>JARYHS010013630.1:210562675-210756336 GCA_031002005.1 Vandiemenella viatica | reverse complement strand
GTCAAAGAAAGAAATAAAAAAATTGAATAAGCATAGTTAATATATTTTTACAATACGTTATTAAGTAAAAAAAAAATTCGCGCTCATGTGAGTGTGTGTGTGAAATCTGATCTGATCGAAGCAACTATCTTACGTGTATTCCCGGCATTAAGACATTCCGTGGTCTTTGGTCGAACAAAGCAGAGTAGAGATTAATCTTTGAATTTATAAAAGAAACATTTGCAAAAGGAACATAGCGGTTCTGCCAGATGCTATGTGGTGTTTGGTCAAATAAAACAGTCGAATAGAATGGAGATTAATCTTTGAACTTATAAAAGGAACATTTCTGAAAGGAATATTTTGGGTATTATAGAAAATTCTACATCCTAATGGATAATTTGAATTTAGTTTCGCCTAATGGCTTTGTCAAAAGGAAAAAGTAACTTGGATTGGTAGTTAAAAAATGGGTGACTACATTTTATTATTTAAAAGGAAGAAGCAATATGCGTGAAATTCAAAATGATAATTAGACCAAATTTAAATAGTGAAAATGAAATTTTTCAACGGATGCGTTTAAATGCGCACTAAATCTCATTTCAAGAAATTTTAATAGTTTAGACTGTGGATTAATACATTTACAATGCAGGTTTATCAATGCAAAACATTTCGAATCAGAAGTCATTTCAGGTGAAAGGACTGCATTGACTTCAGGATGTCATAAGGGTAAAGCAGTATTACCAGCCTTAAGTCAAAATGTATATTTAAAATCATTGTGTGTTGGACTAAATTCAAAAGAACCATTGATAAAAAGAAATTTAAAAAAAATGCCTTTCGTAAATACAGTTCATCATTTGCTATGGTTAGTTCAGGAACTAAAATTTCGGATACTGTCACTCGTGGAGTGTATCGTTTTAAAATACATGAAGTTTTTTTAATCGTAGATCAGATCCAATGACTACTGTATATCAAACATGCAATAACAATATAATGCGCGAGGATCTCTCGTGTGGGGAACGCATTAATCCTTTTGTTCAGTGTTTCACTGAAGTGAAAGATCATTGTCAGAGAGCTGAAAATCAAAATAAAGGAATTTGAATGCTCATTAAAGTAAATCGTGATTTACATTTACGTATTTACATATATGCAGTTCAAATTATGTAGCTGTAATATTCAGTAGCCTACAGTTGATGATGAGTCACTATATGATTGAAAAATATATTTACATTTTCAGAAGTTAATGGTACCATTAAAAATGTACCTACCAATAGTAATGTTAAAAAAAAATAACGATGAGTTGTATCAAAAAATAAATACAAATAAGAGCTGGTAATTGTGCCTTTTCAACTGTTACATTAATTTTTTTATTTTATAGGTATTACAACTTAAGGCATTTGGATACACACTCGCAGCCAACGACGTCAGTGTATACAGTATATAATATATTAATGCTCGCAAAACGCAATTGAATAAATTTAGGATATATATATATATATATGCAATGATAATTACTTTTTACAAAAGAAACTTAATGAATTACGGTCGAATTTCGATCACTAGTACATATGATTCTTCTTACCCGTTGCTTTACAAGGCTATAAAAAATTTAAAAAAAATTCGAGTCGTCATGAGTGGAGAACGCGAATTTCGCGTTGTGGTCGTTTTCAAGAAACCAGAACACGTTGTGGTTGTTTTTTTTTTTTTCGCCTCGATGAGCGTTTTCGGTCTTTGAGCCTGTAGCATATCCACTAGCCCCGGAAATATATATGTATTTATAAAGTATATTCTGTAGTATTGAAATGAATGTATAATGTGAATTGTAAACAAGTGTATTTAACTCATGGAGACCACAGACGGTACCAAGTTTGTAAACAGGGGTAATATAAGTGACATTAATATCTTTGGTTTTTTGGAGTGTGTGAAGTGTGTGCGAGAGAGAGTCTGGCCGCGAGCGGCGCGAGTTGTTGCGCGCCAAGATTGTGGCGGCGGTCTAGTAATTTTGTATTGAGCCTGCTGGGCCTGTGATTGTTCTTAATATACTAAAGAGTGTGTTTTCATTTGTGGTTTTATAAAGTTGTTCAGAATAGCAAATGGACTTTGATCAATAAAATAGAAACTTATTGATTGTACGAAGTTAAACGTCTTCTTATTATTTGTATAATAAGAACCTTTAAAATGAAGATAAGTAGCTCCTCAGTCCGCGTGCTTGGGTGAAATGACGGTATGGGCCGAACCGTCAACAAACCTGTGGACTTTAATTGGTAATAAGAAATAATAATTGTGAGGAGTATTACACTTGGCTTAACACTGCCAGGATAGTGAAGATAGCAGTGATAGATTACACTTGGCTACCTTGAGGAGTATTACATTTGGCTACCCTGCAGAGGATAATTCAGTGGTATGATGGTACCAATTACGGATGTTAATTGCTAATTAACATAGCATCCGGGACGCCTGGAAATCTTCTGATTTCTATAACGTCGCTGCAGTCAACAGTGGTGAGCAACTTCCGACGACAGCAGTTTCGCAGATTGGCAAGTACAAAATTCCAAATTTAATTCACGGGGTAACAGCAGCAATCGACGATCACATTGCAGAAAGAAGAGCAGTTATAAAATTTTGAACAGTAAAAAGTTAAATTTAAAATCAGTGAAATTAACTCTAAAATTTGTTTGTTTAAAAGAACATTGAAACGAGAAAAGTAATAATCGCTTGGTTAAAGAATATCTAAAGACAAAGAATTGCTATTAAGAATTGTAAAAGAAAAAGTTATCATTGAAAGTCTAAAGTTTGTTACAAATTGCAGTAGTTTGTTTAGAGTAGTTAGCGTCTGTGGTTTCCGATGAGAAGCAAGTAATAATAAAGAAATTATAAAGAAAAAAGGGGGGAAAACACTTCGTAATTAGAATTAAAATCTGTAATGTATTTATATGTTTGATTTTATTTCAGGCCGGAGGAGAGCAGAATTTAAATACTATTTTGTTTCTGTGAACTGTAAATTTTCAGCTGACACGAGGAAGTACGAGATTTGGTAGTGATTTGGATGCTGAATTGTTTGTCTTTGTTGTGTGTTGCTTAACGGCGTTGTTGAAAGCGGCGTTGACTCATTGTTGATTGGTGACCTTGGAGTTTTGAATTGTTGTCTGACGGAATTTTTCCTATTAACTGGAGTGTAATATAATTTTGTTTCTTCTATTTTGAATTTTCAAATGTCTTTGAATATGGAAGACGGTTGTGATAGATTAGTCCGAACGGAAGGTAATACGGATTTAGTGGAGTCAGATGGTAATAATTCAGGAATTTTGATCGAAAGTTCGGGAACAGTAAGTTTTGATGGAAAATATGAAAATCGTATGGGGATACGTGAAAACAGTAAGTTTGTGCAAGCCGAATTGAGTAGTAGTCCGGTTGTTAATGGGGATGACAATGAATTTGGCAGTCGTTTTGCAATTAATGACATTAGTAGCGGTAGTGAGATAATGTACAATTTGAAGGAACCAGTGTATTTAATGGGGGGCAGAACCCAGTAGAAAGAATAATTTCACCAGAATTGAATCAGTCTGAAAACACTCGGGAAGGGTCGGCAAATTTTAATATGCTGCTAACCGCCATATTAGATGCTAGCCGAAAACAAGAAGCCTTATTAGATGCTAGCCGGAAACAAGAAAAAGCCTTATTGGAAGTTAGCCGGAAACAAGAAAAAGCCTTATTGGAAGTTAGCCGAAACAAGAAAAAGCCTTATTGGAAGTTAGCCGAAAACAAGAAAGCCATAGTAGATGCTAGCCGAAAACAAGAAACCGCCATATTAAATGCTAGCCGAAAACAAGAAACCGCCATGCAAGATTTGGAAGAAAGAATTACTGGAAACTTCAATCAGATGGTAGTACAGGTCCATGAAAGAATTGAAAATGTAACAGAGCAGATGAACGTAAAATTCGAAAAAATTGAAAGCAAAATGTTGAAAATTGAAAATAATATGCGACAAAAAATTGTGGAAGAGATAAATGATAACGTAATTCCTATGGTAACTCGAAGTGTGGCCGAAAGCGAAAGGTTATTTAAAGAAAAATTAGAAAATGTAAACAAAAATCAAGAGAATGTTGAAAATGAGATGGGGAAGATTCGGGAAGGTCAGAAACAATGTGATAAGAAGATACAAGGAGTAGAACGGCAGGTCGTTGAACATTCCAGTAGAACAGTATGTATAGAGCAACAATTTGAAGAATTGTCGGACGGGGTCGCGCAAATACGCGAAGATATGATCAGCATAAAAGGAAATCTAGAAGAGGTCAAAAAACAGCCTAATATTATTGTGAGCGGCGGATCGAATGCTTGTCAATTATCGTTACCCGAAACTATATTTGAACCGGGCGGAAATGTTCATCCCGCTGACTTTGTTAAAATTTATGCTAGAACTTTGCCCATAGAATGGTCAGAGGTTGATAAAATGCAATACGTACACAGAAAAATGAAGAGCGAAGCTTTTTCTTGGGGGTGTGAAATTTTAGAGAGCTGTCATAATTTTAATGAGTTTCTCCAAATGTTCCGAGATAAGTACTGGTCTCAGAGACGACAACGAAAAGTAAAAAGTGATTTTTACAACTGCAAGCGTTACCACAGGACAGATGGGAGTATGAGAAATTTTTGTGAGAAAATGCAGACAGAATTACGGCATCTAGATCAGCCTATCGGAGAAATTGAACGAATGGAAGTGCTATTACAAAAGTTGCCCAGACAAGTCCAGGAAAAATTAATTGCAACCCAGTGGGACAAGATGGAAGACTTTTTAGACATACTAGAGAGGATAGACAGATACCAAGAAGCTTATGAAAACAACACAGAACGAAACAAAATGTTCGACCGGAGCGATAAGACGAAAGATTATCGACACAACGATAGTGGGATAACGGTTCACAGAGAGGACGTGACATATACGGAAGAAGTGGAGGCAAATGTACGAGCAAGAAAAGGAATCGGCATTTTGACAAGAATGTGGCCAATAATAATAATAAATACGGTAATCAGAACTATAGTAGTAACTATGCATCAGGTGAACGCCATGATTACAGACAGCAGCCTAAACAAATGATGTATATGAGAAAAACAGAAAAAGTACAGGATGAGAAAGAAGAAGAGGCGGAAAACTCCAAACCGCGACTGTGAAGGTCCGCACGGAAGCGAATATCGGAACTTATGGACCAAATAATGTTAAAATAAAAGAGAATGAAGAAGAGCATTTATTTGAGTACCGCAAATCATACAGCAAAGATGAATATCTACAATGGTGGAAATGTTTCAACGAGATGGAGAATGAGAAATGCGGTGTTGCAACATTAAAGCAAGGGGGTGGTTGGAATTGTCGCGAAGTCATAGATCTGGCTAACATCGATGTACAAGATGAAGAAGAATATGAGAAGAATACCGGAGGAGGAGTGAATAGTGCGGAGGTGCAATGTAAAGCTGCAATGGAATTGTTCGACGAAGGAAATTGTGAGAATGAAGATAATGAGCTAGCATTTAGCATTGACGAAACTGGGGAAATTGTTCCTAGCAGTGATAACGAAGAGGAAAGGGAATCTGGAAGCAGTGAAGAAGAAAATGAGAATGAAGTCAGAATATTTTTTTATAAGGAAATATGATGAATCGGAAATTAAAGGTATATCACGGGTAAGGGCGAAAAACAGTTGAAGCACCAGATAGCTGTCAAATGCCGAATATAGCCCCTTTACGAACACCTACCGACGTAGCTTGTTATTCTACCGCCGACGGAGAAGAGCAAAGTAAAGAACAAAAAGCTTTTATTATCTTGTACATTTGAGGACGGCCAGTGCCAAGCGAGCTCGGATGATTTCAAAAATAGTTATCTGTCTAAAATGAACCACCTGGAAAAAATAGAATGGTCTTGCGGGGAAGGTTGAAAATGATTTATTACAAGCAGAAATTTTTGAAAGATTGGAAGAAAAGAAAGAAAGAAAAAATCAACGCTATGGGGGCATAACATTTGAGATACGATACATCAAGAGTAGCGACAACACTGTGGCCGATGCATTGTCGAGACTTGTTAGTACTTGAGGAGATACCAAATTAAGAGAAGATATGAAAAAAAATAAAAATTCAACCTACCGAGTTCAGTTTGAATGGTTTAGTTTGGTGAAAACAAAATGTAAGTCCAGTAATATCAATTCGGAGATTAAGAAATTTTTCAAAGTTTATTTTGGACCTTTCCGTATAATTTCTAAGCCTCATTCTAGTGTATATTTACTTGCATATCCTAAATCAAATAAAAACTGGGTTTGCGAAACATAGTAGACTTGAAACTGTACAAAACTAAAGATAGTGTGTAAAATTGTTGTATGGAGTTGATATAGAGTAATGTACTAACTGATAGAGCAAGTAACAGTCCTTTAGTTGGAAGTAAATTCGATTCAAATGTGGGAATTAAGTTTGGAAGTTTTTTGTTGTTGTTGATATTCAGGGATTGGTAGCCCTGGTTGTTGTCTCGATAATAAAAAACTATCGCGGGAAGAAAGGTTACATAAAATATAAAATAAGTGATCTGAATAGATGTAAGTAAGGTTTCAACCTGCCAAGAGTGTACAAAGAATAATGAAGACATTAAAGTAAATGTTAGAATATGTGGACTTTAAAATGTGCTTGTTGTGTAAGTGATTTAGTAGCACAATTAACTTTGACGCTAAAAGAGAATCAGCTGTGCGGTTACGCCCCTAACCGAGCGCCAGGGAGACTACCCGCTTCGGTAAATCTGACAATAGGGTGTGTGCTCACCGCAAAGAGTTGGTTGTTGACCTCAGTCAGCTGTTGGTAGCTTTATTTGTAACGGACAATGTACAGTTTATAAAAAAAAAAAGGAAGAAGGTGTAAAGTGTGAAAGGTAAAACAAAGTAATATTAATAAAGAAACATTCAATTGGTGTACATAATAACATTTGGTGTTGTGTGAAAAGGTTATTCAATCAATGTGTCAGAAAATAACACTAACAATTTTAATTGACAATTTAATATGAACAGATGGTAATGACTTCTCGGCAAAGTGAAATACATGCCAAGCATTAAATTTAATTTGCCTCGTAGTGGGGGCAGGTGTAGCATATCCACTAGCCCCGGAAATATATATGTATTTATAAGTATATTCTGTAGTATTGAAATGAATGTATAATGTGAATTATAAACAAGTGTATTTAACTCATGGAGACCACAGACGGTACCAAGTTTGTAAACAGGGGTAATATAAGTGACATTAATATCTTTGGTTTTAATAATTGTGAGAAGTGTGTGCGAGAGAGAGTCTGGCCGCGAGCGGCGCGAGTTGTTGCGCGCCAAGATTGTGGCGGCGGTCTAGTAATTTTGTATTGAGCCTGCTGGGCCTGTGATTGTTCTTAATATACTAAAGAGTGTGTTTTCATTTGTGGTTTTATAAAGTTGTTCAGAATAGCAAATGGACTTTGATTAATAAAATAGAAACTTATTGATTGTCCGAAGTTAAACGTCTTCTTATTATGTGTATAATAAGAACCTTTAAAATGAAGATAAGTAGCTCCTCAGTCCGCGTGCTTGGGTGAAATGACGGTATATGGGCCGAACCGTCAACAAACCTGTGGACTTTAATCGGTAATAAGAAATAATAATTGTGAGGAGTATTACACTTGGCTTAACACTGCCAGGATAGTGAAGATAGCAGTGATGTATTACATTTGGCTACCTTGAGGAGTATTACAAGCCTAACATATGCATCAAGTGTATATGCCAACGTCACAGGAAGATAACGAAGAAATAGAGAAAATATACGCCGAAGTTGAAGAATTAATCCAATATGTTGAGCCGTGCTCGGCTCGCATTTATTTATTCCCCCCCCCCCCCCCCCGTGATCGTCTTCTGATGCTGAGCCCGCGTGCTAGTTTCGCCGTGAGAGAGCGCTGTGGCCCGGTGGTGCAATCTTCCGGCTGAATGAGCTGATATAATCGGGGGACACGAGACCGGGAAGCGACTTCGTAACTTATTAGCTGCTTTCTTCTTATTGGTCGACTACAGAACCGATCGCAGCATGGGGAGGAAACAGCGGCGATCAGCTACGACCCACTCCATTCGCTGCCAGCAGCAACGCCATTAACTGCCCATTTCCTCCTTGGGCAGAGTAGGGTGGAGTGTTTGTCTTGCGACATTTACTCCTAGTCTTATAGATGGTTACTTGCTTCAGGTTAGATTTGTCGTATCGTTTGGCGTAGCTATTTTCAGATGATTTGGGGATTTATTGCACAAGTGAGATAGGTCCTATGTGTGGACCTATTCCTACCGGATAATTTCCCAGATTCTTGATTAGTGGATTGTTGGATTTATGGGCTGTATTATAAAATTTGGTGGCAAGATCCTTGAAACGTTGTTTTAAAGTTGGTAGCCCTGTGGCTTCATGAAGGGCAATTGTGGGAAATCTGCAGTCGAGATGAAGTGCTCTCTTCAGCGCTCGATTTTGAATAATTTGAAGGCGGTCAAGATTTGTTTTTGCTGTGTATCCCCACACAGGACAGGCATATTCAAGTATTGGTCTTACTAAGGTGCAGTAGATCCGTACTCCTAATGGTGCGGAGAGCTTACTGTCCCTGTTTAGCACTGGGTACAACGCTTGAAGTCTCGCGCTAGCTCTTCTGCGGAGGTCGTTTATGTGGGCCCTCCAGGTCAACCTGGAGTCAAGTAGGACTCCAAGGTAGCGAACAGTGTTTGACCATGGGATTAAGTTGTTATGAATTGTGAGTTGTTGATCCAATTGAGGTCTCTGTCGAGGTCCTGTCCTTTTAGTTATTAAGATGGCTTGGGTCTTCGTTGGGTTGATTCCGATACGCCACCTCCTCGCCCAGGCCTCAGTCTTCTGCAGTATCTCCTGCAGGCGACGGGTGACGATAGCTTTACTGCGGCAGCGAGTGAAATAAGCTGTATCATCAGCATATGTGGCGGTGTGAATTCCGTTTTGTGAAGGTACATTGGCTGTATATAGGGAGTATAGCAGAGGTCCTAGGGTCGAGCCTTGTGGTACTCCTGCCTGAATACTACGCCTTGTGGAATAGGCGTTACCAATTTTGACTTTGAAAGAGCGGTTTTCCAGGTATGATTTTATCAATTTGACAAGCTGTCCCGGGAGTCCCAATTCGTAGAGTCGTAGTAGCAGTCCGGAGTGCCATACCGAGTCAAATGCCCGGGAGATATCTAGTAGCACAAGTCCACAGTATTCTTTATGGTTGAAGGCCGTCGTGGCGGTCTCAACCACCCTCATCAGTTGCTGGGAGGTAGAGTGTCCCTGACGGAACCCAAATTGATGGTCTGGGAGAATACTCTGTCGCTCGATATACAGGTTTAGGCGTTTGAGGAGCAGACGCTCAAACACCTTGCTGATAGATGGTAACAGACTTATGGGCCGGTAGTTTTGAGGTAGAGAGGGGTTTTTCCCACTCTTATGGATAGCTACGACTACGGCCTGTTTCCACCGGGTGGGAAAGTTCTTCGTGTCTACAATTGTATTAAACAGCATAGTGAGGTGGTTAATAGCCGCTGGAGGCAGGTTTCTCAAACAGATGTTACTGATTCTGTCGTGGCCTGGGGCTTTTCTTGGATTTAGGCTGGTCACACAGGTGAAAACTTCTTGAGGGGTAAAGTGCTCGATGTTGTGTTCGTCTTCGTCTTCAGCTTCAAGGAAAACCCTCAGTCGATTGTTGACTTCGTCGATAATGTCGGGGTCGCCGGGTGCTGGTTGAAAGTTTTGTTCGAAAGCTTTGGCTAGAGCGTTGGCTTTGTCTTCAGGGCGATAAGTGTATCCCTGATCTCCAAGAAGAGGTGGAATTCGACTTTTCTTTTTGGTAAACCATCTGGTCTGTGACCACAGCGAGCCGTCGTCCATTCGCAGCATTGAAAGTCTGGCCTCCCATTCACGATTTCGATGTTCAGTTAAAGACACTTTCAATTCTCTTTGAAGACGATTGAGTAGTTTCCTGGTATTGGGGTTCCTAGTGATCCTCCACTCCTTTGCGACTCGATTTTTATGTCGGATCGCTGCTAACAGGTGAGGTGGGAGCTGGAGCGATTTGTCGTTTTTCTTGTGCTTCAAAGTGGAGGCTGTGATGGCGTTTAAGACTGCACTTTCAAAAGCCTCCAGCGCTGTTTCCGGATTGTTGTCTGCAGGGTGGTCCGCTAGTGCTTCAGTTATAAGATTCTTATACATCCTCCAGTTGGTGAACTTGTGATTAATTATGGGATTTAGCCTATCATCTGGTTGCCACTGGCCTATACTGACTTGAAATATGACTGGTAAGTGGTCTGATGATAGTTCATCCACAGTGGATGCTGAGATGAACCCGTTGAAGTTCTTAGTAATGAGCACGTCAAGGATGTCAGGCCGACTACCGTTGTAAGGATAGTGCGTGGGCTCGTCGGGAGCCCATACACACATGTTATGTCTATTTGTGATTCTTCTGATGACAAGTCCCGCCTGGTTAGTATTATGACAGAGCCAGTCTGTATGTTTAGCGTTAAAGTCTCCTCCTAGGAGTAGTTTGCCTCGCAGTGCTGCCAGTGCTTCTAAGTCTGCATCCAGAGGCATTCGTCTGGGAGGTCGGTAGGCAGAAATGACGTTGTAGGTCTGATTGTTAAGGTTTAATTCTATGGCGACTGCTTCTATGTTTTGCAGCGCCGGAAGAGGAGTTTCGTGGTGAGGTAGTCCCTTTTTTATGTAGATTGCAACGCCGCCTCCGGCTGTGAGTCGGTCTGTTCTATAGCAGTCATAGTTAGCAATCGACGCACGTAGTCCTGGTTTAAGGTGGGTCTCACAGACGAGGCATAAGTCAATATTGTGCTCTGCAATGAATTGTCTAAATTCTGTAAGTTGAGGATAAAGCCCATTTGCATTCCATACGCATATGGAGACGCAGTGTATGTGATGCCTTCTATCCATTGTTAGGTAGGTTAGCACTTGAGGTGATAGCTGAGGCTGAAGTAACTGCTGCCTGGATTTCTGCAGGCAGGCGGTTCATCTTTTCGATGAGGCACATAAGGGTATTGAGGATTTTGTCAATGCTATTGTATAGCCTGTCGAGACCAGCATATTGCGTATGATCGCAGGTGCCTGCGTTCTGTGCGTGTTCTCCAGGGGGACGGTTGCGGCGGCGAGTGCGCTTCCTAGGTGCTGCTGGACATAGTGCCGGAGCTGAAGAGTTTTCAGTAACGACTGGAGGTGCAGGGGTAGCTGCGCCTGCAGATTCCTCTGTTGGTTTGGTGGTAGTATGTTGGGAGGAGTTGCTTTTTCCAGCTCCTCTGGTGGCAGTTGTTGAATTTACCTCAAGCAAGTTCTTTTTCTTGTCGGCTTTATCCATCATTTTCTCTTTGCTGTGTAGCAGTTGCTGTTGATTTGATTTTCGTGATTTTTCCACAGCAGTTAAACTATTGGGCTTTGGTTCTTTATTCTCAAGATTCTGTTGCGTAGCTTTGGTGCCTCTGAGTCGATCACGAGCCAGCTTATAAGCGATGCAGCCTTTATAACTGGCGACATGATTACCTCCGCAGTTACCACATTTGGCTGCATCGCGATTTTTCTGTGTAGTGCATTCGTTGGAGTCGTGGGCTCCGGCGCATTTAACACATACAGGTTTCATTTTACAGTTTTTGGCGACATGGCCATACAACTGACAGTTGAAGCATTGAGGGGGGCCGGAAGTCGCCTTGAGTGTCTCAGTTTTAATTCTTATATGACATACGTACTCCACCTCGAACAGTCTTCTGTTATCTGGTGTATCAGGAGCGACGACCAGAAACAGTGGCATTGCTATATTTGTTCCTGGTCTCTTTAGTTGGGCCACAGTTTGCACGTCATAGCCCATGTCCAGGAGTTCGTCCTTGAGGTCCTGGGTTGGAAAGGTGCGTGGTAATCCTCTCAGGACGACCTTTAGTAACTTGACTGCCCCTGAGGGGAAGGTAAAATAGGGGATACCATTTTTAGTGAGCAGATTTGTCACGTTAATGTAGTCCTCCGTAGTTGTGAAGGAAAATTTAATTTTGTCCCCTCCTGCCGTTTTGGCCAGAAAGGGGTCTTTGGCAACATTAGTTACCCAGTCATGAAGCTTTTTGTAGCTCTCTTCGAATTGAACCACAATAGGTGGGATGTTGGAGTTCCTTTTGGATGGTTGAGTTGTACATTGCAGGACTTGAAACTGGTTTGTTAATGTTATTGGTTGGTCCTGAGCTAGATTTGCTGGAGCTTTGGCAGTACGACGCGGATGGATAAAGCCTTCATCAACATTTACAGTCGTACTGTGGTCACCTTCTTGTGCTGCAAGGCGACCGTTATCTTCCGGTGCCAGTGCGGTGTCCCTTGCTTCGTTGCCCATACCAGAGTTTGATTCAAAAGTTGCATCAGTGTCTGAGGAGATAAGCCGACTGAACTCTGGTCGACTATGCGGAGCTGGGAATGAAGTTACAGCACGGGTTGTCTTCTGATTTTTCTTCTTCTTATTTGTTCTTTGAACAATGGTGGTGACTCGTTTCTTCACTTGATCTTTACCGGTCGGGTTGGTTGATCCTCTCTTTCTATAGGCTGCCAGATTCTGCTGCGGCGGTATGTTGTCATCAGTGTCTGAATCAGTATCAGGTTGCCCTGAACGCCCTACGTTGTCATCCTCGTTGTCGGTGGCCTGGTAGCCATCTGACGAGTAGAACCCAACGCCCAAGAAGCCGTTGTTGGTGCTGGTTGCCGCCATCATACGTCCTGCCGATGGAAACGCCTACTGGAAGGGAGTGTTGCTCCGACCCTTCGTTGTCACCGTAGGGTATCCGGGCCGGAGACAACCCTACGCTCACGCTCGGGGGTTCCACTCCCGCAGGAGTGGGCCGTGGAGCGGTAATTCCCTAACGCCTCGGGCAGGGAGGGCAAGGCAGTCCCCAAAGAAGAGGAAGCAAGTCGCTCACTATAATCTCCGCTTCGCCAGCGAGACAGAATTCGCATAAACAAATATCAGTTAGATATTGGTGTACACGAATACCATCCGAGTAGGTGAGTGAGTGAGTGATGCCGAGACTCCGGCCGAGTATCGTCGTGCCGTAGCGGACGCCATATTGAGCCACCAGCGAACTTGTCGTCAGACCGATCACCATGCCGCCCAAGGCAGCAATCAGGAGGAGGACGTCTGCGACACCTGTGGTCGGCGGTGGAAACCTCGACGCGATGGGACTCGCTGCCACGCGAAATCCACCGTCGTTCTGGCCTACTGCACCATTCCAGCCTGCAGTTCAGGAATCACCGGCGTCACCTGACCCCGACACTCCGGACTTGTGCCCAATGGACACAATAGACCCGCCACTGACGAGGGGGCCTTGGAGGAGGGACCAGTGCCGCCGATTCTCGCCAGCTACACCGGGAATATCTGCAGTCTATTGGCTCAGCTTCAGCCAGTAACGCTGCTGCCAATGCTTTGCTGGCCAGCACAGCAAGGGGTGAAGATTCTCCTCTCCTGCCCTCTGGACTTCACGGCAGTGACCAAGAGGCTACAGGAGGGATCCATCCCCTTCGAAGTCATGCTCCTGGGTCCTAAGAAACCCCAACCGAGTCCCAACGAGCAGAAAACCGCGCCAGGGCCGTCCTCCCGCAAGCTCACTCAGTGCTATAAATGTCAAAAATTTTGGCATTGTGCACGCGAGTGCACGAACCCACTCAGGTGCGTTCGTTGCGGGAGAGGTCATCGCGCGGCGGAATGCAACCTGCGCCGCGAAGACGCCTTCTGCTGCAATTGCGGCCAAAATCACGCGGCAGCATACCAGGGCTGCAGCGCATGGAAGAAGGAGCCAGCCAGCCAGAGTAGCCATTCACGTTCATCCTGAAACAGAAAAAGAACAGAGTATGCTGGAGGTTGTTGTCTTTCGACATTTCCTCCGCGGGGATTAGTGATGGGGTAAAAATATTGCGTTCGGTTTGTCGTCACAGTTGGCTAGTCATTGTTGTCATAGTTTGTTGAGGCGTCTTATGTCTAAACTGTCAGATCCAGTGGTCTTCTGTGTCGGCCGGGACGAATTTCGTACCGGCCAAGCACGCTGATCAATGGATTAGTGCTGGTTTCCGCCTTCTTGTAGAAGGCAGTGGCCAGCACTCGGAAGCGGTCTCTTAGGGGCATGATGCCGGTGGCTTCATGAAGAGCCGCTGTCGGGAAACGGTGGGGGAGGTGGAGGGCACGTTTAAGTGCCCTGTTCTGGACTACCTGCAGTCGTTGCAGGTGGGTGTGAGCGGCATATCCCCACACTGGGCAGGGAGCGCGGCAAGAAGAAGAAGCACCCACCACGGCAGCGCCCAGGGCTCCATAAGAGGGCCGCTGCGGGTGACCAACACACCGGTGCCCCCGGCACCAGAGGGCCGCTGCGGGTGACCAACACACCGGTGCCCCCGGCACCAGCAAGTCACTACTCAGATGAACATGGCTGATACTAGTTCTCCTACGACATCGCCGAACACCACGACGGCCAAGTCGAAGTCGAAGAAGAAGATGAGCAATAAATCTCTCGCGTTTCCGCGGGAAGTCGGCTTCTACGCAGAAGCCTCTTTGCTTCCACACGGTGCTACTGAGCGTGTGGTGCATGCAATCAACCCTGAAGAATGGTCCATGAAAATATGGAGACGGCGCCTCGAAAGAGGCAACCCGAAGAAATGGAAGTTCATCATCACCGTTCTTCTAAATGATCTTCAGTTTAGCTGGGAAGTCCCTACCAGCGACGCGACTACCTTTGAGCTGGTCCTAACCAACCGAGACCACAGCCACCTCGCTGAGAAGATTCTTCCAGAAGGGGTCGCTGAGTGGCCGGAGGCACTCGTGTTCCCGACCCCACTTGCCAGCGACTTCGACTGGGAGAAATACGTCGACCTAACGAGAAGAAGATTCATGGCCTCCTGCTACGACCCGGTAACTGGTCGTAACTTCCAAGTACCACCAATTTGGAACCCAGAAAACTCAGCCCCTCCAGAGCTGGGCCCTGTGCCGCCCATCCAAGTCAACTACGGTCATGGATACTATGGGCTACAATCTCATCTGCAGCGTCACATGAAGCTGCCTTTCTTCTGCTGGCCTGTTCCTAAAGGAATGAAGATACTGCTGGGCTCCCCAAGCGACCTCACGGAAGCCATCAAGATCTTCCAAAACTTCCGTGTCAAGCACCACATCTTACCCCCTGGCAGCGAAGAAACTGCAACCTCCACGCAGAAGGCCACAAAGAAAACGGATGTTTCTACCCAGACTGCAGCGACTGACATCAAACTCCCCAACGAAGAAGAAACCTCCGTTCACTCGCAAAGGAAAGAAGGCAACGCCGACGGAGAGAAAACCAACGTCTCCTCGCAGCAACCCGCAGCGAAAACACACTCAAGGAAGCTGATCCAATGCTTCAGGTGTCAGAGTTTCTGGCACTATGCCAGAGACTGCACGGAGCCAGCCAGATGTGTTCGTTGCGGTGGCAATCATGGGCTTGCCGACTGCAACAAACTCAGAGAAGATCCTGAATGCTGCAACTGCGGACTTAAGCATGCTGCTTCCTACCGCGGCTGCAAGGCTTGGAAGCAGCAACGCCGCTCCAAGACACAGCAGCAGACACGAAGTCCAAGGCTCCATACGCAGCCCGCTGCAAGTCCACAAGATGAGACCACTCGCCACGGCACGATACAGCCCGCTGCCAGTCGCCCCGAGAGCAGAGCCACATTGCCGAGAAGGAAGACGAAGAAGTACTACGCTGGGGAGAACTACAGCGGCGGTTACACCGGTCGACGGTCGACAGAGACCGGTCCAAAGCGAACCGCGACGGCAAAGCAGTCCGCCACCCACCATCAACGACGCCAAGCGGACTGCATCCACTGCATCCACTCCGAACGCTTAAGTTTAAGCGTCATTATGCAGCTATTACAACAGCAGACCACGTTACTGACAGAAGTCATAACGAATTACGCCAACCAACCGGGAACGACACGCCCGAAAACGACACACAAAGCAAAGACAACCATCATTAATCTGGAAGGAGATGCGACCAACGTTGCAAGAACTTCCCCACACTCTGGGCGATAAGCTGTCCCAGAAGATTTGGTGTCAGCAGCACAGCAAGTCGACGGCTGCTGAAAAGCAGCCACGCCATCAAGCAGAGAAGAAGAAGAAGAATCAAGACACGGGAGAGTCAAGACAGAGAAGAGAGGCTTGCTGTCAGCACACCTGCATTCGTCAGGACGATAGACTGCAGACTCTCTTCCAGCTCCTCACTGAGCTCCTCACGCGACTTCCGCTAAGGGAAGTCGCACCAGTAGCCACTCCCACCTAAGACCTTTTCCACCATGCGCGAGGACCACCGGTCACCGCCATCTGAAGATATCATCTTCAGCCAAACAGCAAGGACAACCCGACAGAGATGAAAAACACCGTCATCAAATAGGGAGGAGTAAATGCCGAAAGGCAACACACTCCACAATAATCTGCTCCAATATGGCTGGAGCAGTTAATGGCTGTCTGTGAGCTACGACCCACTCTCCGCCACGCAGCGACGGAGAGAAGATACCCTCAGTATCACAGATGCTCCGTCAAGCAGAAGACTTGAGGAGGAAAGTCCAGGACCCAAACTGGCTTGTTAACGAGATGAAGAGTCTTCATGGTGTATAAGTCGAAGAGAAGCTACAAGACTCTCCAACTACGTCTCAGCCTTCACTGCCAGCAGTACCTGGGAGCAAGAACATCTCGCTCTCTCCTGAAGATATGGCCATCGACACAGAAGTCGATGAACTACAGGAAGAGGAAGATGAAGAAGAAAAAGGATCAGTCCTTCCACTAACCGCCTTCTACGAAGGCAGTTACACAACTCTGGCTGGCGAACTAATGCTAGAAGTCAGCGACTACATCTTATGCTTCCCTATGAAGGAGGGGCTGTGGCTTCTACCGCAGCATCCTTCACAGTTACGACGCCTAACGGCCTACTTGGATGGACGTGGTATTTTTTTTTTTTTTATTTACCCTTTATTTATACAGCCTAATATCTTAGTGACTAAATTAGGCCCTACATGTTAATTTTTACATTGTTGATTTACATAGTGTTTTGTACAAAATATTTACATGCAAGGAATTTGGCATACAGTTCCGTTACACTTTGACTTACTGTCTAATTAATTCTATAATACTACATTTGGTCTTGCTTACAGTAATAACAGTTACAGCTGCTATTGCAAATTTTAATGTTATATTGAATCACAAATATCACTTATTGTTGTTATAGTGCTAGTGGTTTTTATTGACATATTCCAGTTATTCTTAGAGTATCCCATTATTCAGTTAGTTGCAGTTAACCCAGTTTGTACATATCTTTCTGTAATCTATCATTTAGTTATACCGGATTACTGGGTAATAACAATTGCTTTTAAGTAACATTCACTTAATTATATGTTCCCAGCCACTACAGTCCTGAGCCAGTTCAAATTTGCAGCATCCTGGCTTACCATTAATATGGAAATTAACTCCCAAATATTGTTATGATTCATCGTGTATTTGTGCAAAAGTCAATGATCATTCCCTCTACATTACAAAGAAGATTGTTTTGGTCGTGGTAGAAGCGCTTTGTTTGCTGTAAGTGGTATGCTGACGTTTGCTCATTCTGCCACGCCATCGTTCTGACTCAGGCCTGCAGTAGGCTTGGTTCTGTTTTCACAATGGTAGGATTACTTAATTTAATAGTTATACATTTGATTTTTTTTTCTTTTTCAATAATCACCTCTGGTATTATAATCTACTTTTCCCCTATAAGGCCTTATCCGTTTCTATGTTAATTTTTTTTTTATGTACTACGTCTATTCTAATCTACCTTGAAACCTATACTACTCTATCAACACTAATCTACCCACCACTATCATCCCGGGATAGTCTGCCAGCCATGCCCCTCTGGATTTCCAGTGGGACAGGATCGACCGACACATCGGGACAAAACTTCCGGCTCCCGGAAGTTTCTGAAGAATACTGTTTACTCTTGTTCGTGAATAATTTTCTATGCCTGTATGTTTGGCCGTGCGACTTCCCTAGGCCGGTCCCCATGCCCGACTGCCGCTCGGTCCAGATATCTTTTTTTGTGTAGTTGAGATACTATGTTCGCCAGATTATCGAGAATAATCCATGATCGCTGATCTAGAATTATGTCTCGCGTTGATCTACTCCGTATTATGTTGATACCCGGCGTCCTTACTTCTTTTGCCATCGGACAGGACCACACTACATGTTCGGGGGTTCCTTCTGCCCCACACTCACATAAGCTCGTTTCTTTCAGCCCTCTTTGATACAGTAGGCTGTTATATGGGCCGTGCCCCGTGAGATAATGTATAAGGCCTGGTGTGGGATGAAAGTATTCAAGTTGCAGCCGTTCTTGTATGTTCGGAAACACACTGTATAATCTTCTGCCTGTGGCACTATTGTCCCACCGCTCCTGCCATTCAGCGAGAAGTGCGGCGCTGACTTCTGCCGCATTTTGTGTAACTGTTTCCCACAATCTCTTGCACCCTGGTCTGATTTCCTTTTCGTAACCAGTATATGGCCCCTCTTCTTCTGATTTCGAGGTCCAACGGCCATACACCTATGACAATTGGTAGGGCATTTGTGGAGGTAGTACTGTAGGCTCCACTCAATCGCAGCAACACACTTCTCTGCACTCTTAGGACCTCCTCCCTAGGTTTCACCAGTCGAAGTCTGTGCGCCCAGACACTGGACGCGTACCCTACCAGAGATGCTAGGATAGCATCGTGGTATCTTCTTATAGTAGTGTTAGAAAGGTGAAATCTCCTTTGGCCTATACTGATAAATTTGTTGAGCACAGCCTTTGCCCTTTCGCACGTCTCAGTAATATGTGATGCAAAGTTCAGAGACTCATCCAGGGTGACGCCAAGATATTTGGTTGTCCGTGTTCTTTTTATGTTAATGTTATTCATTTTGATAGTAGGGTTACGTTCCAGTTTTCCCTTGAATACCATCATCTGAGTTTTCTTTGGCGCGAGACTAAGCTTTGCCTCTGAGCACCATGCTTGGAGTTTTTTAATCACCACTTTAGCTATATTCTCTATAGCTTGTCTGGACGTGGTATCCGCCACACCCCTCAAATCCCTAGACGACCTACCAACATGGTCGTTCGGGGCCTGCCTGTTGATGTTCCGGAGGAGGTGGTAGCTGCTGAGCTCTCCAGCGGCGGCATCGTCGCCTCCGCAGTTCATCAAATGCGCCGCCCAGGCACTGATGAGCGCCTCCCACTGTATACGTTCCAGCCTGTGGATCGCGTGCCGCGGGAGCAACGCGCTAGAACTATGCTAGGACGCAAGGTCCGCCTCGAACTGAAGAAGAGACCTCAACTAGCCATGGCGCAGTGTTTTCGCTGCCAGGGCCATGGGCACATGGCTCGTGACTGCACCGCTGAGGAGCGCTGCGTCAGGTGTGCCGGACATCATAGAGTTGCCGAATGCAGCGTCCCATGTGATGGGGCGCCAACCTGCACCAACTGTTCGGGCCCACACCCAGCATGCTACAGCGGCTGCCCAATTAAGCAGAACCTACGCGCCAACGGGAAAGCGTCAAGCGCAAACGAGCTGGGGTCTTCATCTTCCACAGATCCGCCCAGCCTACATCAAGCTGTAACTGGATCTAAGCGACACGCGGCGGTGAAGATGTAGTCCGCTACCCATCATCTGCGTCATCAGGCGGACTGCAACCAACATGAAAACCTTAACGTCATCATCCAGCTGCTACACCAGCAATCCTTGCTAATGACGCAAGTCTTAGCAAATGCAGCCAACCCGGGAACGACACACCCAAAGATGCCACACAGAAAATGATGACAACCCAAATGAACTGGAAGGAGATGCTACTAACGTTGCAAGAACTTCCCCACACTCTGGGCGAAAAGCTGACCCAGATGACTTAGTGTCAGGCCGGGAAGCGAGTCGGCCGGCAGCAGCGGCTTGGTTCGTTGGGCCTAATACTTTCCTCAAGGGACTGCGACGTTAGAGGCCCGCTGGTATAGCGAGCTCTTGTTATTTGCCCAGGCAGCCTGGAAGTACTACTTGAGGTGTATTTGTGATTCCACCGAGACCGTTCCTCGCTCGCATTAATCGAAGGAAGTCCTGTGCTGCGCCACGTGTCCGTGAGCGTTTTCCACCGATTCTGGAGTGCGGTGGTGGTCGGGGCTGGTGGTGACTTCAAGGCGATAAATTGCCATTTTCTAGCCCTGTTGGGTATTCGGGATAGAATACCTGACGACTCTAACTACAAAGTGCGTCGCTTACTGCATTCTTGTTAATTGTGTTAGGGAATGGACAAAATTCCCCGATATTTGGTGCAGATCGTTCCCGCCACCTTATCAGTGGGTGTGGGTGGTAACGATTTATGCGCCGATGTGCACACACTATAGTGTGTCACAACCTTTTGGTAAGAACTTGATTCTTAGTTTAAATTGAAGGACGCTGAGGTAAACTGATTCCTCTTCGTTTTTGGTGTATTTTGCCTCCTCTGTACAAATTGTATTTGATACTAGTTGTAGATTTGTTACATGATGGTAAATTGGTGAGAGCCTGCCCTGTTATATCACGTTTCCTAGAGCGTAAGGTTTTCTGTTTGGATGTTTAATACAAGTGGAGATATTGTGATGAGGGATATTCTAATGGCTTAACCTGGTTGTTATTACACTGTCTTATGTATTATATTGTATTATTTTTTATTATATTATTTGTGATTATAGGATTTATTAAGATCATAATCTGCAAGATCGAAGTCTTCTTATGTATTATATTTTTGTGATTACAGGATTCATTAAGATCATAATCTGCAAGATCGAAGTTTCTTATGTATTATATTGTATTATATTATTTGTGATATTCTCTATAAGTTCAATCGTTGACCATGATTCTTGCAATAAAATTTTTGAACAAGGCTTGCTCTTTATAAACATGCTCCCACATGCTTCCCACTGAGTCCTTAGGGGCTACCACACATACCATATGTGAAGAGGGAGAAAAATCTAATAATCATGGGTGATTGGAATGCGATAGGGGGAGAAAGAAAAGAGCGGAATACAGTAGGAAGTTTTCGTCTAGGAGAAAGAAATGAGCGTGTAAGCAGGTTGTTAGAATTTTGTGAAAGATATAAGCTAGTTGTGGAAAACACACTGTTTAAGAACCATGCAAGAAGGATTTACACCAACATCCTGGGGATACAGGCAGATATCAGCTAGATTATATCATGTTCAAACAGCGATTCAGGAATCAAGTTCTAGACTGTAAAGCGTACCCAGGAGCAGAAATAGACTCTGACCATAATTTGATAATAATGAAGTGCAGGCTGAAACTTAAGCGAATAAGGAAGCAATATAAACAGAAAAGACTGGAAGTGAATAAACTGAAACAATCTAGCACAAGGGAAAAAGAAGTAACTCTGAAAGGAGTTCAACCGAGGACGAATGGAATGCACCAAAGACCGAGATAATGAAAGCTGGTAAAGAAACATTAGGCTTTAGGGAACAAGCTGATCGAAAACCTTGGATCACAGAAGAAATTTTGGAGCTGATATATCAGAGGAGAAGGTACAAAAATGCTCAGGATGAAACAGGAACAGAGCAATACAGGCAATTTAGAAATCAAATAAATAGGAAATACAAAATAACAAAAGAAAAATGACTACAAGAAAAATGTGTAGAAGTAGAAAAGGAAATGGTCGTAGGTAAAGTAGATGTTGCATATAGAAAGATCAAACAGAATTTTGGAGAAATGAAGAAAAGAGGTATTGTAGTGGGTGCCTTGGTGGGCAAACTAAGTTACAATTATCTTTCATACCTTTATGATTAATAATTGTGGATTTTTTAATTTAAATTTTTATAAAGGAGTGAAAATTTATTAATTTTGCAAGAATCTCGACGTTAGTCGAATTTAGGAAAAATTGTCACAATATGACATTTATTTTCTTATGAGTGGCGATTAAAAGTCTGAGCGAATTTATCGTTAATATTGACACAAATTGGCAAAATCATAAAAGCAACGCTCAGAGGTACAATTAGCCATCATGAGCAAGCAAACAATTGTATATTTACTTTTAAATATATCTCAGAATCAAAACGCAAGAAATAATGACAATTGGAAACAATGAAAAATACAAGTTATGACGACCTCAGACAAAGGTATCATAATACTGTGACTTTACAGTTAAAAAGAAAATCATGGGCGCCACGAATGAACAATATATCATTCGAAAATAACTAGTTCTGGCAAATTATGCCACTAGCTCAGGGGATTTTACAATTAAAAAGTGAGAACATGGATCTATCCTCTCAAAGTCGTTTAAGGGTTCTGTTTCACGGAATGCACAATCAGATGGCTTGGTCGTAAATAAGTTACCATTGTAGTTCTGCATCTGATGTCTGCGGTGAACGGAGATGACCCACGGTATGTGGAATTATCTCACAAGGCGGCTACAAACACGTTCTGTCTGTTAATGCGCATCATCGCAATACTGGCGGTGCCGCCGTGATAAGCCTGCTCCGGCAAGCCGGCCGTCAGAAGTCGTACAGTGGCAGATGGTGAGAGAAGCCAACTTTCCAAGTCCACCTCAGACTAGACTCGCAGAGAATCGAATGTAGAATGTCCAGCTCCTCGCTCTTCGGTCCACGAGGAAAACTTCTCGCTCCGCCCCTTGTAGTCTCGAAGCTCACATATAACAGAAATTCCCAGGATTTTAAGTTATACGCTCATTTGGATTGGATCTTCAGGTCGGCACCTAATATCACGTGATATCCCGGATATCTGATTTGCCCCGCTCATATCACAGAGGTCGGACATATTCGGCAAGTTCGCCGGGGTGAGAGCACATTCGGGTGTCGGGCGGCAGGCATTTCCCGCCAGGTGGGTGATCCTGTTGACCACCCATCCCCAGGGAGCAGAATGTGTAGTTCGGCAAAACCCCAGATCCGCGACTCCCTGTCGCCATGGTTCGGGAAAACCACGATTAGCTTCAAGCCTACGCAGCTCAATAACTCTTTAATATTCGCTTTACCAAGATACACTGTATGTTCACCATTTCATTACAGTCCTCACTTGTAATCTTGCGTACTTTATAAAATTACAACAAAAATCTATTTAGGTGGTCGCCCAAGATTTATGTAAATTACTCTAACATTATGACATATATAATAAAAAATGCACCTTGTAAAGTGGCGACAGCGCGTCACGTTACAGTATGAACATTAAAGCTGCCGATGGGAAACCTCTTTTAAGCTCAGAAGATAGAGCTAACCGATGGAAAGAATACATTGGAAACTGTATGTTGGGGACGACTTGAACAATGGAAAAGGAAGGCGATGTCGACATTGATGACTTAGGAGATCCTGTTTTGAGAACAGAATTTAATAAAGCTCTGAATGACTTGAAAGCAAATAACGCAGTTGGAATTGATGAGATACCTGAAGAACTTCTTACATCCCTAGGAGAAGAAGAAATCGAAAGATTATTCAAGCTGATATCAAAAAGTTATGAAACAGGAGAAATTCCAACTGATTTTAATAAAAATATCATCTTCACACTTCCAAAGAAAGCACAAGCCGACAAATGTGAGAATTATCGCACCATTAGTCTAACATCACATGCTTCAAAATTACTGACCAGAATAATATACAGAAGAATGGAAAGAATAGTAGAAGACATAGTAGGTGAAGATCAGTTTGGGTTTAGGAAAAATCGCGGTACAAGGGAAGCAATTCTGTCTTCAAGTATTAATACTTGAAGGGCAGATAAGAAAAACAAAGATACTTTTATGGCATTTGTTGATTTAGAAAAAGCTTTTGATAATGTTAGGTGGGACAAGATGTTTAAAATTTTAAAGAAGTCAGGTATAAAGTATCGAGATAGAAGAATACTCTATAAACTATATAAGAATCAAGTGGCTATAATAAAAATGGAGAATCACGAGAGACATGCATCAGTTAAAAAGGGTGTGAGACAAGGTTGTAGTCTATCCCCGTTAATATTCAACTTGTATGTAGAAGAAGCAATGAAGAAATTGAAAGAAAAATTTCATGTGGCAGGGAGAAAAAATTAGCATGCTACGATTTGCTGATGACAGTCTTGTTAGCAGAAAGGGCTGAGGTCATTGAGAAATTACTGATTGGCATGAACAAAATACTGAAGGAAGATTTTGGACTGAATATAAATCAAAACAAGACTAAAGTGATGAAATGTAGATGAAATGATACCAATACTAGTAGATTGAATATAAAAATAGGATCGGATGCAATTGGAGAAGTAAGTGAATTCTGTTACTTAGGAAGCAAATTTACAACCGATGGCCGAAGCAAAAATGATATTAAAAGCAGAATAGCACTAGCAAAAAGAGCCTTCATGATAAAGAGAAATCTTTTAGTTTCAAATATTAATCTAGGCATTAGAAAAAACTTTTTAAAACTCTATGTGTGGAGCACAGCACTTAACGGTAGCGAATCATGGACTTTAGGAATACCGGAAAGAAGGACGATTGAAGCATTTGAAATGTGGTGTTACAGAAGATTGCTGAAAATTAAGTGGACAGACAAAGTAAGAAATGAACAAGTTTTGGAAATGATGGGTGAGGAAAGAAGTTTGTGGAAGAAGCTTAGAGAAAGAAGAGACAGGTTGGTAGGTCATATTTTGAGACATGCTGGATTAGTTAATTTGCTGGTGGAGGGAACAGTCGAAGGTAAGAACTGTAGAGGAAGACAGAGATTAGAATATATGAAGCAGATAATTGAGGACGTGGGTTGTAAGGTGTATGTACGGGAAAAAAAAAAATCATCATATTGTACTCTCTTCCTAAACTATGAAGCTTTTCTATTTGGAGATTGCTCTCTATATCTGGGACACTTGAAATACTTAAGGATTCTGTTAAGTAAAAATACTGTCATTATGTGTCGGGCTGTCTATCATGAACAGAGCTGGCAATCTGTGGATGACATATGGAACTCCTTTTCTGCTTCATTAAACACCACTAACGCCTCGTCGACGGCTAAGGTCATTAGAGGCAGGATGGGATTGGGGACAAGGAATGGGAAGGAATTCGGCCATAGCCTGTTTGAAGGAAGCATCCCGGCATTCGCCTGGAGTGATTTGGGGAAACCGTGGAAAACCCAAATCTGAATGCTTGGACGGGGATTAGAACCCGCGTACTCCCGAATGCGAGGCCAGAACGTTAACCGTTCACCCACCACGCTCGATAGAACACGTCTAATGCCAACTAGAATGCTTGAACGGCAGTATAACCGTCGAGTCACCGGTAGCACTGTCTACAGCTTCTCTAAATGATTTGGGTCATTATTGCAGCTCAATTTTTCGGATTAATTGGTGATAACTACCTCAAATTTCTATTATACAGGAAATCTTAGAAAATATACTAAAGTTTGTTTCGTTTCTATTCTTAGTTTGGTTGTTATTCTTATGCAAGTTCCACCGATTTTGTCAAGCGCTCACTGACGGACTGGTGATCATCAAAACACTAGGGCACTTCCCTTAATCGTAAAAAGCTGAAATTTGGTATACAGGTACAGTTCTACCCCAAAATTATAGGTAAAGTACAAAAATCGAAAATTTCTATGTATCTACCACGTATTTACCCAAAACTTGAAATCACTTTCAACCCCAAAAAATTTATATGATTTAGATTTTAAATATGGACGGAACTTACCATGTTTAACTATTGTGTAAATTTTTACTTCCTTCCTCTTCTTACTTTAGTAGTTAGCGAAATTAAAAAAAAAAAAAAATATCTTGACTACATCACCCCGACATCAAAATTCCACTGTTCTTCCCCCTGGTCCTAGAAACAGGTAATGACCATATCGTAAGAAATGTCTAATATTAGTGATTTTCCCAATACTTATTCAATGTAAATTCAAAACGCGGAAAATTTTGGCTCAATTTGCAGGTTAATTTCTTTGTTCTGGATGAGGCTATATGCCCGACATTTCTTTTAGGTATAGAGATTAGCAGGCTTAGCCAATATATTTAATTTTACTTTGTTCCTATGCTTAGTTTTGAAGTTATTCGTTGTTTACTTACGATGGTAGCTAAATCCGAGGCAATCAGTATTGCTCTACCATGGCGCACATTCATTGCTTGCGGAAAACGTGTGAATTTTTTGTAACGTATATTGATGTATTGAATTCTGAACTGTTCTTATCCATCGATTTCAAATGGAATCGTTAAATCTGAGCGTCAACACAATATTAGCGACCAACTTACAAAAGAAATGAGATCCTACAAAAACAATTCTTGTAAAAATAGGATATGTCTCGTGCTGGTGGAGTGACTAAAAGTTTTGAGATCTAGCTCTCAGCCAAGTCTACACTTTACTATGTATATTCACTTCACTTTCTGAAACAGAATGGTTTCTCTCGGCATTATAGATCATTTCTTTATTTAGAAATAGATTATGTATTAATAATAGTATTGAAATGAAAAGCTGAATGTATATGATTTATTCTAAGACTAGTCAAACCAGAACGACGTGAGAGGGAATCCTTGGCACTTCTGTATATGTAGTTTGATAAAGCAATACATTTAAGGTATTTTTATAGGTTTAATAAAACGGAATGCATAATGGCCAAGTCACCAGAGTTGTTTTATTTTAGATAAACGATCTATATCACCGAGAAAAACCATTATGTTTCAGAAAGAGAAATGAGTACACAGTGTTAAAATATGGAACCGTCGTGATATGAATTATTTTTTAGGAACGCTGTGAGGCCCAAAGGATCTTTCAGTTCAACAAAGAAAATGTGCCGATAACTTAGATCTTGGTCCCGGTAGCGATGAAGCCAATAAATTGAATATTGTACCTATAAATAACAATACAAAGCGCCTAAGGATAATGGTCCAAAATTGCCCGAGTATTAGAGGTAAATTCCACGCTGCAGTTGCGTCTAATGATGTCGATATAACACTAGGGACAAAGCTGGTTGACGCCAGAGGTTGAATCTAGTGAAGTATTTGCCCTTCATTCCAACGTTTTTCAAAAAGACATAACTATTTGAACGGACGGAGCTTTGTTCGTGATCGTTAATAAAATCGTCAATTGCTCTGTCGTAACTGAATCAGAAAATATTTTCGAGTTAATATTAGTGATACTATAAATTTACAGATTTTTTAAGTTCTTGAACCCTCCAGAATCTGGATTGGCTAACGCAGAATATTTTAGAGAGTCACTTAATAGTATTTCTCAAAAATTTCACGGGCATGTATTAATCGTGGACGGTGATTTTAACGTACCGTTGGTTAAGCGGGAAACATGTACGTTCAGGTCAGGTGAAAGAGATAGGTTAGTAACCGAAACTTTCGTAGAATCATTCGCGGAAAATTCTTTTGAATATATGGTCAAAGAGCCAACGCGGTGCTATAAAGACTCCTCGTCCATTTTGGATCTTTTTCTTATAAGCAAAATGGATATTATAGATACAATTTGTATAGAAGACATTATAAGCGGCCACAAAGCGGTTGCGGTAACTTCAAATCTATTCTGACATTGAAACAGGATAAACTCGTATATTGTCTCGGTAAGGCAAACGATACGGGTATGGTTGATCACTTGACGAAAAACTTTGAAACATATACGCTAATGTTGATAAACTTTGATATAATTTGAAAGCAATAATGTGGACCGGTATAAATCAATTTGTACCTAAGAAATTTATCAAGGTTAGTAAGAACTTTTTCGCGGTTCAATTGGGAAGTGACTGCTCAGGAAGCAAAAGAAGTTTGTATGCGATGATGAAGAAATCGGAGGACTCATTTTATCGCATTAAATTAGTACAGTTTCGAACGGAAATTCGTAAGACAATGCGTGAAACATTTAAAGAATACCAAATCAGGAATTTATCTGAAGATTTAATTTCTAATCCAAAAAAGTTCTGGTCGTATATCAAAGTAATAAGAGGCTCTCGAAAGGTTGATATTCAAAATGGAGAATTAGAGGAATCTAGAATAGAGAAAGCACAACAGAAAACGTAGAGGAGACCCCTGTATTTAACAAAATTATGAAAGATCTCGTTCTTGACGTCGAGGGAATAACAAAACTTGATTAGGAATTTAAAAACCAATAAGCCCCGAATACCAGACGGTGTTCCTACTAGATTCTACTCTAGGTACGCAAAGGAAATTGCGCTATATTTGACAGAATTATATACCACATCCTTGGATCAAGGAAACATACCAGCTGAGTGGAAGACCATTAAAAACTGAAATGTTAATGATCCTCAAAATTATAGACTGATCTCGTTAACTTCAGTATTTTGTAAGATTCTAAAACATATCATCTGTTCAAATGTCATGCAGTTTTTGGAATGAAGGGAAGCTCTTAAGCCCAAATCAACATGGGTTCAGAAAAGGCCGATGCTGCTAGATAAAAATTGAACTTTTAATTCACTACCTGTTCCATATTATAGATAAACTTAGTTCTGACTTAGTTCTGCTTTCGTCACTGCGCTTCACACTATTTTATTTACGAAACTTCGTAGTTATGGCTTATATAGACAAATATGCGACTGGGTTGCAGACTTTCTGAAGGGTAGAACACAGTGTGTGGTTCTCAACGGTGAGCGTTCATCACTGACCGAAGTGAGGTCCAGGGTTCCCCTGGGAAGTGTGATAGTGCCCCTGTTATTTCTCATATACATGAATGATTTGTGTGTGGTAATAAGGGGGCAAAAAGATTATTTGCCGATGATGCTAGTATTTATCGTGAATTAAAAACCCAGGACAACTGCGCCTTTTTCCAAGCCAATGTTATGAAAATAGTAGCGTGGTGCAAAGATTGGCAGATGGAGGTAATGCTAAAAGATGCTAAGTCAATCATATAATTAAAAAGGTGACACAATTTAGCACTGAATCTACAATTAATTTCACTGTCCTTAGAACGGTAGATTCCGCTAAATAGCTCGGGGTAACAATTCGTAACAATTTATTGAGAAGGTAATTGGGAAAGGAATCATATGCTCGAATTTTTAGGTCGTAATTTAAAACATTGTACACCGGAAGATAAACCGATTGTGTTCAAAGCACTGGCGCGTCCTCAGAATGTTGTTCTGTAGAAAGGGGTTGATGGAGGTACTGGAGAAGGTCCAAACAAGAGTCACCCGATTCTAGACATACATATTTAGCTGGAGGTAAAGCGTAAGTGCGGAGTAATAATAATAATAGCAGAGTGTAGACTTGGCTCAGATCAAGATCTCATAATTTTTTTTTTCACACCACAAAAACGAGACAAGATTTTTTTTGTGGGATACAGTTTAATGATTGCGTGAAACCAGATTTGACAACGCAAACAAGATTTAAAGTCAACCCGACTTACTGTAAACTATTGAAGTTTATTACTATATTTTAATAAAAAAATTTATTACTGCTGGTGGTTTTCCATTTCCTGAATATATTGTATTGCTTTCTAATAAACTTTGGCATAGTGTAATAATTAATACCACAAAACAATTCTTGTAAAATCAGGCAAAGTCTCGTGGTTGTTTTAGTGACAGAAAGTCATGAGATCTTGTTCCGAGCCAAGTCTACATTTTACATTGTGTATTCACTACGGTTTCTTTCGGTGTTAAAGATCATTATTAGTTTCTGCGACGCTGTGTTTTCGTCGCTGAACTCATAAATGAGTTCTCCGCCTGGCCACATTTCTCTTTGCTGACACCGGCATAAATTTATCTGACATTCGGCTACAGGAAGCTGAAATTGTTTCAGTGGAACATTTTTAAAAGAAAATGTTTTTTGTCATTTCGAACAATTAATGTGATACAGTTTTATCATCGGTCACTGTGAGCTAAAAAAGCCGGGTAAAGCATAAATAATGAGACTTACGGCCAGTGATTTTTGTAACAGTTAGACTTATGCTTTTCGATTTTTTTTTTTTTTAATCTGGAATTTTCAGATTTCATTGATGGCCGGAAACTTAATGGAATATTATGTTAGTTATTAGAAATTTTCGTAGTCCTCCAGTTGTCTAAATTTGAGAAAAGTATTCCGAATTAGATTTCGATACAGCCAGTTTTAATATCCAAGACGAAAATAATTTGATTTTTCTTCTCGTCTTTCTAAAAACATGAGTTAAGGTTTGATAAACGTGTTAGTACCACCAGATCTGTTTCTAGTTCGAAGTCTAAGTGGTATCTTCTTTCTCAACAAATAGACAATTAATGCTCGACTTTAAGTGCTACAATCTCTCTGCTGAAGTAGTGACATTCATGGCTGCTTTGTAAGCACGAAGCCTTCCTGTGAAGCGTTTCCAACAATCAATCAATCCTCACTGATGTCAGTTAGATAAACCTGAGATCCAGGAATAGTACCAGAGTTTTAGACCTGTCTTTGTTTATTTCTCCTGAGCCTAACTGCATCTTTCCTTGGTACAAGTTAAACATTAATGAACAAGGTAAATAATGATCTCACGTAGAGAATAATACGCTTGCGAGCGGAGTTATCTTTCTATTAGTAAGCTTTATGGTGTCAGGTCTTAGAGAGTTATCTTTCAGACGTGATAACTGGAGATCATCAACCAGTGAGTGGTCTGACTACAGTCAGGTTTGTACAACAACGGTCTCGACTGGACAGCGTACTACAGTCAGCAACAGAGCTCATGTGTGACTTGCTAGTTTAAAATTTTTTGGGAAGAAATTGAACGCCATTTATGTTGTACTAGCATTTGCCAGCTGCTTCAGGCGCGTGTCTTTTGGTATATGTAGAAATAGGTAGTCCTATCATTACCTTGGCACCACAATCTGATGATGGATTCTTATAGAACTCGACGAAACAAATCGAAAGTAAAGAATAAAATTTTTTGATAACTCAATTGGTTGTCGAGTTATTGGCTGAAATACTACGTAATTTGGCTGATATGCTACCTGGACGACAAGGGTAATTGGAAGTGCCATAGCTTTATAATTTACCATACCCGTTTTTAAATACATAATTCTCTAGAAAAAGTGTATATAAAACTAAAAAGATACGTACCATGCGACAGAAAGTTAACGATAATAGTACATAACAACCATCTCCAATGATTTTATTCGTGCCATATATAATATCGAACTAAAAAACACAATCTTTCTATATTTAACTTACGTTTCTACATCTCATAATTCAAAATATTCCTAAATTCATGGCACAAAGAGAAATATTACTTCTTGTACAGTTCGCACTTCATCCTAATCACATCGCCTTTGACATAGCGTATCTCTAAAACTAAATTCTCATATTCTTGCATAAGAATGCATTGTCAAATTAACGGGACAAAGGAAATTTTTCTTTTGCTCCTGGCCGCATTTTAACAAAATAACAAAATCTTTGACACACGATATGTCTAGAACTAAGTGAAATATTGAAACGTCTCGCAAGAAGGCACTGTAAAATTGCGGCACCATGGAATTTGTTTCTTCTGATACAGGCCACATTTCGACCTAACCACACAATCTATGTGATACTATACCTCCAATGGAAATTTTTCTTCTGGTACAACCTTGGAGGTAGGAAAAGAGAGAAGACAAGGTGTCGCCAAGACTGCGAAGCCGCTTGTAATCTCTGGAGCCAACTGCGAATTCGCGACGGCCATATTAGCAGGTTTAAAACATTGGTATGTTTTCATTTCCGTCTCTGCTGTTCTGATATTTTAAAATGTTTTATAATGCCAACTTGTGTTGCCTATGGTTGCACAAACAGAACCAGTAAGAAACAACCTGGAATAATTTTCCATAGGTAAGTCACGTTGTAATTATTGTTCTTGAAGTGTTTATTCACAGATCTCAATAGGACGAAGGTGTTATCAAATAATTGTTGATACAGAAAACCATTGTATTTTATTATTTTTCACGTATGGATCAAGTTTACAACGCGATGGAGCGAATACGTTATTCTACGTGCTTTAGTCCAGTTGTAATTTATATTGAAAGTGTATGATGAAATTAATTGTTATAATTTGTGTTATGCGAACTAGGAATCGTAATGAAGTCCATTTTATTGTTATCCGAGAAGTAATTCGCAATACATTTCATGTGTTTAGTTGCGTTTGCATCGTTAGACTTTTTAGCGGAAATATTAAGTCGAATTGTGATTAGGTTGAAATGCAGCCTGTAGCAGAATATTCTTTTTATAGTATAAAGAACAAATTATTTATTTGTAATTAGTAATTGGTAATTTATTGAGCACCTTGTTAGTGATTTGGGGAAACCGTCGAAAATCCAAATCTGGGTGGCCGCACGGTGATTCGAACCCACGTCCTCCCGAATGCGAGGCCAGAAAGTAAACCGTTCACCCACTACGCTCATTCACACAAGGTAAGTTCGCATCAGAACATACATTTAGAATTAAATGTCTAGACATGTAAAATTTTTTATCAGTCTTTAAGAGTACTAGGGATTTATTCAATGTTTCCAAACAATATAGAAATATGATCCTTAGTTTTTGTTTTTTGCGACAGTAGGGAGAAAAAAGGTTATATTTCGGCATACAAGATTTCTATAAAAAATTATTTAGCAGCTTGTTTTTCCTAAATTCTAATGTTTGTAGGTTATATCAATAGGGTATTTATAAATGTGAACCAATCACACTTCATTTTTAGTAATGCGAAGGTTAAAAACGAAGAAATTCTTCCGTTCCATGTACATTCCCTGTGTTTCTTGGCCCTACTAATATGGCGATCTCCTCTCCCCCCGCTGTCCTCTTGGCTTCACTTCGTTGTATGGAGAAGGTCCACGACGTGGTCTTCTCTTTTTTTTTTTTTTTGCTCCATGGGTACAACCATGGAGGAAAGAAATATATGGAGACGACGCAAGAGACCTTCACCACGCATTGAAGTGATGGCGGGCGGAGGAGGAGTTCTCGAGATACACTGTATCAAAAGTGAGGTGTCTAGAGTTGAAATGCAGAAGAAAAATTTCGCAAAAGTCAAATTTGATGATGGATTCTTATGTAACATGACGAAAAAAAATCGAAAATAAAGAATAAAATTTTTCTATATCTTGCTTAGTTTTCGGGATATACTGTCTCCAAATTGAGGGGATTGGGTTGGGAAGTGAACTGGACCAAAAATTAATTCTGCCAAAGCCACAATGAATTACATGTTAGACATGCAGAATGGATATTTCAGTTCTATTACTACCACTTGTGGTTAGGTTGAAATGCGGCCTAGACCAGAATAAAAATAGTTACCTTTTTACCATACATTGTAAGCTTAATTGGGAATAGCTGGAAGTAGTTTCCACCGCGATACACGTTTTGTCACTAACATGGTTCTCATGAAATTACTAACAATAATAGATAAATTCGTTGTCCCTTATATATGCAACAACAAAACCATTCTGGTACAGACTGCGTTTAGACCTAACCACAATCTCCATTAAATTGCCGCTACAGAATCAAATTATGTAGACACACCCATACACGCATATTTGAATAGCAAACTGCATTTGGGGTAACAGCACAGTTTGCTTCATCAAAATTCCTAGATTCCATAGCATAATTTAATACATTTAATTTCATCATACGCTGTCAGTATAAACTGCAACGTGACGAAAGAAATCGTAATACTAAATTCAGTGAATCGCGAAGTAAAAATCACCCCTTTAAATCTCATTTTCAACACTCGTTAAAAAGTAATGCTAGCCTATTATGTGCAAAATAGCAGGTTATGCTGATTTTCTACATTACACCAACAAAAATTTGAGAACAAAGTCATCCTAGCACCAAAGTTTCCAATTCTTACTGCCCACTTCAAGAACAATAATTGTAATGCAACTTACTTATGAAATGATATTCCAAGTTCTTTCCTCTCCTGCATATTTATGCAACCGCATGCAACACAAGATGGCATTATAGAAAAAACTTAGACACATTACAAAATAAAATAATCACAGCATCAAACACAATGTGAACTTTGCATTTGTATGGGTTCGCAAATATGGCCGCTGCCGTCACCGCGCATGCGCGAGAGTTTAGAGCCGGCGTCACAGATTTAACGTCACTTCTCCTCCATATATTTCCTTCCTCCATGGGTACAACCAGTGTATTACGACCGAAAAATCAAGGAGCTTATCCTATCAAAGATACTTCATAACCACAAAATATGTACTCATCATGTAAAATAACTCAAAATATGGATAGGTGCATACTTGTTACTAAGCAACGAATATGATTTATTAAATACAATACATTTGAGGAAGTTATTAACAAGCTTGCATCTTTGACACTTTCCGGCGTTCTTAAATTCGTTGCTACTGAGTGCAGATACTATCTTTGAGGTGAATAATATCACTAGAGATTGTTATATTTCCTTAAATTAATTCTTTGCCGTAACATAAATTTTCTGTCACATCATGTCTCAAGTACGTTTGTTTTCATCTCAACTACACCTTGATCCGTATATTATAATTACGATCTAGAAGTGTTTTTAAATTTTTCCTCCTTCATTTTGTATATATCAGACTACACTTCTGGAAATTGAAATAAGAACACATTGACGCCGGTGTGTAAGATCCACCATACTTGCTCCGGACACTACGAGAGGGCTGTACAAGCAATGATCAAACACACGGCACAGCGGACACACCAGGAACAGCAGTGTTGGCCGTCGAAGGGCGCTAGCTGCGCAGCGGTTGGGCACCGCCGCAGTCAGTGTCAGCCAGTTTGCCGTGGCATACGGAGCTCCATCTCAGTCTTTAACACTGGTAGCATGACGCGACAGCGTGTACGTGAACCATATGTGCAGTTGACGGACTTTGAGCGAGGGCGTATAGTGGGCATACGGGAGGCCGGGTGGACGTACCGCGGAATTGCTCAACATGTGCGGCGCGAGGTCTCCACAGTACATCGATGTTATCGCCAGTGGTCGGCGGAAGGTGCACGTGCCCGTCGACCTGGGTCCGGACAGCAGCGACGCACGGACGCATGCCAAGACCGTCGCATCCTACACAGTGCCGTAGGGGACCGCACCGCCACTTCGCGGCAAATTAGGGACACTGTTGCACCTGGGGTATCAGAGAGGACCATTCGCAACCGTCTCCATGAAGCTGGGCTACGGTCCCGCGCACCGTTAGGTTGTCTTCCGCTCACGCCCCAACATCGTGCAGCCCGCCTCCAGTGGTGTCGCGACAGGCGTGTATGGAGGGACGAATGGAGACGTGTCGTCTTCAGTGATGAGAGTCGCTTCTGTCTTGGTGCCAATGATGGTCGTATGCGTGTTTGGCGCCGTGCAGGCGAGTGCCACAATCAGGACTGCATACGACCGAGGCACACAGGGCCAACACCCGGCATCATGGTGTGGGGAGCGATCTCCTTCACTGGCCGTACACCTCTGGTGATCGTCGAGGGACACTGAACAGTGCACAGTACATTCAAACCGTCATCGAACCCATCGTTCTACCATTCCTAGACCGGCAAGGGAACATGCTGTTCCAACAGGACAATGCACGTCCACATGTATCCCGTGCCACCCAACGTGCTCTAGAAGGTGTAAGTCAACTACCCTGGCCAGCGAGATCTCCGGATCTGTCCCCCATTGAGCATGTTTGGGACTGGATGAAACGTCGTCTCACGCGGTCTGCACGTCCAGCACGAACGCTGGTCCAGCTGAGGCGCCAGGTGGAAATGGCTTGGCATGCCGTTCCACAGGACTACATCCAGCACCTCTACGATCGTCTCCATGGGAGAATTGCAGACTGCATTGCTGCGAAAGGAGGATATACACAGTACTAGTGCCGACATTGTGCATGCTCTGTTGCCTGTGTCTATGTGCCTATGTTTCTGTCTGTGTGATCATGTGTTGTATCTGACCCCAGGAATGTGTATATAAAGTTTCCCATTCCTGGGACAATGAATTCACGGTGTTCTTATTTCAATTTCCAGGAGTGTATTTCCACAGATTTTTATTTGTACCATTAGCTCTAAAAACGCCATCCAAATTGTTGCAGTAGTTTTTGCGCGGGTCCCGTTCAAATAAAGACACACACGCAGCTTGCTTACAGACTTATCTATGTTATTATAAATGTGTAAGCAAGCTGCGTGTGTCTGATTATTTGAACGGGAACTACGCAAAAACTACTGCAGCAATTTGGATGTGTTTCAAAATTTTTAGAGCCAACAGTCCCAATTAGCCCAGGCATTTTAGGTTTTAACCTCAAAAAAAATAATGTAGAGCTGAAATTTGGCACAGACGTTCCTTAGTACCTTAGAAACAAGTACTAAAAAGTCCCCACCTCTAGGGTGTCCGCGTCATAGTTTTTTTTAGGTCAAAAGGGCTTAAATAGGGATTGAGTGCCAAATCTGTATAAACTCATTGAAAAATTGAAAATGGCAGACTCTGTAACGTTTTATTGCACCCTAGGTAATTAGGATAGGCTAACCACTGCATAAAAGTGTAATATCGATACTATTATTATTTAAAAGTAAGAGTATAGTCACATTTTATCATGAAGGCAGTACGAAACATAACGATTTTTTTTTCAATTTCTCTGCATTGCGGAAAAACTGCCAAAGTTACCAGGTCGGGACCTATGATAAAAGTTGTAATACACACTTTCAGCATTAAAATGGTATATCGTTCATCCCTCTGCGACATATGGTTGTGGAGATACACGTTGAAACAAGCACACGTGAGTCAACGCTGGGCCGAGAGCTCCGCGCACCGCTCCCCGGCCATTATGGGTATTAACGTGAAAAAAATATAATGTAGACCTGAAAATCGGTACATATATTACTTAATACCTAAGAATCATGTCTTGAAAATTCTCCATCTCTGAGGTGTCCTGTTCATAGTTTTATTAGGGTTAAAGTTTTTAATTAGGGCTTAAATGTCATAATCAGTATAAACGTCTTGTAGGTCTTAAAATATCAGCTTTTGTATCATTTAATTGCACTATAAGTAATTGGAAAAGCTAATTATTGAAATACGGCGTAGTTTTGGACGTAATTATTGGACAGAAGTAAAAAAATCTCACATTTGATAGTGAAACAGGTACGAAATATGACTTGTTTTGTAACAAAGTCAGATTTGCTAAAAACTATCGAAGGCCTATTATCAAAGTTACAGAACGCAGTTTCAGCATTGAAATGGTGTATTCATCATTTTTTTGTGACAAAACGGTTGGTGAGATATCATCGAAACATTCGAAACAACGCGCAGAGCTAAGCAAAAGCGCCGTTCCACTTACCCATCCTCGTCTGTCTGCATCATTCTAATCTCTTCGAACAGTGCGCTGAGATTTTGTGCCCTTGGCATTATATCTAAACTGACAGAAAGAAACCTTGAAAAGGACGAAATATTTTGCAAAATTATAAATTATACAAATTTTTATTAAAATCTTTGAATGAAATTTAAAGTTCAGCTTCATCATCATACTCATCATCTGAACTATTATAGGTGACTTTATCGCATGCAGATCTTCGACAATGTCCACACATTAGTTAACACTCCAGCCCACAACGCACACATTCAAATCTATTTCGCAGATGTTCTTACAATTGCAGGGCACCAAATTGAGGAGATGATCCGCAGTAGGTGCAAGTCGATTAGTCACTAGCACAAGAGCTCCATTCTGAATTTTCCATCCCAAATCTTCAGGACCTAAAGAATTTCCTAGCCATTCTTGAATCTGTAAGTATATTCGTAGAGAATGGATGGCCAATATACCATATATTCGTAGAGAATGTCGCTCACATGCTGCATATGTTGGTGCAAGGGACGCAAGCTGGAAGGATGCAGTGACTGGTTGGGTTGCGAACTTACGACTGTATTTTATTACCAGAAGTTCATGGATATTTTGACACTGATATTTAAAATTTTCATAGAGGGCAACGGCAAACGTCTTTCTTGCTGATATGTCTTCTTTCTGTGCGTTGGGAAGTTCGAATGTTTCCACTTTGTCATGCAGTACTGCAGAACCCTTCAATTACTTCCAGTCTTGTTTTTTTCCTTTACAGAAAAGAGCGCTGGGAGTATCGCACCCAGTGAATGCATGACAATAGGGTGCAGAGTTTTTCATCTTTGTGATGGATTTGCAGAGTTCTGCCACGTTGAAGACCTTGCTAGCAGTTTTGGTGTGACAGGTTGAACTACATTTATACGACTGCTTTCACTAAGTCTTGCTACCAACGAGGACATCCGTATCGTTGGAAATGACCGCTACCTCTTGACACCTGCATTAATCAAGTGCTAACGATGCAATGCCGGCATCCGCATCTCCTTTACACTGAATGTCATGATGACCCGCAGTCTTCAATTTGTTTACAAGTAATTCGACTAGCTCATTTATGTTATAATAGTTTTTCAAAAGCTCAGCTTGGAGTGAAGAGACAACCGTGTTGTGGTGACCGAAAACATTGGCAGATGTTTTCCCCCCGGCACATCGACGACGCTCCTCTCTTTCCGTTGCTATGTGTTCAGATCCATCGTTTGCCGTTGCCCTCTATAACAATTTTAAATATCAGTGTCAAAATATCCATGAACTTCTGGTAGTAAAATACAGTCGTAAGTTCGCAACCCAACCAGTCACTGCATCCTTCCAGCTTGCGTCCCTTGCACCAACATATGCAGCATGTGAGCGACATTCTCTACGAATATATGGTATATTGGCCATCCATTCTCTACGAATATACTTACAGATTCAAGAATGGCTAGGAAATTCTTTAGGTCCTGAAGATTTGGGATGGAAAATTCAGAATGGAGCTCTTGTGCTGTGACTAATCGACTTGCACCTACTCCGGATCATCTCCTCAATTTGGTGCCCTGCAATTGTAAGAACATCTGCGAAATAGATTTGAATGTGTGCGTTGTGGGCTGGAGTGTTAACTAATGTGTGGACATTGTCGAAGATCTGCATGCGATAAAGTCACCTATAATAGTTCAGATGATGAGTATGATGATGAAGCTGAACTTTAAATTTCATTCAAAGATTTTAATAAAAATTTGTATAATTTATAATTTTGCAAAATATTTCGTCCTTTTCAAGGTTTCTTTCTGTCAGTTTAGATATAATGCCAAGGGCACAAAATCTCAGCGCACTGTTCGAAGAGATTAGAATGATGCAGACAGACGAGGATGGGTAAGTGGAACGGCGCTTTTGCTTAGCTCTGCGCGTTGTTTCGAATGTTTCGATGATATCTCACCAACCGTTTTGTCACAAAAAAATGATGAATACACCATTTCAATGCTGAAACTGCGTTCTGTAACTTTGATAATAGGCCTTCGATAGTTTTTAGCAAATCTGACTTTGTTACAAAACAAGTCATATTTCGTACCTGTTTCACTATCAAATGTGAGATTTTTTTACTTCTGTCCAATAATTACGTCCAAAACTACGCCGTATTTCAATAATTAGCTTTTCCAATTACTTATAGTGCAATTAAATGATACAAAAGCTGATATTTTAAGACCTACAAGACGTTTATACTGATTATGACATTTAAGCCCTAATTAAAAACTTTAACCCTAATAAAACTATGAACAGGACACCTCAGAGATGGAGAATTTTCAAGACATGATTCTTAGGTATTAAGTAATATATGTACCGATTTTCAGGTCTACATTATATTTTTTTCACGTTAATACCCATAATGGCCGGGGAGCGGTGCGCGGAGCTCTCGGCCCAGCGTTGACTCACGTGTGCTTGTTTCAACGTGTATCTCCACAACCATATGTCGCAGAGGGATGAACGATATACCATTTTAATGCTGAAAGTGTGTATTACAACTTTTATCATAGGTCCCGACCTGGTAACTTTGGCAGTTTTTCCGCAATGCAGAGAAATTGAAAAAAAAATCGTTATGTTTCGTACTGCCTTCATGATAAAATGTGACTATACTCTTACTTTTAAATAATAATAGTATCGATATTACACTTTTATGCAGTGGTTAGCCTATCCTAATTACCTAGGGTGCAATAAAACGTTACAGAGTCTGCCATTTTAAATTTTACAATGAGTTTATACAGATTTGGCATTCAATCCCTATTTAAGCCATTTTGACCTAAAAAAAACTATGACGCGGACACCCTAGAGGTGGGGACTTTTTAGTACTTGTTTCTAAGGTACTAAGGAACGTCTGTGCCAAATTTCAGCTCTACATTTTTTTTTTTGAGGTTAACCCTAAAATCTGTCTAAAATGCCTGTACTAAATTAAAATCTGCGGAAATAGCTTATGATTTATATGTACATATTTAGTTTTTCAGTTTTCTTGAATAGTAGCAAATAATTGGAATACCTGAATCAGATGTATTAAGCGTTACTAATACCAGTGTTTAATTTCTTGTAAAAAGGAAGCGTGTGACAAAAGATGAATATCTCTAGATTCTAAATATTTGTGTTTGGTTATAAATTCCCAGTTTTATTACTTTAGATAAATGTAATTATGCGGAATGCATTACTCAAACCACTAAATAAAATTTTAACTCTTCAATAAGAGTAACAGAAGTGTAATTTTTAGGTAAGTAATTTTGTGCTTGATATCGATAGTATGAGGGTTTTCAAGATACCGGGTCGCCGAAATTTGTTAGTGAATAGCAATAGACAATTCGAAAGTTTGCGATATATAGACTTACCGGTAGTTCTCGAGATATCGGAAGTACAAAATTAGTTATATGTATAGTTCTTTGTGCCTTTGGCGATGTTTTTAATCTGGTCCAGTGCGTGTTTTAGTACTCTTGCAGTTCAAACTGAAGTTGTATTACGAATTTAATTGTTATAATTTATGTTACGCGTATTCTGAATCCAGAAACACACAATGTTGTCATTACCAAAAATGTATTTAGCGATGCATTTCATGCGTTTTGGTGTTTCTGTATCGTTTGATTTCGATGCGGCAATGTCAGTATAGATTGTGGTTAGGTCGAAATGCAGCCTGGACCACAATCTTCTTGGAACAACAAAAGGTATGAGGAATTCAGTTATTGTTAGTAATTAATAAGCTGCTTTAATGAGTGCCATATTAGTGACGACGTACACTCCCGAAAAAAAAAAGCAACCGCTATGCATGTACAGCCTAATTTTCGTGTTGCTTTGGTGCCATATTTTTTCTGGTCCAGGCCGCAGTTCAGCCTGACCATTTCAATTGAAAGATATGAAGAGAGAGAGAGAGAAAAGAAAAAAAAAAAAAAAAAAAAAAAAAAAACGCTCGAAATTTGGGTAGCTGCATAGAAGTTGTAAGCAAGAAATTCATGTTAATACCCATGACATAAGAATGTATACATATGGTATTACGAACTACTGTACTGCCAAAACTATCGCGGATAGTAACTTTCGTGTTGCCTTGTGTCTAAGATACGTTTGGTTTTTCTCTAATAAGCTCTTTTTATCCTCAGGAAAGTTAGTTCCAAGTTTCTGACCGAAAGGACAACTGATTTTCGCTACGGCCTGGCCTGGTTTCACTGTATTGTGTTAAAATATGTGGGGGAAAAAAAATTCGGACTATAGTATGAAAACCGAATCCATGTTAATACTAAAGGAAAGGAAAATATTTAAATGAAATTTATATTTTTTGCTTCTCCAAGTTACTATTTGGTACTAAAAAAAAAAAAAGTAGAGAATTTCTTTACACGACAAATTCGCGTGTGCAAAGCAGCGGGTAAATGCTAGCAATAGTATAAATAAGGTTAGGGTAGCTGATTGTAGCAGACCCGTATGATGATGACCAAATAGCAAGAGTTAACAGACAGATGCGACAATTTCTATCAAGCGACGAGGGGAATACGCACGACATCGAGGAAATTTATGATACTGAAATCGCCAACTTGTGTAAAATATTACCTCCAAGGAAGACATCAGGTATGGACGCAATCAACAACAAAATTCTGAGTCAGCTCCCAGGCGCAGCCGTCCAACGGCTTGCACAAATTTTTAACGAAATCATTCGCAGGAGGGTCTACCCATCAGTTTGGAAGGAAGCGGTAATTGTTCCCATCCCAAAGCCCAGGAAGGACCCGACATTTCCACAAAAGTATAGGCCAGTATCACTGCTTTCAGCTGTATCAAAAGTCTTTGAAAGATTGCTGTTGAGCCGCCTCATGATCCACATCCAACGCCTTAACATCTTCCCAGCCGAGCAGTTTGGTTTCAGGAAGTGACATTTCACTTCCCACCAACTAGTGCGAGTCGCTGAAGAAGCAACAGACGCATTTAATCGGCGCAGATACTGTGGTATGGTACTTCTGGATGTAGCCAAAGCTTTTGATTCAGTCTGGCACGAAGGCTTCTTGATGAAAATGGTTAAAGCAGGAATTCCCAGACCTTATATTGTACTTATAAAAAGCTACCTGAGCCGCAGATCATTTACAGTCAGGGTGAAGTGAGTAAGATGGCTGCCGCGTGCGGTTGTATGTCACGTTCTGAAAGAACCCGCAAGTTTATATGTTGTTAAAATATAATATAACAATCACTCACTTTATGGTCTGTGCAGTTACCAAAAAATAAAGTATCTTGTTCTCGTGGCGTTTACTTGTGCCTACCTGGAAAGCATCAAGTAATTAACAACATACAATGTTCTTTCTCTTCGGCGGTGGTCACTTCAAATCTTCTCTGAAATATATAAAAGGTTAGAAGGGTATCTCAAAACTACTAAATCATAGATTAAATATTTTCTTTCAAGTCTTTAATGCACAGCTTTCCTTAAATTTTGTTAGACCCACCGACCGGTATATTATTTAAATTTCTATCAGAAGATTCCTTACACAACAGATTTTTCACCAGGTAAATAATTTCTTCTCCAAAAAAATCAGAAGACAGTTCTGCTACGACCGCAAATAATCCCTTGAATTTCTTAATACTTTCCGCTAACAATCCCTAACTATTTCTTTGAACATCACACAAATTGCACAACATTGGAAATTTACGATTTCAAATTTCTAAAGTTCCTATCAATTTCTTGCACACTTGTTGCACAATTCTAAATTATAAAATCAATACTTGATGGCTGATATACAACTTCTAAACTGGGATAGAATTTAAAACAGTGGAATAGACGTTACAAGTTTTAACAATTGCGCAACCGCTAAGTGTCGACTAATAAGAAATTTCGCTGGTATTATTATTGCTTCCCTAACCTGACACACTTTATGTAAACTTAGCTCTTGCTAGTTTCGACGAAAAAAACCTAAGTTGAGTGATTATACTAAAATCCTCACTTTCGATGAATAACAAAAATAAAATACCAGACGACTCACTTACTCCCCGAACAAAACCAAAAGACCAACTCAGACGGTTAACGCAAACACCTAGGAGTCACCCACTGCCACACAAATTTAAACTCTGCTCTGGACCGAAGATCCGACTGCGATGAAGACTGGTGACGTAAAAGCCACGCTAGGTGGCGTCTCGTCTTTTTATACTGACGCTGGTTCTTGATGCAACACTTACCAAGACGCCAGGATTGTGTCGCAATACCTGTGGCTACGCGTGGATCCTAATATTACACCACGCTCGCAATTCATAATTTTTATAATAAAACTCAGACAAATGTCTTAGAATACACTCTGTAAAGCCCTAGAACCGTCACAACGTCGCTCTTGCCGCTGACTGCATTTCGCGCGGGATTAAACGATCGTTAAGTGACGAAAGAAGTTGTGCTGGTGTAAATAGTGTATGTCAGTGCAGGTAAAAACTCTCGTTAATTGCAGGACAAAAACATACGTTGTATGAGTGATTTTGTTCAATTGCGGAACGGGAAAGCAGTGCCACGAGTCAACGGTCATCGTCCGCAGCGCGCTGCGTCGCGTCAGTGCTTCAACGTCACGGAGCTGGTGCGTCAGTGCGCACCGTCAGCGCGCACCGTCAGCACCCTGGCGTCCAGCTGACGTGAGTCAACACCTCGCCTGCCTCATAGTCCAGTAACGGGGTCGTAAAAAGGGGGTCTCACAAACATCACATCACGTAGAAGATTTTTTTTCTTATCTTGTATATATTGGTGAGAGTATGCAGAAACCAAGTTTTCGACCTCCAGCACCCTCGGCACAATTTTCTGTGGCCAAAAAACATCAAAATTTGGGTACTTTTTTCAGTTTTTCGTCTATAACTCCTTCCTGTCCTATCAAGAAATATTCTATTTTCAATTTGAAAGAGAACAAAATTTCCTACAACTTTCGTATCACAAACTTTTTTCTAAACTCAAAATTAAGCGAGCTACAGTTCTTCGAAAATCAGCCAAATTTCACACTTTTCCTAAAAGTTGGGTTTTTACCTAATTTGCAGCTCAAAATGACCTGAAACCCCTGTATATATAACCGATATATATGTATTTTTGTATGACATAGTATATATATGTACTATACTTTGATTACTGATGGTCCATTCAATAATCATATAGCATTGTTGGCCGGGAGATCCCGAAGGATTATTCGGCCGTCAGATGACAGTGTTATGGATAGGCCGCACCGTGCGCTTCTTGTGGCTATCTAACCTGACCAAGTACTAATACCGCATATAGGGAACCTACAGCTTAAGGTAGAATGAAAACCACAGAATCGTTCTGGCTTTCTCCATATTACACAGCAAGTTGTGACAGAGTTAAAGCTCGGGTTAATGGTCTTTGAAAATTACTGCTGAGAACGGGATTTCGATCTTCAGTCAGATACCTTAACCACTGAGCTACCATTTCGTTCTATTACCTGATGGTATTTGTACCAGTTTGAAAAACGGATTTGCAAAACTGAAAACATAATGTTATGGCACAAAGTTTATTTATGCAGTCAAAATTAAGTCATAATAAGTCAAAAATTAGTCATAAATCCATTTCTTTTCCGTTTTAATTGATTGAAACAATGTGTTCCATTTGAATTTGTTCCGTACAACAATGCAAAAAAATTGTCGCTATATGAAGCATTTAAATCTCTTCAAGATACAACACCCAATACAAAAATTTTTGCTATGCACGAATGATTCCTCCTGCATAAGGTTATGTGGCATAGTAGTAAATACCTTGGCTGCTTCTGTGGAAAATATGAAGCCTATTTGACAACGAACTATAGATCCAACATCACAGTTATATTTGGCGGATACCGAAGTTATGCTGCGCAGAGAGGAATAAAGTCATCTGAAATGATTTGTAGTTTGAAAACATCAGATACTTCAGCAGGCATCATTTTCAGTGAAGAAACAAGTGCTACAGTGACGCAGCAAATGAGAGCAGCAAGAACTGTGTAATGTTGATACTAATGCAAAAACTGAAAAAGGAGGCATCCAAGATCAACAGGCAAAACAAGATGCTGCTGGATTGATCGTTGACGCAGCAATTTCCCAAGCAGCAAAATTCGACAGTGTGATGATTCTAAGTGAGTATATTGGCTTTCTCATTTTGCTAATGGGCTTTGGTACCACGAGTTTGAACCCACACACATCCTCTTCATCCATGCATTTGCTGGATGTGATACAATATCAGCATATTTCGGCTATGGGAAAGAAAACTTCTACTGCATGATTCAGTACCAACCATATCTGAAAGTAACATGCATGCTAACTTCTCAGAACTCTAGCCTCCAGAGAACACGCAGGGGAACAGATCATCTTGGAACGGTACGGAAAAATTGCTTGTGGAACATTGGAAGGCTCAGATATGAAATGATTAAGAAATCTGCCCAAAAAATGCATTCAGACTAGCACGGTTGCCACCAAAATCAGATGCGGCAACGTTTCACTCAATATGCATGTACCACCAAGTAAAGGTTGGTTGGGTCAAGAAACGTACCCATTGCCGTGAGGATGAAGGAAAGGCTCGTCCAGTCTTATAACAGTTACCATAATAAATGCATTCAGGAGGACGTTGGTTCGAATTCCCGTCCAAGCATCCAGATTTGGGTTTTCCATGGTTTCCTCAAATCACTCCAGCCGAATGCCGGGATGCTTCCTTCAAAAGGCCATGGCCGAAATCTTTCACGTTCCTTGTTCCCAGTCCCATCGTGCCACTAATGAACTCGACGTCGACGAGGCGTAAAGTCATAAAAAAACAATAATAAAAGACGATGGACTTGAGTTTACTTCGAAGGTTGTATCATATTCCTTCCAGAAACCTTGTTCTCCTCCATGCAGCTGTCACTAATCAGGACTGCATTGTTCAGCTGCTTGCAAAAATTGCTCTCGCCTGCCTCGTGAAAGCGTTCCTGGAATGTAGTAGATGAAGGAGAGGAAGATTTCTTCGACCTCGAGGAAGCTGTTCCTGATGCAATGGATGAAAGAGACACAATTCATTGATAAGCCGGGACAATCCAAACGGAAAAGAAATTTATTTATGACCATTTTTTTTAACTTATTTCGAAATTATTATGACTTTGTAACTTTGCGTCATAACATTATGCATTGTTGTTCGCTCTATTATCTTCAGTAATAGAGCGATCTGGTAGCTCAAGACGTCTGACTAGAGATCGAAATCCCGGTCTCAGCAATGATTTTCAAAGGCCATTAACCCGACCTTTACCTCTGCCACAGCTTGCTGTGTAATATGAAGTTAGCCAGAACGATTCTGTGGTTTTCATTCTACCTTAAGCTGTAGGTTCCCTATATGCGGTACTAGTACTTGGTCAGGTTGGATAGCCACAAGAAGCGCACTGCGCGGCCTATCCATAACACTGTAACCTGGCGGCCGAACAATCCTTCGGGATCTCCCGGCCAACAATGCTATATGATTATTGAATGGACCATCAGTAATCAAAGTATAGTACATATATATACTATATCATACAGAAATACATATATATCGGTTATATATACAGGGGTTTCAGGTCATTTTGAGCTGCAAAGTAGGTAAAAACCCAACTTTTAGGAAAAGTGTGAAATTTGGCTGATTTTCAAAGAACTGTAGCTCGCTTAATTTTGAGTTTAGAAAAAAGTTTGTGATACGAAAGTTGTAGGAAATTTTGTTCTCTTTCAAATTGAAAATAGAATATTTCTTGATAGGACAGGAAGGAGTTATAGACGAAAAACTGAAAAAAGTACCCAAATTTTGATGTTTTTTGGCCACAGAAAATTGTGCCGAGGGTGTTGGAGGTCGAAAACTTGGTTTCTGCATACTCTCACCAGTATATACAAGATAAGAAAAAAAAATCTTCTACGTGATGTGATGCAAGTGAGAACTACCCCGTTACTGGACTATCAAGGCTCAGTTGACATCATGGGCTCGACTGAAGGTAACAATAATAGCAATACACAACAGAGCTTAAATCCCGAATCGGAGTGCAACGACACAGTTAACAGCAGGTACGAAAAACTTGTTAATTATATTAACAAACTGTTAGGCCAAAAAATGACTGAGTTCAAACTGAGGGAATTTAAGGACAGCCTTGCTTCCTTCGCAGTGGCTATGGCCCACATAGAGCGAAGAAATGAAGTGATGAAGAAAGAAATATGGACACTCAGAGAAGAGAACAGAACAGAGAACTGAACGTGCAGGAAAAAATGTCAGCATCTAGTTATGCAGCTGCGACAAAATCAGGGATGGTACCTACATTAAAGTCAAAAATAGAAAAAACAGCTACTAGTGCAGCCGTCTTCATAACTTCCAAGAATGGATAAACTCCAAAACAAGTTGCGGATAAACTAACAAGAATCATAAAACCAGGGAAAGATAAGATAAAAATAAACAAAATACGTAGCACAAATAATGCTGTAATCGTAGAAACAACATCTCAAGATGATGTAAGAAAAATCATGGAAAATAAAGAACTAAACGAAAATCTGAAGTGTGAAATGCCGCGGAAAAGGAAACCACTGTTGATTCTGTACGACGTACCCACGTCACTTGAGCCATGCACAATCCCAGAAAGAGTATATGAGCAAAATTTTGATGGAAAAATAGAAAAACAACAATTTCTGGAAGGGTTCAAGTCAAAATTTCGAACAGGCCCCAGAGATAAAAGCACTGTCCATCAAGTTGTTGAAGTAAGTGCTGAAATAAGGAAGCAAATAATGCAGCAAAGAAAAATATACATTGAATTCAGTGCCATCTCTGCAAAAGATTACACGGTAGTACCAAAATGTATGCATTGCTACGATTATGGTCATATTAGCAAACACTGTACCCAAATGTCGGCCACTTGCAAACATTGTGGAGAAACTAGCCACAAGAAAGAAGGCTGTAGCAAGTCCTTACAGTCAGCTGTTTGTATCCCATGCAGGAAACGGGGAAAATCGTGCAACAAATCTGGCAAAGATTGTCCGACATACCAACTGTTTCTTCAAAGATTGATAAACAGAACTGATTATAGGACAGTAGAAGAAACTCCAAGCGGATGGACAAACCATACAAAGATCAATTATTGAGTATCATTATCAACCTAATAGAAGAAACAGTAAGGAAAAGAAAGAGGAATAAAACAAGAAACACGCCATCAAGGAAGAGGCGGAACGCAGAGAGGGCTGCAAGATACAGGGAGAAAGTTTTGCAAAAAGCGAAAGTAACAGCAAACAGCGTAGGCACGCAGACAGATGAACATATCCTTCAACACTCAGAAATTACTTCTACCATCTGTGATATTTCTCCTAGATCTCAATCAAAACGAGTGGGTAGGACCAGTTCCAATGACATCCAACTACTGCAAAACTAGTGGCGGCTCCGAAAACCGAGCGAACGAAAAACCAAGACACGCTGCTATAGCTCCAGACCATATCTACCATAAGTTTGAAAACAATCTGCAGCTCGCTAGACTAGAGGAAACACAAAATCTCACTCTAGCGTTACGCCATCTAACCAGAATAGCACATCCAAATGGCAAAAACATCACATTTCCGCAACCAGAGGCAATTGATCGTATGTAACTTAGGGTAAACAATATACCTACTAATTCAGCCCAGTTACTCACTATAGTCAAGCAAGTATTTGACAGACGGAACTAAATCTTTGATCCAGATCAAATTTACCGTCATTTTGTGATGACTCATGGAAGAATAATGCTTGACACGAGACAGCCGTGGCCACAGTGCAATATCCATACTCGGCATCCATGAGCAGGGGTGCACAGAAAATTAATATCACGCAATTAAACTGCAGGAAGAACCAATCTGGTTTTGCATGAAGTGAGTAAACTAGCTGAGGAAATGCAAATAGATATCCTCTGTCTTCAAGAGCCCCACTCCAGTGAAGGGAAAATCCCACACATGCCAGTGACGTCTCAGATAATCTCGACAGGGAAGAAACCTATGAGTGCCATCATAGTCATCAATAAGGCAGATCACTGTCACAAAAATAACACAATTCTGCGATGAACATACGGTGTGTGTGGAGTTAGGTATGCAATGGGGAAATGTGGTCCTCGTTAACATGTACTTTCAATACAGAGACGATATTGACCCCTATCTTTGCAAGATTAGTGAAATATGTACAGCAATAGGCGACAGCCCTACGGTGATAGTTGCCGATGCAAATGCCAAATCTGCACTCTGGCATAGTGGTCGTACAGACGCACGAGGAGAAAAGTTACTCGAGCTGATTGGAGAATTACAGCTGTATGTCAAAAACGAACCAAACAATCCATACACATTCAGTGACCGAGCAGGTGCCAAATCAAACATAGATATAACTTTAGCAAATCGAAGAGCAGGAAACCTAGTAAGCGGGTGGAAGTTGATTGAGAACCAAACCACCAGTGATCACAATCTAATAATGTTCGAACTGGGAAGACTGCAAGATGGTGCGCGCGAAGGCGCCTGTACCAATATTCAACGGCGATATGACATCAGCAAAGCCAACTGGCCGAGATTGAGGAGTTGCTTTATTCCTCCCCGAGTCGAAGATAAAGATTTTGATGTGGACGAGACTGCGAAAGAAACAATTCGAGCAATCCAAGTCGCAATGAGAACTGCAATTCCACTAAAGAAAACAACGGGATTAAAATACAAACCATGGACAGAAAGATTGCAGAAACTACGAATCACAATTGAGGAAGGCAAGAAAAGCATATCAACGTTACCTCATTACAGAAGAGAGACAGACTCTTCTAGAGAGATATAGGAATAAAAAGCAAGAGTTCAAGGATCTGTTGCTGAAGACAAAACAAAAAATCTGGGAAGCCTTCGTCAGACAAAATATGAGATCAGGGCCATGGGGCATCCCTTACAAGATTGCCGCTGGAAAAATTAGACCACCTACAACCTTGTCTACAGTAAGAAAACTGGATGGATCTATGACCATCAACTGGATGGAAACTGCACGGGAGTTACTTGACGTGCTACTTCCAGATGATAGTACGGAAAACGAGACCGATCGGCAAAGAGAACTGCGTCAAAAAATGTGGGATCCCTACGAGAGTGAGCATCAAAAATGCGTCATATCAGATGAAGAGATAGTAGAGGCAATACTTTCCCTTCCAAAAAGAAAAGCACCAGGTCCTGATGGGAGACCGGCAGAGGTCCTCCAGGAGTTGGTCGTCCAACTGGTTCCAACCTTAAATAAACAATTTAACGAATGCCTGGTGCAGGGAAAAATACCAAACGCATGGAAAACGAGTGACGTGATTATTATAGCGAAAGGTGGAGGCAAAGACCCACAACTCCCAAAATCCTATCGTCCAATCTGCTTACTCAATGTTCTAGGGAAAGTACAAGAAAAGATACTTTGCAAGAAACTGAAGGAACACAGGTTAAAACATGCGATGAACCCAAATCAGTATGGGTTCAGAGCAGGCAAGTCAATAGAGGACGCCATAAACCGTTTAATGGAAATAGCTCAAAACTCTTCCAAAAACTATGTGGTGGGAATATTTGTATACATCGCCGGTGCTTTCGACAATCTCTGGTGGCCCACGCTATTCGAACGTTTTAGAAACATCAACTGTCCAAAAAACCTATACAACAGTTTTAGAAATTATTGTAGAAACAGATATGCCAAATTGCGGTGCCCTAACAAGTACACAGAGAAGAGACTGACGAAAGGTTGCCCGCAGGGATCAGTGTGCGGACCAATTTTCTGGGACGTTGGTTTGGAACCGGTCATGGAAATATTGCAACAAATGTCAGAACTGCTGGGTGGGGTGGCATTCGCCAATGATCTCGCACTTCTGATAGACGCGGACACCAGGCAGGAACTCGAAACAAAATGCAAAGCAGTATTGGATTGCCTGAGTCAGTGGTGTGCAGCGGTTAAGTTAAACCTAGCCCCACAAAAGACGACTTACATGCTCTTAAAAGGAACTCTCAAACGAAATCCGGTAATCAGGATCTAGGGAAAAACAATAAAAAGAAAAGCAGTAGTCCACTACCTTGGTGTAAATCTGGAGGAACAACTGAAATTTGCGTCTCACATGGAGGAAGTATGTGGAAGAGCAGCATTGGCGAGCGACGGTTTAATCTGCCTCCGCTCGTCATAAGAAGATATCACGATGCAATACTGACCTCCATTACTGGATACGCTGCAAGCACTTGGGCCAAGCACCTAAGAAAGGTCAAACCAAAGGAGCTGCTTCGGCGTACGCAGCGAGGAATTCTGCTCAGGCTAACTGGGGCTTACAGAACAACGTCCACAGATGCACTAACGGTTATACTCGGTATCTGGCCCCTGGACCTGGAAGTAAGGAAGCGAGGAGCGTTATACTGGATTAAAAAAGGTAGGTATGACCAACCTACTGAAATAATTGGAAGGCCTGTTGAAACCAAAAAAGATGTTTGGGATGCGCTGATGGATGAATGGCAGCAAACATGGGCTAATAGCAACACGGCCAGAAGTACCTTCGACATGCTTCCTTGCGTGAAAGAGAGAATGAACATGACTAACCACAACCATCTCCAGGGCTCATACACTATATATCCGGCCATGGTCCATACAACAGTTTCTTAGAACAGAGAGGCCTCAAAGAAACAAACAGGTGCGACTGTCGCGAAGTAAGTACTCCCGAGCACGTGGTTTGGGAGTGCAAACAAACTGAAGAATCAAGAGCATATCTTCAAATACAACTTCAGAACAGAAGAATATACGACATACTGCGTGATACCGAGCTCTGGCACTTGCTGGATGAAGCTGCTAATCTAGCGTCACTACGCGAGAAGGCGAGATTTGTTGAATTGAAATTAGCAGAGCGTAGAGGACGCCGCGAGCAACCGGCATCAGAAGCAGAAAGAAGAACAGAATAGGAAGAAACTAGAGAGTAAAGAACAACCCAAATGTGACCATAAGCACTGCCGATGACTAAGGCAGTGTCTGCACCAGTAAGACGGCAAAGACTCAATTAATCACAGTGCCTCTGGAAGCCAGAGGTACCTTCTCCAGGGCTCCGGGGGCGGCCTGCTCTGATTCCAGGAGGGAACTCCTGATGTGGGAGTAGGTGGCTCCGAGGACAAACCGGAGAAGAACGAGACCAGTACCTGGAACGTGAAGCTGACTGACGACACTTTGTGGTCAGCAGTCGCCCCGCTGCATCAGTAGACAGCTGGCGGCCTGGATGTCGACGCAGGCCAGCAGTGGTAAAAGAAGGACATATACAAATAGACAGTTTATTAAGTACGAAAATACAAAGACAGTTGTTGATTTTTGTGTCAATTAGTATGTTGATAGAGTAATTAGTAGAATAATTGGTATATTGATCAGTATTGGTACAGTAATTAGTAGAATAATTGGTATATTAATCAGTATATTAATTATTAGAATAATTAGTAGATTAACTATTAGAATACTTAAATCCATTAAATCCTTAAGAATAATTATCCAGATATATATATATATATATATTTTAAAAGTAAATTGTTTTAAGTATAAAAACTGTAGAAACTAAGGGCCTACTTTAGGTATCAAGGTAGTAGGCTATGTAAAATCAGGAAATAAAATAAATTTACAGTCAGGGTGTCGAAGGCCAGATCAACCAGAAGACGCATTCGAGCAGGAGTCCCGCAAGGCTCAGTGCTGGATCCAGTACTGTACATAATATTTACATCCGACATCCCCAGGCCTATATCAGTCCACTCCGCTCTGTACGCCGATGACACAGCGTACTTCACGTCTTCCTGGAGCATACTATTAATTATGAGACGCCTCCAAGAAGCACTCGATCAAGTTGAAGAATGGGCCAGGAAATGGCGTGTAAAAATCAATGCCGAAAAATCCCAGGCATTGTTTTTCACAGAAGAGGGAACCCATGTCCGCTACGCCTGAGCTTATTTTGGTGTAGCTATACCACTCAAGAAAGTTGTACGCTATCTCGGAGTCAACATGGATCAGCGGCTTACCTGGAAGCAACACGCAGAAGATATCAGAGCCAAGGCCGAGCGAAGTATGGGCATGCTGTCTCCAATCCTAAACAGAAACTCTGCCCCATTATCGCGCTGCGGGATACAGATCTACCAGGCACTCATTCGACCCATCGTGGAGTATGCCTGCCCTGCCTGGGGATACCTGGCCGAAACTCACCGCAAAAGGCTTCAAGTCATACAAAACAGAGCCCTAAAACGAGCACTTCATTTACCTTTCGACTTCCCTACTGAAGAACTACATGCTCTATCAGGAACACCTAACATTATTCGACAGATACAAAACAATAGCTCAAAAATTTTGGAAAAAGGCCTCTACAACGCAGAATGAAATAATACGAATCCTTGGACAGTATGAAGTCGAAGGACTACGCCACAAACAGCCAAAATCTATACTCACTGCATAAAATGTAAGAATCCAGCACATAATCAATGAAAAAGAACCGAAGACCTATCAAACAAAATCTATAATATAACTCAGCAGAAGCAACTAGTAATGACAACTACCTAAGCTACAGTCAACAACCCTCATTAAAAACACTAGTGGCAGATGATGCCAATAAGGGCAAGGCACCTCTTCTAAGAAACAGCCAATGCCTTCGGCTTTGGCAGAAGCTGCGCTTCCCTCTGATTAATACCTGAATACGGCTATAAAGTTTGAGCACATTTATTGTTTGTTACTTAACAACAGCTTACGAACCACAGGTACAGGTATTTCGAGAACTACGATGCTTATGCTAAATTCTATGCAGAAACTATACCATTATACGTCCCAGTTGGAGACATGGAACTACTGTAAAAAAAATCAATTTGAATTGCATTAATTTCACCAGCTATTGTCTTTCCGTGATGTCCATTTCAAAATCCCCATACAATCGAATCTCAGTCTCTAAAATTATAATATGTCTCGTATCTTGTGGGCGTGCGCCTAGCAATTACTTCATGACATTGGTTTCTGTGGCACATCTTATTTTGTACGCAGTCACGTTCACCAAGCTGGAGTTGGAAACCAAATCGACTGCTATATGTATCGTGATAAATTGACTCTGAAGGTTGATTTCCATAGTGGATCGTTCTCCCTGTGATAAATTGTCTACGGCTGCGCTCTTTACGCTGTGGGTTAGCGCTATACTCGGCGACTCTAGGTCTGCTCTAAGGAAGTAAATATACACGCAGCGAAACTGAGCAACGACGGTCTTGATAAACGATCGTTCCTTGATCTTTCAAAACATTTAGATATCATGTCGGAGGTGTATCGCAGCACAGATATTTCGGGCACATTCCATTCGGTTATTCAATATGGGGATTTAAGGCAACTAGTACCCAGATGGTGTAGACCTCGAATTACTTTTTGGTCAACGTTTACATTTGGTCTTTCGATTGATGACCAGTACCAACTTTCTTGGCCTAGTTATGTTTTTTTTTTTTTTTTTTTTTTTTTTTTTTTTTTTTTTTTTTTTTGTATTTTTATTTTCTCCACGTGTAACGAAATGTTTGGCATTTTTTTCATAAACTTCTAAATAACTGCCTCACACATTAGAGATCGGTATTGCACTAATTTTATAATTTAAATTATTTTGCATCGGTTGACATACAAATCAGCTCAATCTGACTACGAATCCGAGTCTTTGGCCACTCAGAGCCAAGTGTCGAATCGGTTTCAACCTTCAAATAACGGCGAATAACGCGAGCGTCATCGGCATACCACTGCCACCAAGTTTTATCTGCCAAACCAGTTCAGATCTGACGACCAAGCATGGACATTGATTTTTTTTTTTTTTCCGGCTGCCTTAACAGCTGTTGTTGAAGTACCACTACCTTTGATAGTATAACTTCTAGGTGTCAGTTGGGTGTTTTTTTGGGGACACATTCTATATAGATTAAATTAATTTCTCTCAAACGTCTCTAAAAACTTTAACGAAATCTTGCATATATATATATATATATGTATATATATTACCAAAGAAACCAATACCTTTAACAGCAGTATTTATCCATTCCCCGCAGTCTTTTTGACTTTAATACTTGGTTAAATTTGATACCGGTAGTCAAATTTAAAGAAGTGTTAAAGCCAAATAATTTTAAATAGTCGCCTATGTATTATTAATTTTATATATACTGTATATATAAGATTAATAACATAGGTGACATTATATACATATTTATTTATTTTGCGTTATTTTAAGGATATCAGCTTTGTTATTATTATATTTTTTTTGGATGAGTCTTGGCAGCGTGAAATTTGAAAAGTTAAACGTTTTCTTGAAGGCTTCCTAGGCATTCTGAAGTGTACTGTTCCTTGCTGTAGCCAAAGAGAACCTTATCAAGATTAGTAGGTTTACTGGTACCTGAAACTTCTACGAGATGGCGTTAGAGCCGATTCCGAGGTACCAAATGCAAGAATGCTTGTTTTTTGAGCTTAAAATAGCGTTTTTTTTTGTTTTTTTTTTTACACAAGAATTCCTCGTTGACAAAAAAAAAAAAAACACCCCCTCTCCCCATTTACACCACTTAATTTTTATAAAAATCCACAGTTTTTATTCGACTTCGATGGAACTTTGCACATATGCTTTAAAGCAAAGAAAAAATACTTTGGACATTAGTTTTACAAAAACCCAATCCCTCTCGTCCTTTCCACCCCCTTAGTTATTGTCAATGTTCTTTATAAAAAGCTGCAGTTTCTATCCGATTTTGAAGGAAATTTACACACATTCACTTTAAAACAAACTACAAAAGTCTACATTTGGTTTACAACAACCCATCCTCTCTGCCACTTTCGATCCTTTAATTTTTGTCATGTTCTTTATACAGGGTGTGGCAAAATGATCTGATGGTTTTCGCCACCTCATTGTCGAGCGAGTAGATGGTGGGGGGTGGTGGGGATAGGCGCATTCCAGAGCCCACACGGGGACATTCGTAGTAGCCATGGAGCAATTGTAGGGTTAGTACCTTGCTTTTGTTGTCGAAGCGTTTTTTAAAAGTTGCGATTCCTGCGTTGTTGTTCAGCGACAGTTCCGTAGACGTTTTAATGTGGGTCCAAGAGGAATAATCCCAACTCGTAACAGAATTATGCTATGGGTGAGTACCTTCAAAGCTACCGGTTCGGCATTAAAAAAGAAGTCGACGGGCCATCCAAGATAAGCCTGGACGCCAGGGAATATCAATCAAGGAAGAGAAGCTGTAGAAGCCAGTCCTCGGCGGTCGGTCCTTAAACAAGCTGCTGCTTTGCACATGTCTGACCGATCAGTAAGACGAATATAGCATCTCGATCTGCACTTCCACCCGTATTTGTCCAGCAGTTAAAGCCTAATGACTATGCAAAGCATAAAGCATTTGCAGAAGAAATGATTGCTATGTTGACTGATGAAACAATTTTAATGATGAACGACGAGGCACATTTCCATCTGGATGATTATGTAAACAAACACAACTTTCGTTATTGGTCGGCTACAAACCCGGAACAACTGCATGAACGTCCTCTGCATAGTCCTAAGGTTCCCGTGTGGTTTGGTGTATCGAAAAGGTGTGTCATTGGGCCATACTTCTCTGAAGAGGGTGGTCGAACCGTTACGGTCAATTCGCAACGTTATTTGTTGATGTTAAAAAACTTCCTGATCCCTGAACTTAAGAGAAATCGTTTAGTGTGCAGGAGGATATGGTTCCAGCAGGATGGGGCAACTTCCCATACAGCCAATGAGCTTATGGACGTTTTGAGAAGCAAGTTTCGTGGTCGAGTGATCTCGCGTTTTGGCGACATTGAATGGCCAGCTCACTCTCCAGACCTTAGCGTTTGTGACATTTTCTTGTGGGGGTTCCTTAAAGCAAGAGTTTACACAAACGAAACCCACACACTGGACAAACTGAAAGAAGCCATACGCCAAAAAATCGCCAACCTGCCTCGTGCAATGTTAGAGCAGGGGTTCAACAGCTTCAGTGCAAGGCTGGAAGAATGCTTAGTCAAAGACGGACGTCATTTAAAGGACGTTATCTTCACATCTTAAACGGATGAAATTGGTTGTTTTGATGTTATTTTCATTAATTTACATGAACACCCTTCTGTAATAAGCAATAAAACATTTTGTATCACTTTTATTTTTCATGTTGTTTTTACTTTAAAACCGTCATATCTTTTGCCGCACCCTGTACAAAGCTACAGTTTGTATCCGATTTTGCTTTGTCTGCTCATGTGTACTTTAAAACAAACAGAGAAATTATGTCTACATTTGATTTGCAAAATCCCTATCCCTCTTCCTCCTTTATTACCACCTCTCTTACTTTCCAAAGTTCTTTGTAGAAACCCACAGTTTTTGTCAGATTTCGGTTGAACACTGCACACATGTACTTTTGAACAAAGAGAAACATATTGTCTACATTCTGTTTACAAAACCCAACATCTCCCCCCCTTTTTACCACATTAATGTTTGAAAATGTTCTTCATACAAAGCAACAGTTTTACCCTATTTCGATGGAACTTTGCAAACGTATGACTAAAATCAAACAGAAAAATACTGCCTACATTTAGTTTAGAAAAGCCCAACTCTTTTACCCGCACCTTTTAATATTCAATGTCCTTCATATAAACTCACAGTTTTAAATCCCGTCAAAATCAATTCAAGTTTCGGTATACCAGAATATTCATAAAATAAATGTCGTAATGTGTCAACATGTGCATCAGATTTTAACTTTGATCCAAAGCTTTCAGTTCGTAAAAACTCATAAAAATCTGTATTAGTATACTGGTAAATCAATCCGGACAACGCCGGGTACTCTGCTAGTATTGGTATAAAATGTTACCTTCTCGGGACAGGTCACAGGAAGAAGGGACAAGTCGCAGAATTCTTAAAAGTTCTCATTCACTATGCAAATATTATTGCATAACTTACAACATCAAAAAGAAACTATCAACGTTAAAAGCGTTCCACATTTTTTCCTCTAATGAGATTCCGTTACTAAAGAGTAAGCGGAAGAATGATTTCCACGTTCAGGTACTGTGTAGCGAATTTCGCGCCTTTGGAGCCGGAAACGGACCTGCAGTTTAAGAAACCGAGCAAAGGAGCGTTCAAAGCGTACCACACATAGTCTATACAAAGCAAGCTGTACCACGTCACACTATGTGCTTGTGATACCTCCAGGCACAGCTACCACACCGCTCAACAGAAACGTTTACTATTGTAAATAACGTGGCATATAACAGTTCCTTCGAGATTTGTGAAATACCATTATTAATAAATTCATTTTATTTAGCTGTAAAAGTAAACCAGCTGCTTTATATCAGACATTACGGCCAATGGTGTTGGAGCCATCTATTAGCTGCGGACAGGAACCGGGAACGGCAACAGCGGTAACAACACTATCAGAGCTGTCTTTATTGGAATATTAGTGGCAGAGCTGTAAATGCAGAACAACAGGAAGAAGTACTTTCCATATGCTTTCAAATGTTTGCGAGAAATGACGCCTTTTAGTCCGCCCGCGGGACACTCTATGTATTACGACATGAACCTTATAATAGCTTAAGCCAAAAAATGGGGTTACTGGATAACGACGGAGAAGAGATAACTGCTTTAACTGCACAACTACGAGCACAGTACTCTACCAGCAAAAATTACAAGGCAGGCGCATGTTTGAAATTTTGCGTTACGGAAAAATTAGATACACGTGGACACTGCCTGCAACCTTCCTTTTCAAACAGCCAAAGAGAAGCTCTAAGCTCCGCGGGTAGTGTTTAACACAATCAATGATCAGTAAGCAAGCAATGACAACCCTCCGAAGTGAAGAACCAGAGTTTCAGTTTGAACTCATCTTTGACACGACATAGGAAATGTTAAACAAGTAAAACCCAAAAAATCCGGAGGAAGAAACTCCCTGCTTCCAGGAATCGCCTTCCTCAGCGGAGGTAACTACCCCGAAGTGACTGTTGCGGGAGTGAGATGATACATTGCCGACTGGAGCAGATCTTTTGAAGAGGAGTGATTTGTTGAAACCATAGAAAACCAAAATTTTGATGGCCGCCGCCGATTCGAACCCGCGTCCTACCAAATGCGAGGCCAGAGCGGTCGTCCATCCACCGCCATCGTAACAATAACAGTGATAGCTGCAAGATATAAAACATGCTCTGAACTTCCTTAACATAACAATGTAAAGATGTTCAAGATTGGATATTCTTACTGCACGTTAGAGGTCACGTAGTCATTATGAAAGAGCGCCCTGGCAGTAGTTGGTTCGAAAATTCGATGTACTGAATACAAATTCCGTTATGCCCAGGATATTTTTTTTTTTAATTTACAATTACATATAATATGTAATTGTCATATTCTCCATATTTATCTGGTATTAACTGGTGACGGTTAATCTTACTGATAATATAAATTGTAATTAAACAGATTAAAATTATCTAACTGCTTTAAATTCACATAACTTTTATTAATTTCTAATATTAATATATCGTTTAAATGTTGATAAAATCTAATTAAAATAGTGTCAAAAGAATTATTTTTTTTTTTTGGAGGGGGGGGGGTATAAATAAAAGAAAACCAAAATGATGAAATGACCTCGCGCCTGCGGTATTACTTACACGAATTTCATTAAATGGTAGTAAAAAGAAAATAATCAAATATTATGATAAAACTAATACAGCTAACAATACTAATAATAAAATTTGAACTGTTTGCAGTCCCAGTTATTAGATAAGTATTGATAACTTACCATGTATTTGTATGCAGTGTCTGATACAGGGGATGGGGGGGGAGGGCCTAGTGGGCTGAAGCCCCACCCCCCAAAAGTATTTGGGTCCACCCCCAACATCGTAATGTTGAGATTTGGAGGACTTTTTTTAATTTTACTGATCTTTTAAGGGCGGCATGACTATAAAGCTTACTCTTACCCGAATCAAGCCCAACCTCCCCAAACGAAATCCGTTCAAGCTCCTACCTCCCTAAATCAACATCCGCTCAAGCCCCTCCCAAATCCAAATCCTGGATCCGACACTGTAAATTGTATGACAGGAGTTAATGATATTGTAGTTTTATCAGAGGGTATGCGGTTCACAATGAATGTAACTTGATGCGGTTGGTACTCTTGGTAGGTGAAGGGTTTTCCTGTAAGGGTTGAATTTAGCACGAGTGGTGTGAACATAGACTTGGTTAATGGCACTGAATAATGGTATGGGCCATGTGTAACAATGCAGCAGTTTGAAGTGGCATATCGTGAAGGTGTTGAGGTGAAGGAAATAAAGCAATTAAATGAAACTGTGCTAATGAATGGCCCATTTAATTTTTTTTCAAGATTGTATTTATCGAAAGCAATTTTACTGTTCCGATTTGTCTGGTGGCTCAGTGGTTATAAAGCGTCTGACTGGAGATCGAAAGGTCCCCGGTTCGAATCCCTGTAACGCGCGGATTACTGTCCTTAAACCGACCGTTACCTCTGGCAAAGCTTGTTGTGTAGTGTGAATTACGCAATAAAGCTTCTGGATTCCACATTAAACTGTAGCTCCCCTTTACCCGGTAAGATTACCGGGTTAGGTTGGGTAATGAGGAGAGGAACTGGCCACCCTACCTCCAGTACCAGGCTAAGTGTACCACATTTGGGAGGGCCCATCCAATCTTCGAGTTGAATAACAAGCTTAGCTTTTTACCTTTCTTTTGGTTGTCCTCAGCCTTTTAAAAGCTCACAAAGGAACCATTTTGCAACGAATATGCATATACTCAGGAATGGTCCCAGGAATATTACCAAAATGGATGATCATTTGCGAGTGATTAAAACCTTCACATAACACAGGAGTAGGCTCAATACCGTTCAACATATTCTCCTTCAAACTGCGCGTTCACTAAAGATGTGGTAGAAATGTTAACCAGGGACGCCACAATCACGTTTTGAGGATGAAGTTTTCTATTGGTGGAGTATGGCTATGCATCTTGTAACTCTGTCACCGAATCTTCTTGTCAGATGTATACTAGGCAGCTCTTGTGGTAGTACGTGGGCGAATGTTTCTGTCGTCCATTTGCTGTTACAAGTCTATTCTAAAAGAGGATATTGCCTAATTTTGTAGTACATGTTATTTTGAAATTAAATTCCAGGCTAAATCAGAAATAAGAATGTAGGTTGCTGAAGATCATCAGTATTGGAAGAAAATATAATAAGCTGCGTCTAATTTATACGTTCAATGAACTGAATATAAAATATCTGATGGTGGTATTACAGTTTACATCTCTAGCTGAATTCGAACATTGATTTCTCTGGAACTTGAAAGTACTAACTTAATTTTCTAAATTCCATCTTCAGCCTGAAAGTATTCAAAAATATCTCAGAATAAGTAGTTAGTTTCTTATTTACAACCCTTAAGTCATCTAATGATACATCCATCTTCCGCTGTAAAAGGTATATTTTAAAACTTAACTCTTCAAAGACCATCATTTCATACAAACCAAGAATAAGAAGAGGTGCTCATTTTGTCCTATTTGACTACTGAAATAATTATTTACAGTGTCCATGTCTCCATCTACACATCATGGATTGTTTTTGTCATCAGTACAGCCGATTGCAGAGCAGGAGCTGATGTACATTTAGATAAAGTTATAAAGAGAACAATTAATTTGGTGAGAGGGACAGGAGTCCATCTAATCAGAAGAGAACAATAGGCAGGTCTCCACGGCGGGTGACTTACCTCATGGCACAGTGCCCTCCCCCGCTCTATTTTAAATCGTCTAATAAACACGACCTTTCAGTCGCTTTATCGTAGGAGTAGAAATGTACTGTACTTCTGTTGGTGGAAGATAGAGTTTTCAGTGGTCCCTCCTCTTTATTTGTTTAATATAGCCCGATAATATCTGGAATCTCAGGACCATCCGAACCACGAATCTTCGTAGCGTTCTTCTTCTGCCAATGGTGGAGGTCACTTTGGGTTTCGACTTCCTAATCAGACATCTCTACCTAAGCCACTTCGTAATGGAAATGTATTGTTTGATATCGCTAGGTAATTTCGGCCCCGTGAACTGTGTTTTCCTTTTGCACGACTTGAACGAAAGTTGTGAATGTAAAATACAGTTGTCTCAGAAACGAGAACACAGAATTTCCAGGACATCTCTAGGCTGCAAACAAATTTATCAGACAAATTTTGTAATAGAAGCAAATTTGTGCTGTTTTACTACCTGGTGACTGCATTCTATTTGCCAGGATTTGCGTCTCTGCCATGGCCGGCCATATTGTTTCATGTGGATTCAGAACCACGGAATCTCCAAGCGTACATTATTTAATCGATAAAAATTCCTGGTCTCAACCGGATTTAAGCCCAGGACACTTTTTTTTTTTTTAACTGCTTAATGTCTCCTATAACAACTAGGTCTTTAGAGACGAGAAAGGATGGGGGGGGGGGCAAGGAATGGGAAGGAATTCGGCCATGGCCTATTGAAGGAAGCATCCCGGCATTCACCTGGAGTGATTTGGGGAAACCATGGAAAACCCAAATCTGGATGCCCGGGCGGGGATTCGAACCGCCGTCCTCCCGAATGCGAGGCCAGAACGCTAGCCGTTACACCACCACGCTCGGTCCCAGGACACTGAATTTTTTGTTTGTTTTCTTTTAATTTTTATTCCTTTCTCCTCCTTAGTCCATACTTTTGCTCTCCATATCTGGCTTCTTTTACTGGTAGCTGCCATGTTCTCTTCTCTTATGTTTTTGTATCTTTCTTTGATGCGTGTTCAGTTACTAACTATCTTTTTTTTCTTTCTTTTTTCTTCTTATATGACAGAGTATAAATAAAATAATATATAAAATAAGTTTGGAACTAAAATATTTTTTCCTCATCATTCAAATTAAAATTGTCATTTTTTTTCTACATCTACATCTATACTCTGCAATTCACAAATATTATGGGTGGCAGAGGGTACTAAGCACCAATCCTAATTCTGTTCATTCCAATCCTGAACAGAAAGAGGAAAGAAAGAATACGTAAAAGTATCACTACGGTATCTTATTTCTCTAATCTTTTCCCTCCTTTCATTGCGACCTAAATAGGTTGGCGGAAGAAGTATGTCATGGCACACTTAAAAGATTTTCGCATATTCTCCAACAAATTAAAACGAAAACGACGTCGTCTGTCCGCCAAACAATCCAACCCACGTATCAACTCCGTGACACTTTCGTAACTGTAACTAGCTGTCACGAACCTAGCGGCTGTCTTCTGTACCTTCTCTAACATGTCAATCAATCCTGGACCGTAGCTAGAGTTGAATTTAAGGTAGGGCAGAGATGGTTACAGGTAGGGCGGAAGTTAGAATTTTACTTGATCTAATCTGGTGAATAGATTTTTGTCGTACTTTTGATTGTGAGTGATTAAGATAGTATTTAACTGTCGGGAGGGGGATAGATAAGAGAGAAAAAAAATTATTCAGGTTTCTATTATTTCCACAAACATATTATTATCAGGCTTTTACGGCCTCATTGGACCACTTAAGTCATTTTCTGGTTATCTTCTTAGTCATGTCCATGCACCATTATCTCCGAATTTCCCACTATCTTTTAATTAGTTGTGATCTTCTTTGTCTTTCCTCATCTGTAAGTACCCTCTTCATTGTGTGTCGTTTGTCTATTGTTGGTTTAAATCTTATTTTTTAGTCTTTCAATTGTTTTTTTTTCTGTTTTGTTGCGTAGGTCATCCAGGGTTATTTCTAATTCTTCCATATCTTCTCTAACTTGCTTAATCCGTCCTGACTATAGCTTCGGGTTCCAAAGTTTTTCTATTCTTCTTCTTTTTAATCTGGTTTCTGGTGTCCTCATGATGAGACCAAGGAAAGAAATTCTATTCTTGCGTATAGTATCTGTGAGGGGATCCAGTTCCCTGCACATCACCTCATTTGGCACTATCCTCCATTGTCCCTCTTTCTCGTATTTTTTATTTAGACATGTTCTTGCAATTCTTCACTCAACTTTTAAAATTTTGTCAATTCTGTTATTCTGAGTAACTTTAAACAGATTTTCGCTTCCGTATGTTACTTCTGGCTGAAACACCGTCTTGTAGTGTTTTAATTTTGTTTCAATTGATAGACATTTTTTGTTGTATGTAGACCACATTAGTTTTTGAGCTTTTATCATTTTGTTATTTTTTTCTTGCCAGGCAGGTTTTTCATTCATATTGTATGTTATAATTTCGCCCAGATATTTACTATTTTCATTTTCCTGTTATCTACAGTTATGTGGTTTATCAATAGAGGCTCTGTTACCATAATTTCAGTATTTTCAAAAGATATTTGTAGTCCGTATTTCGGTGCTATATTTTGTAGACTAATTATTTGATTTCTGACTTGTTGTATGTTATTAGCTAGTAACGCTAAGTCATCTGCGAATACCAAACAATTTAGGTTTATTTGATCCTTCTTGGTGACAATGTTTATGTTTTTATGATTTTCCTTGTACCATTCTCTCATCACGCATTCAAGGGCACAGTTGAAGAGCATTGGTGAAAGACCATCTCCCTGTCTTAGCCCTGTTTTAATTTTAAATGGTTCAGATAGTTCTTCTCTGAAACTTACTGTAGATTTTGTATTTGTGAGGGTTAATTTGATCATTTTTATTAATTTGGGATGGAGTCCAAAATTTCTTAATATGTCCAGCAATGAATCTCTATGGATACAATCATTGGCTTTCTTGTAGTCTACAAAGGTTACTACTAGTTGTTTTTGTCTCCTTTTGTAGGCATCCATTATTAGTTTTAAGGTGATATCTTTCCTGGGCAGTTTCTCCATGGTCTAAATCCTCCTTAATATTCTCTTAGTTCCTGTTCATGTTGAACTTTGCAGCGATTGTATTATCGACAAGACTTTATAAGTGCAATCCAAGAGGGAGATACCTCTGTAATTGGCTGGGTTTGATTTTTCTCCTTTTTTATATAATGGATGTATTATAGCTGTAGTCCAATGTTCTGCTAGCTCCTCTCTGTTCCAGATTTTCACCATGCATTTGTGTAATGATATCTGATTCTGCAGCATATTTCCAGAGCTCCACAAATGTTTGATCTTCTCCACTTGCTTTGTAGTTCTTGAGCTCTCTTAGAGCTTTGTAAACTTCATGTATTGTTGGTGGGTTTATATTTTCTGTCGGTGTCATTATTGGGGTTTCTGTGTTTATTTGAAGAATTTCTGGAGGATTCTCGCAATTCAGTAGTCTGTTAAATGCTTCTGCTAGGATTTCGGTATTTTCTTTATTGCTAAGGGCCATCTCATTACTTTTATCCTTTAGGGAGCGTCCATAAACCACGTAGCTCCATTTTGGTTGCCTGTGACCCCCCCCCCCACATTGCCTGACGTGGCTTTTGCCTCTACACTCCCCCCTCCCCCCCCGTTGCACATAGCTTTCCCCCCCCCTTTTGATTCCAAAAGAAATTTCATACTATTTTCTCTTGTTAGACTATTGTAAATCACAGAAATAATTAAATGAAGGAAATAAATATTCACATGCTGTTGTGTGTTCTGTACTTCATTTTAACTATGAAAAATGATATGAATGGAAAGCTACGTGGCCTGGCTCAAAACCCCCCTCCCACCCAGGGGCGGCCCCAGGGCGGTGCGAGCGGTGCGACCGCACCGGGCGCCGTCATATGGGGGCGCCGAAAATACAGCGAGAGATCCTCTGAGCAAAAAATTAAAAATAAATTATGTAATAGTTCAGTTTTCTGTTCATAAATTTTTTAAATACACTAATCATCCAGAAGAGTTTATAATCGTAAGAGCTTCTGCTTAATGTCAGCTTAAGTTACTCCATTCAAGAAAATCCTAACTCGTCCCACAATTAGCACTCTTCGGGGTCGCGCAGCGATTATCGTATCTGTTTCCTGCATTTTCAGCTGTAGTCTTGCAGTTCATGCACCAGTGGTGGATCTACGAATTTTCCGAGCCAGGACAAAGACCTGCGACTGCCGCCCCTTCACATTTTTTTTTTTTTTTGCTGTCGTCAGTCTTTAGACTGGTTTGATGCAATCCTCCATCCCTTCCTATCCTGTGCTAACCTCTTCATTTCTACATACCCCTTACAACCCACGTCCTCAATTATCTGCTTCATATATTCTAATCTCTGTGTACCTCTACAGTTCTTACCTTCGACTGTTCCCTCCACTAACAAATTAACCAATCCAGCATGTCTCAAAATATGACCTACCAGCCTGTCTCTTCTTCCTGTAAGCTTCTTCCATAAACTTCTTTTCTCACCCATCATTTCTAAAACTCGTTCATTTCTTACTTTGTCTGTCCACCTAATTTTCAGCATTCTTCTGTAGCACCACATTTCAAATGCTTCAAGTTTCTTTCTTTCCGGTATTCCTAAAGTCCATGTTTCGCTACCGTAAAGTGCTGTGCTCCACACATAGAGTTTTAAGAAGTTCTTTCTAATTCCTAGATCAATATTTGAAACTAAAAGGTTTCTCTTTTTCATGAAGGCTCTTTTTGCTAGTGCTATTCTGCTTTTAACATCATTCCTGCTTCGGCCATCGGTTGTAATTTTGCTTCCCAAGTAACAGAACTCACTCACTTCTCCTACTGCATCAGATCCTATTTTTATATTTAATCTGCAAGTATTGGTGTCATTTCTGCTACATTTCATCACTTTTGTTTTACTTTGTTTTATATTCAGTCCAAAATCTTCCTTCAGTATTTTGTTCATGCCATTCAATAACTTCTCAATATCCTAAGCCCTCTCTGCTAATAAGACAATGTCGTCAGCAAATCGAACCATACTGATTTTTTCTCCCTGAAAACTTATGCCACATGGAAATTTTTCTTTGACTTTCTTCATTGCTTCTTCTACATACAAGTTGAATATTAACGGGGATAGACTACAACCTTGTCTCACACCCTTTTTAACTGATGCATGTCTCTCGTGATTCTCTACTTTTATCACAGCCACTTGATTCTTATATAGTTTATAGAGGATTCTTCTATCTCGATACTTTAGACCTGACTTCTTTAAAATTTTGAACATCTTGTCCCACCTAATATTATCAAAAGCTTTTTCTAAATCAACAAATGCCATAAAAGTATCTTTGTTTTTCTTGATCCGCCCTTCAAGTATTAATCTTAAAGACAGAATTGCTGCCCTTGTACCGCGATTTTTCCTAAACCCAAACTGATCTTCACCTACTATCTCTCCTACTACCCTTTCCATCCTTCTATATATTATTCTGGTCAGTAATTTTGAAGCATGCGATGTTAGACTAATTGTGCGATAATTCTCACATTTGTCAGCTTGTGCTTTCTTTGGAAGTGTGATATTTTTATTAAAATCAGTTGGAATTTCTCCTGTTTCATAACTTTTTGATATCAGCTTGAATAATCTTTCGATTCCTTCCTCTCCTAGAGATTTAAGAAGTTCTGCAGGGATCTCATCAATTCCAACTGCCTTATTTGCTTTCAAGTCATTCAGAGCTTTATTAAATTCTGTCCTCAAAACAGGATCTCCTAAGTCATCCATGTTGACATCGCCTTCCTTTTCCAATACACTATTGTTCAAGTCGTCCCCAACATACAGTTTCTCAATGTATTCCTTCCATCTGTTAGCTCTATCTTCTGAGCTTAAAAGAGGTTTCCCATCGGCAGCTTTAATGTTCATACCTCTTTTCTTCATTTCTCCAAAATTCTGTTTGATCTTTCTATATGCAACATCTACTTTTCCTGCAACCATTTCCTTTTCTACTTCTTCACACTTTTCTTGTAGCCATTTTTCTTTTGCTATTTTGCATTTCGTATTTATTTGATTTCTAAATTGCCTGTACTGCTCTTTTCCTGCTTCATCCTGAGCATTTTTGTACCTTCTCCTCTGATCGATGAGCTGCAAAATTTCTTCTGTGATCCAAGGTTTTCGGGCAGCTTGTTCCCTAAAGCCTAATGTTTCTTTGCCAGCTTTCATTATTTCGATCTTTAATGCATTCCATTCGTCCTCGGTTGAGCTCCTTTCACAGTTACATCTTAGACCTAAGTCTACCATTTCTGCAAATTTTTCTCTTGTGTTAGATTGTTTCAGTTTATTCACTTCCAGTCTGTTCTGCTTATGCTGCTTCCTTATTCGCTTGAATTTCAGCCTGCACTTCATTACTATCAAATTATGGTCCGAGTCTATGAGGATATATGTATTTCCAAATGTGTGGACAGCACATAGAATTTTGTTGATAATATCTCTGACTGCCGCTAAAGGAGAACGAAATTTCAGTAAATTAAAACTTATTTACGGTAAACTGGGACTCAAGATAGACTTTCAGATCATCCAATTTTTTTCTATAGAAAATAATATTGCCAAAGGGCAAAAACCATGAAGTTGGCAAACTAGGTCTTTCAGTTATTTTATTTCCTCCTTTGTTTGTTTTAATTTTTTTTATTAAAAACTGTGTAAATTGACGTACTCCTGATGTGAGCATCATGTACGTCATAGTAGCGTAAATAAACCTTTTCAAACATATAGTGTTCTTTAATACTGCTGTTGTTTCTCATTCGTACCATTGCTATCCTATACTAATCTTCCTGAAGTTTGAGTTATTGTTAATATACAAAAACTGTTTTCTGAATTCGGCTTTGCTCAATTGGAATTCATAACGCATTCATATACGTGATCGTATTCGAATCCCACGGAAACAAATTTTCCAATCTCGATAAAAGTAGATAGCCAATACATTACTCCAAATTTTATCCTAAGCTATTCAGCTGTTTCGACGTGAAACACTGGCAAATATCCAAGAAAACAAACTTTTACATTTATAATTTTAGTAGGGTGTAAAAAATGTATTTTACCTTCAGTATGTATGAACACCTTAATATCGAATAAATAATTGTAGTTTTGAGGCGCCACAATGAGATTTCGCACCACCTGAAAAACTTGCTAGGGCCGCCTCTGCTCCCACCACATAGTGCAGCCTCGCAGCCAACCCCTCTCCCCCCCCCCCTAGACCGAAACCGACGTAGTTTATGGACGCTCATATCTTAAGAGTTGACTGCTAAATATTTTGTAGTAATTTTGCAAGTTTTGTTTTCTTGTTGTTTGTTTCTGTCATAAAAAGTATATCTTTTTGGTAATAGCGTTTCCCTCTTAGCTTTCTTTGCTTTGCGAGTTCCAAGTGTGATTCTTCGGTTTTCTGACTCTGATATTTTACCCAATATTGATGTCTATCTTCTACTGTTTTTTCAAATTTGTCATTCCATCATTGGTGATTTTTCTTGGGATTTATTGGGGCTACTTGTTCAGCTATTTGTTTCAGTTGGGTCATCAGTTAATTCTATACCCCCAGTTCTTTTTTCATATTCCGTGTTATTATCTTTCCCTTCCATGCATTACTTTAAATTCCTACACCAATATCTTTCCATGCCTCATCACCAAAATACGCCTTGTACACTCCCATGACTCTCTTCACCCTCCTTCTGTCTTCCAATGAGTCCCATTCCAGCTCTTTTATCATATCAGTTACTGATTGCGTTCTGCGAAAATTTCCAGAAACAAATCTAGCAGCCCTTCTTTGCACCTTCTCCAACTCCTGTATTTGATACTCAAAATGTGTTTATCTGTTTATGTGGGTCATAGGCTCTCTTCTTTTTGGGGTGGCATCTTTTCTTTGCAACGGAGTGAACTTAATTTTTATTTTTACCATAAATGATCTGATCCAGTGTCTGTTCCTCTAAGGATTTCTCTGTGGTAATTCTTACTCACGCAAACATGATCCAACTGCCATCCTCCTTTTTTCCAGTCTGGATGGTTCCAGATTTTGAGTTTATTTGGTCTTCTCATGAAGTATTTTGATTTTGAGGTCATGTCATGGTTTCTGCAGAATTTCACCAGTCTTATGCCAATGTGCCAAGAAAATTCGCCTTTCTTCCATACATATGTGGCATCACTGACCGGATTGGGAAACTGTTTAAGCGGTTGGAGGGGCGAATCGTGTATAAAGCTCACTGAAAACTTGGCCAGTCATTATCCAGGGTAAAAGACAGATTACACCCACACCAGCTTACGGGTGTTTATGAAATCCCCTGCATCTGTGGCAGTGTATAAATCGGAGAGACAGGTCGCACAGTGGCGGAGAGACTTAAAGAACATATCTGCCACTACAAATATAACAACAGCTACAAATCTGCCGTCGTTCACCATGCTATTAACACCGGGCATGAAATAAAATTTCAAGACACGGGGCAACTGTGGAGAGAAGACCAGTTGGTGGCCTCGACGTGTGAAAGAGGCAATAGAAATCTTAAGGATTTCCAACATCAATGAAGATAGCGGCCTTTTCCTCTGCGATGCTTGGCGACGGTTGCTATGTGAACATAAATATAAATAATATCTCTGAAGAAGGCTGGAATACAACAGCCGAAAGCTTAGATAAATTATCCAATAAATGACGCGGCATAGCCCGTAAAGCTATAATTCATGTACAAAGACGGCCGCGGAATTCTTAAGAATCATTATGTCATTCTTGTTCGTTCTTCTTTGTGCTGGCCATTTCCCTGTTACATCTCTATATCTTTTTGCCCTTCCTATTTGGGCGTTAAAAATCTCCAATTAAAATTTTGGAGTCATTTTTGTTTATAGTTGTTGTTGTTTGATCCAGAAGTTCCCAAAATTCATACCCCTCTTCCCCATGTTCTTTCCTATTGTTTTTATCATTAGTTGGGGATGGACATTTATTATCATGTGTATTCTATTGGCAGCTTTTATAGTTAGTGTTGAGAACCTAGGAGATTGTGTTTTGAATTCTACTATTGACTCTATTATTTTGATGTTGACTATGAATCCTGTTCCGAATTGTGGACACTGCTTCATTATAGTTTTTCCTGGTATTCCCTTGTAAATTCTATACCCTTGTGATTCTGTCGGTTCCTGATCAGTATTTCTCATTTCCTGGATTCTGGCTATCAATATCCTTTGCCGATCCATTTTTTTTTTTTGTCTAAATCTTGAGTTTCACTGGTTGGATGAGGGAGGTTATATTGTGTGTTGCTATGTTATTTATCTGCCCTGTTTTAATTATAAATTTTGCTCTTCTTCTAGTCTTGGGTATTTCCAGATGCTCTGACTCATCTAGGTCATCTTTCAAGTGACTGCCCACCGTATCTGAGTGCAGTCTACCCAAGTTGTTGCCAGGCGGTGGAATTTTCCTTAAAAGACTTCCTTCCATGTTGACTTTCAAAGGTATTCAACCATGTGCAAGCTCCGGGTTACAACTACGGTTGTTAACCTAGAGGTTGTTGTGTGTTTGGTCCACAAGAGCCATTTTATTTCACTCAAGTCCGCCGGCAAGCCGGTTATGACGCCCCCCTTATCCGCCACCTTGGAGTATAATCTGGCCGCCTATTCTGACAGCATAACAGTTTCATGGCCACAAACATATTATGTTCAATATAATAATAAAAACTCCTTCCTTAAATCAGATGAATTATTTGATTTGCCATATTATTAAAAATGCATAGGATCTCATTCGGATCAACTGACTTCATTCCTTTCTTTTCAAAGGCCAAAAATACAATGGTTGCCATTCTTTCATGACCCATTGACAGCCTCTGAGGTGTGTCGTTTTCAGTCAAAGTTGAAAACGTAGATTCACACACAGCAGTGGTCGCCACAGATGCTAAAAGTTCACATGTATCTTTGAACGCCAATCGCTGTCTGTACAAAACTCGCATTGTGTTTTCCGTTTTATCCTCGCGATGACTCAAATAAGCTTTGACCACGGTATCCTCTTCCCTTGATGGAATTGTTAGACCTGAAAAATCAGTTTAAACTAATTTATTTACTACATAGAAACTTACAGATTACGTTCAAAAAAGAAAAGAATAAAATAACTTAGCTCTTTTGTTACCAGCAGCATCGACTGATTTTGGGGTAAGGTGTTTAACAATTTTCTTTGTACATGGGTCTCATGGACCAAAAGTTTCAACCCAAGTGGCATAAAAATATATTCAAAGTTGAAATTGTGAATTCAAAATAAATAAACAACACTAATATTTTACAAGCAGCAACATATTTTTGTTTAATTTTCTCTCACTTACATAATTTTTTTTGTCTACGTCCATCTCATCAAGACGCACTAATGAATTTAGTAGATCGTCATCGTCCAAAAATCTTCTTTGTAACTCAGCAATTAGTATGTCCAACGTTTCAAAATAATCATATTTAAATGGTTGAGCATCCTGGTCTTCTATTTTTGTCAAAAGGGCAGTCATCAAGTAGGCCTATTAATCATCCATCTGATTTGATTTTTTGATTTTCCTCTTAAGCCTCTTCTGAATCTGGGTCCTATTTTCAGAATTGCCACTTGTTATAGAGTCAGCTTCTTCCAAACTTTGATGATACATTTCATCTGATCTCAATTTTTTTCATTTTGGATGCACTTTACGATTGTTGTGACGTCTTTCAAGCCTGCGTTTTGTTCTGCAGGCTGAAGCAGGGATAAGATTTTTTTGGCCCAAAATATTGCCATTCAGAATTCCAAGTTGAGTATGACTTTTAATGCTGATACTCATCATCACCATTAAATCTTTCATTTTTAATTTCATCTAAAGTCATCAAAATCGATGAATAATTATTGTTTACGATTTTTGTAACCGCCAAGTGTCTTGACCAATGCTGTTGAAGGAACCAGCCAATCCTTTTTCCACTATGCAAGGCAGCTGTGCCATGGCGAAAGAATTCATGTAACATGATGTATTGATCCGAAAAAAAAAGGATGAAAGTCTTTTCCGAGATTCTCCTGATGAGTATAAAATGCAAGAGATGGTCGTAGCAGTAGACGTGAGGAATTATTTGGCAATAAATATTTTCTATTCTGGTCGCAACTACTGAAACTTTCCCATACATTACACTTGCGAGATTATAGCATGCCGGAGAGTCTTTCTGTAAGCATATTTAAAGTTAATTCCGTGAAAGTGGCTGTAACAAGGTTTTCCATAGTTCAGCAACGACTCATTGACTAACCTATCCTTAATGTAACGTATTGTTACTGCAATATTATCTCGGTTATCTTTATCTCTCATTCCATCTTCCATTAGAGTAAACCGGTTCACGCCAGATTCATCAATATCTTTAGCAATGCAACTCCGCACTGCTAGAACCATTGCTTGAATTATTTGATTTTGAATTTCAGGTGAATAATATGTTGCGTTTTGTGTTATATGACTGAGAGCCTCCTTAAAATTTGAATGTTTCACGCATGTGTATTCAAAAAAACTTCTGGAATAATCCTTGTTCTTTTTCTTTCTCCAAAATATAATTTCCACGCAAAGCCAATTCATTGACAACTAGAAATTCTACTACTTCAATAATAGACATCGCATAAGACCTATCTTTTTCTAATGCTTTTCGACATATTAACGTTTCTTCACAGCTAATTGTAGATATTCTATGTAATTTGTCCTGCCACAACGCCATGGCTTGTGTATGAGAAATGGATTTTTAATCAGTGGCATTTTTCCAATTTCTGAATCCTGTGAAAGTGTCCAGTCTGTTTGCTTCCATGAGGTAAAAATTGCTGCCAAGAGTAGCAAGAAACAGCATCTTTCTCGACTGAATACTGAAACCATTTATATCACTTGAACCGGTCCACTACAGAGGTCGGGTTATTTTCTTATAGATGTACTGTACATCTAAAATAACTTGCTTTATCGGTTTTCCGATTTGTGCAATTTCAGAAGGAATACTAGAGCTAACATTAGCAACATGTTTCACCAAACCTGTTTCTATAGGACTAGGAGTGGTAATTGTATTTTGTGCATCCAGCTGTTTTGAGGAACGAGGTCCTTCATGGTTAATTTCTTTATCAACTCTTCGTTGTTTGCTAAAGAAAGCCTATATATCCATCACAAAATCAATCGGTCTTCAGTTCACAGCACTAAATAAACAATTGTGTCACTAACTGCCTGAAACATTGTACCTACACTACACTTATAAACACCATAGACAATATATACTTCAAATGTCATCTGTGGGCGGAATAACGAATTAGTATATATCACAGTCACGAAATGTAGTTAATTCGGTATTGTTTACATGTCGCTATGTTAGTAGTACATTATTTTTTCCCCCATCATTTTATACTATGAACAAACAGTTTCTGTCATTAGAATATTATCTTAGTTGATGGTATCTTTTAAGGTAGGGCATTGCCCCACAAGCCCCCCCCCCCCTTAGCTACGGCCCTGAATCAATCCCTTGTGAAACGGATCCCAAACTCCTCAACAGTAATCCAAATGCGGACTCTATTTATTTCGTATGAGCATTACAACTTCTCAAAATACGACCCATGAAACGTAGTTTAGAATTAACTTTGCCTACGACGGAAGTTAAGTGCAAGTCCCATTTCATGTTGCATTGTAATGTTACGCCTAGATACTTCAAGGAATCCACCGTGTTTACAACTGAATTGCAACTTTGTACTAGTGAGCAAACGGGGTCTTTTTATTACTTATTTGCATTGCCTTGCACTTTTTGCAGTTAAGTGTAAGCTGCCATTTATGGTACCATCCCGAAATAACATACAGATCGCGGTGGGTTTCTAAGCATCGTCAAAGCACCTTACTTCCCTATAGATAAGTGCATCAACAAACAATCGCATCCTGCAATTAACGTTGTCACCGAGATCGTTTATAAAAATTAGGAAAAGAAGTGGTTCCACTAAACTTCCTTGAGGAACGCCCGAAGTAACATCTGCCGTGGAGCCGTGGAGCCAACTTTCTTCTACAGCCCTTGAGCTGCAGAATTCTTTATTGAAGTTTTTGCCTGTTTGGCATTTCCTTCATTTTCTCGTCGGGTGTTTCGATTTAGGAATTTCTCTGTATTTATTTGACATTTGCTGTGGGCTCATTTAAATTTGTCCATAGGATTGATATTATATTTTTGGATTTGTCATTTGTTGCTCTTTATTGAAGTATGTAAAGCGGTCTTTTGTGCGGTCCTAGATTCACGTCATATTGGGCGAGTGTGTTTATTGTCGGATTTGTATTTGTTTCTGCATTATTGTAGAAAGCGGTTGCCAACTTCCGGTATCTATCTTTGAGTGTTTCAATTTCAGCTACCTGGTGTAGTTGATTAGTCGGGAACATTATTGGAAGGTGAAGAGCTCTTTTCAGCGCTTTATTTTGTAATCTCTGAAGAGTGTCCAAATGTGTTGCAGCCGCGTATGCCCAAACTGGGGAAGCGTATTCTATCAGTGGTCTCACAAGCGACTTATATAATTGGATTCCAGTTCTACTGCTGAGGGTGCTGGTGTGGTTGAGGACTGGATATAATTCTCCCAATCGGCGCTGTACCCTTTGTCGAACCTCTTCAACGTGAGCCTTCCATGTCAGCTTGGTATCTAGAGTGACGCCTAGATACCTGGCTGTATTCACCCAAGGGATTCTTTCATCAAAAAGTTCCAGTCTGGGTCGAGGTGGCATTCTTCTTTTTGTTAACCAGATGGCCTGGCTTTTAGACGCATTTATGCGTACTCTCCATTTTGTCGCCCAGTCTTCAATCTCATCCAGTGCGGTCTGAAGTCTCCGTCCAATCAACTCTGGGCTACGTGAAGTTGCAAAGACTGCGGTATCGTCAGCGTAAAGTGCAGTTTCAGTTCCTTGTTGCATGGGTAGATCAGCGGTATAGAGAGTATATAGTACTGGGCCCAGTACACTGCCCTGTGGGACCCCAGTACGTATTGTTCTTTGTGTGGACGTGATGTTTTCAACCTATACTACAAATGTTCTTTGTTGTAGGTAACTGCTAATGATCTTCAGGAATCTGCCAGGCACGCCAAGGGTTGCCATTTTGTAGAGCAATCTCTCGTGCTAGACCGAATCAAAGGCTTTGGCCACATCTAGGAGTACCACCCCACAGTGATCCCGATAGTTAAATGCACCAGTTGCCGTTTCCACTAGTCGCATTAGTTGATGAACAGTTGAATGGTTAGTTCTAAAGCCATGTTGCACATCAGGTATCATGTTTCCCTCATCAATGTGGGCTTGTAGCCGTTTGAGAAGGAGGCGTTCGAAAATTTTGTTAACTGTTGTCAGTAGACTAATGGGTCTGTAATTTTGCGGAGACTTTGGGTCTTTCCTGGCTTAGGAACTGGTATGATTATTGCGTGCTTCCATGCAGTTGGGTAGATGCCACTTTCAATTATTCTGTTAAACTTACTAACTAATTTATCTACGACAGCATGTGGTAGATTTTTAAGAATTCTGTTGGTAATGCCATCCTCCCCCGGCGTTTTGTCCGGAGGTAAATTGGACACTACTTCCAGAAACTCCTGTCGGGTAAACGGAGTGATTTCATCATTGTCTCCTCCATCCCGGAGGTAACGGCGAAGGCGGCGTTTGACTAGTCTGATGTGCTGTTCATCTATCGGTTCATTGATGGGCTGAAAGTTTGCTTCAAAAGCATCAGCTAGAGCTTCCGCTTTTTCAGTTGGTTTACATAGAACTCTATTATCAGTTTGCAGATGTGGTATTTGCGATCTTTTTCTCAGCAACCTCTTAGTTTCCCGCCAGGCCGTATTGTCCTCAACTTTGAGCGTCACAACTCTTGCTTCCCATTCCTTATTTCTTTGTGCTTTGATACGGGCTTTAATATCTCTAATTAGTCTGTTGAGTCTTCTCCTGTCTTCAGGTCGTCTGGTTTCATGCCATATCCGCGAAACTCTGTTTTTTTCAGCAATAATTGCGAGAATGTCAGCCGGTAGCGCTTTCTGGCGCTTACCACTCTGTCTGATGGGGGCTGATTCGTCTGCTACCTTTTTGATGCAGCTGGTGAGTTGTTGGAGGTCTTCAGCATCTACCAGTTGTGCTACTTGATCTGTAAGATGCGACTTAAAGTTCGGCCAATTTATTCTGCTGTAGTTTCTTCTTGTTTCTTCATATTCAGTGACTGCTAGGGTGGGTACTTCAACAATCACCGGCTTATGGTCAGAGGAGAGTCGATTAAGAGCCATGGCAGTCGGTGTGGCGGGCATACCCCTCGTAATGGCTATGTCCAAAACATCTCCACGTTGACGATGGTTATATGGCGTATGGGTAGGTACATTCAGTGCAACTACTTCACAGCCATAGAGGTCGCAGGCCTGTAAGAGTGTTCTGCCGCTGATATTAGTGCATCTGCTGTGCCATGTCTGATGCTTCGCATTGAGATCACCTGCAATAAGCAATTTCCCGCGTATTGATAGCAAAGTGTCAAGGTCATTTACATCGATGTGCTGTCGCGGCGGATGATAGACAGCTATGATGGTGATTGGTCCATTGCTGGTCTCAACAACCACTCAGTAGCTTCTATAGTCGTCATAGCTGGAATGAGGATCTTATAGTGCGGGAGTGAGGACCGGACCAGTATAGCCGTGCCTCCACCAGCTGTTAGCCGATCTTCCCTGTACGTTCTGTAATTACGTGCCGTAAATTTGAGACCAGGCTTGAGGTGGGTCTCACATAATAAGCATATGTCGATTCCTTCTTGATGTAGAAATTCTACTAATTCTCCCTTTTGCTGGAAAACTCCGTTGGCATTCCATGTGCAGAAAGTTACATTGCTCAGTTATCTATGCCTGTTCATGATGGGTGTCGCTTGCTGTTGAGTTGGCTGTGGGTACTGAACGTACTAGGAGTTGGTCCATTAGTTTGTCAATCTTAGTTGCTATCATTAAAGTCATAGTAGACTCTAGCATTTTAACTATGTTACTTTGCTCAGCTGTTGACAGGTTTTTGCTAGAGTTACTGTTGGTTGGGACAGCAGTAGAGAATGATTGCAGTGCTTCTGTAGTATGTAACGGTAAGGCAGGCCAGTTCTCTGAATTGATTGTTAGAGGGGGTGGCTCCATTGTTTAATCACCTCCTGTCCGGCTATCTAGCTGATTATTATTTGCTGTAGTAGGAACCCTGCCTCTCAGACGTTGTCGTGCTTCTTTTGCAACAGGACAACCCGGTAAGAGGCTACATGGCCCCCACCACAGTTGGCACATTTGACGTTGGTAGCTTCTTTAGTCAGGTCACAATTGTTTGTTGGATGATGTTGTCCACATTTAACACATCTGACTGGCATACTACAATACCGTTGTACATGTCCAAACGCTTGACAGCGATGACATTGTGGAGGTCCTTGGTTTGACCTCATTTTCTCCACAGAGATGGAGAGTCCAAGCATTCTTCTTGTTTGATAAATTTTCCTATTTTCAATCGTGTATGGTAGGATAGTGGTAAATAATGGCATTACAGTGCCTGTTCCAGGTTTTTTCATTTGCACTACTGAGGTGATTTCATACCCCATAGCAGAGAGTTCTGACTTGATCTCTTCAACAGGGATTGTACCAGGTATTCCACGCAGCACAACCTTCAGCTAATGGATTGGCTCCGAGTTGAAGGTAAAGTACGGCACCTCGGCTGCGGTGAGTTCGTCCATGGTGGCTTTATAGTCTTCCACACAAAAGTATTTATTTTATATTTGTCAACACCTTGAGGTTTGACATTGATACTTCTGGAACACTTAGCCTGGAGTCTTCTAAATAGATCTGGGTATGAGCCCGAGTAAGTAACCATGAATGGTGGAATAGCTTTGTTATGAGGTGGTAGACGAGTTTCCTCAGTTTCTGGAGCACTGTTCTCCTCGTTCAGGTTGCTAAATCTGTTGGAAACTTCCACGGCCTCAGAAGGTTGTGTCTGTCTGAGCTTGACTGTTTTCTTAGGACGAAGAAACTGTTGTTCTTCTTGGTCCAGTAATTGCTGTTGTTGCTCTTCATAGACCGGTGTTCTGATGTGTTACAGGTGGAGTTTTTTTATTATCTATTCTCTTGTTGGGGGCTTGCGGTGGAGTATCAGCTGCGTTCTTCTTCCTTTTGCTTCTGTTACTCTGCTGGATCTGAGCAGGTGCATTGGTAACATTACGGTCTGAGTTTATAGCTTCTGTCACATTCTGGTCTGAGTTCAGCGCTTCACTATAAGCGGCTGTCACTGTAGAGCTAGCTTTGTGAGTGGTTACATTTGTCATACTCTGATCTGAAATGCTTGTCCTTTTCAGCGTCTCAGTAGAGGGAGCTGTAACGCTTGCACTGAAGATGTTTTTTTTCATTATTCCCTGCCTGCTCTTCTTTGGGAGATGGCCAAGGATCATATCGAGTTCATGCTTATACAAAGGAAGGTACTGCAGTACTCTGGGATTTGCCTCAGTTCTTCCTTGTTGAGTAGGATTTACTGCCATATCTTTTGATGCGGCTAGGGTGCATGATTTTGAAGTATTCATTGTTGAGGAGATCACTGTGGCATCACCATCACGAACAATATCTGCTTCTTTCACTGCCAGTATCTGTTGATGCGGCGAAACTGCATGATTTAGTTGTATTCAATGATAAGGAATTCATTGTTGCATCACCATTGTTGCTTTGTAGATCTCGGGTTGGTTCTTGTCTTGTTTCACTGCCAGTAGGGCCTGGACTTGCTGCATTAGGAAACAGGCCGTATCCCTTTTCCGCCTGTGGGGGGCTCTCTGGTGTTTCAGCTATGCTTGAAGAATTTCGTGGTGGAGATGTTCCACCCACCGACGACGAGGAGGAGGTGTCGGCTTCTGGCGACGTTAGATGTGCAGGAGCGATAGGCCCGACCGCCGCAGAAGAGTGTATAACATCTCCATTATTGTCCATTCTTGCTGCTGGCACCTAGCAGGAATGTTGTACTGGCCCCGTGTTATCACCGCTAGGTTCCAAGGACCAGTGACAACCCTAAAACTCACGCCAGGGGGTTCCTCTCCCAGCGGGAGAGGGCCGTGTGGCGGTAATTCCCTACTAACTCGGGCAGGGAGGGACCCTACAGCGGGAAATCCAGACTGCCGCACACCGCGAGCGAGGGAATGAAGGCGGCGAACAAAGTACACAAGCTCAAAGAAAAATACTCTTGCGTCGTTAACGAGCGAAACCCGAAGTAACATCTGGCTTAGAAGAGGCTTCCCCGTCAACAACGACATACTGTGACCGACCAATTAAAAAATCGTGTATCTATTCGCAAATCTGATCCAATACACTGTATGCTCGAATCTTCGCTGAAAGTCGATTGTGTGATACAGAGTCAAAAGCTTTCTGAAAATCCGAAAAATTGCATCAACTTGTGAACCTGCATCGAAAACTTTCGTTACGTCATGCGAAATTATGGCCAGTTGCGTTTCACACAATCTGTTCATCCAAAATCCGTGTTGGTTTGTTGTAAGTAACTCGTTTTCATATAGAAACTTCATAATGTTAGAGCATATGCCATGCACCAGAATTGTACTGCAAACAGATTTTAGAGATTTTTTGTTGTTGCTGTTATCAGTCTTTCAACTGGTTTGATGCCATCCTCCATCCCTTCCTATCTTCTGCTAACCTCTTCATCTCCAAATATCCCTTACAATCCACGTCCTGAATTATCTGCTTCATTTATTCTAATATCTGTCTTCCTCTACTGTCTTACCTTCGACTGTATCCTCCACCAGCAAATTAACCAATTCAGCATGTCTCAAAATATGACCTACCAGCCTTTCTCTTCTTTCTGTAAGTTTCTTCCATAAACTTTTTTACTCACCTATCATTTCCAGAACTCGTTCATTTCGTACTTTGTCTGTCCTTAATTTTCAGCATTCTTCTGTAGCAGCACATTTCAAATGCTACAATTTTCTTTTTTTCCAGTATTCCTAAAGTCCATGTTTCGCTACCATAAAATACTTTGCTCCACACATTGAGTTTGAAAAAGTTCTCTCTAATTGTTAAATCAATATTTGAAACTAAAAGATTTCTCTTTTTCATGAAGGCTCTTTTTGCTAATGCTATTCTGCTATTAACATCATTCCTGCTTCGGCCATCGGCTGTAATTTTGCTTCCCAAATAATAGAAATCACTTACCTCTCCTATTGCAACCGATCCTAGTTTTATATTTAATCTACTAGTGTTGGTATCATTTCTGCTGCATTTCATCACTTTAGTCTTGCTTTGATTTATATTCAGTCCAAAATCTTCCTTCAGTATTTTGTTCATGCCATTCAATAACTTCTCAATATCCTCAGTCCTTTCTGCTAACAAGACAATGTCATCAGCAAATCGTAGCATACCGAATTTTCCTTCTTGAACACTTATGTCTGTTATTTCCTTTATTGCTTCTTCTACATACGAGTATAATATTAATGGGGATAGACTACAGCCTTGTCTCACACCACTTTTAACTGATGCATGTTTCTCATGGTTCTCTACTTTTATTATGGCTACTAGAGTCTTATATAGTTTATAAAGTATTCTTCTATCTCGATATTTTAGACCTGACTTCTTTAAAATTTTGAACATCTTGTCCCACCTAACATTATCAAAAGCTTTTTCTAAATCAACAAACGCCAGAAAACTATCTTTGTTATTCTTGATCCACCCTTCAAGTATAAATCTTGAAGCCAGAATTGCTAACCTCATACCACAATTTTTCCTGAACCAAAAATGATCTTCACCTACTGTGTCTTCTACTACCCTTTCCATCCTTCTGTATATTATTCTGGTCAGTAATTTTGAAGCATGTGATGTTAGACTAATGGTGCGATAATTCTCACACTTCTTCAGAAGTGTGAAGGTGATATTTTTATTAAAGTCAGTTACAATTTCTCGTGTTTCATAAATTTTTGATATCAGCTTGAATAATCTTTCGATTCCTTTTTCTCCAAGGGATTTAAGAAGTTCTGCAGGGATCTCATCAATTCCAACTGCCTTATTTGCTTTCAAGCCATTCAGAGCTCTATTAAAATTTGCCATCAAAACAGGATCTCCTAAATCATCAATGTCGACATAGCCTTCCTTTTCCATTATGCTATTGTACAAGTTGTCCCCATCATACAGTTTCTCAATGTATTCCTTCCATCAGTTAGCTTTAACATCTGAGCTTAAAAGAGGATTTCCCATTGGCAGCTTTAACGTTCACATCTCTTTTCTTCATTTCTCCAAAAAATCTGTTTGATCTTACTTTATGCAACATCTACTTTACCTACAACTACTTTCTTTTCTAGTTCTTCACACTTTTCTTCTAGCAATTTTTCTTTGTTGCATTTCCTGTTTATTTTATTAAGTATTTTTGTACCTTCTCCTCTGATCCATCAGCTCCAAAATTTCTTCTATGATCCAAGGTTTTCGGGCAGCTTGTTCCTTAAAGCCTAATTTTTCTTTGCCAGCTTTCAATATTTCTGTCATTAATGCATTCCATTCGCCCTCGGTTGAGCTCCTTTCAGAGTTACTTCTTAGAACTAAGTCTGCCATTTCTGCAAATTTCTCTCTTGTGCTAGATTGTTTCAGTTTATTCACTTCCAGTCTGTTCTGCTTGTACTGCTTACTTATTCACTTGAATTTCAGCCTGCACTTCATTATTATCAAATTATGGTCAAAGTCTATGTCTGCTCCTGAGTATGCTTTACAGTGTAGAACTTGATTCCTGAATCTCTGTTTGACCATGATATAATCTAGCTGATATCTGCCTGTATCCCCAGGACGTTTCCAGGTGTATATCCTTCTTGCATGGTTCTTGAACAGTGTGTTTGCCACAACTAGCTTATATTTTTCACAAAATTCTAACAACCTGCTTCCACGCTCATTTCTTTCTCCTAGATCAAAGCTTCCTACAGTATTCCCCTCTTTTCCTTCTCCCACTATCACATTCGAATCACCCATGATTATTAGATTTTCCTCCCCCTTCACATATTGGATTAATTCTTCAATTTCGGCATATATTTTTTTCTATTCTTCGTTTTCTTCCTGTGACGTTGGCATATACACTTGTACTAATTTGATTGGAACGGGCTTAGTTTCTAACCACATCAAAATAATCCTGTCACTAAACTGTTCATAATAACTCACACGTTTCCCTACTTTCTTGTTCATTACAAATCCTACACCAGTGACTCAATTGACAACTTGTGTGCTAATTATCCTGTGTTCCCCAGACCAGGAATCCTGTGCGACCTTCCATTTAATCTCACTAATCCCAACAACGTCTAACTTAAGTTGTTCCACCTCCTTTTTTAAGTTTTCTAACCTACCTGCCCTATTCAGACTTCTAACATTCCACGCTCCGACTCGTAGAATGTTTCTATCCACTCCTCCCTGAGCAATCCGATTGGGAGACTATTTTACCTCCGGAATATTTTCCCAGTAAAAAGCCATCGTGATATATGTAATTTTAGAAGATTACATGTCATCGGGATACCCTTTGGGTCTTCAATACAGTGGTTTTCCCGTTGCCTTCTGAAGCCCTATGCCATAGATCATTTCTGATTCATCCGCCCTTAGGGTCAGTTTCCAACCCCAAAGGCAAGAGGGTGCCCTGAACCGCTAAGCGCTCTTCCTCCCTCCTTTAGGAGGTCGTTGGCAAGTAGTGGGCAACTCCTTATACCGTGAATCTTTCAGTCGCCAGAGCCTCGTCCGTGGAAACATGGTGCACCACGTGAAAGAGAGGTTGACATTTGGTTGGAAAATGCTAGTATAGTCTGTCCAAAACCCTTATGTTAGAGATATTGGTCGATAAAATTCCTAGGATCTCTCCGATCTCCTTTCTTGAAAACAGAAATCACCTGCGTTATTTTCCAGTCAGAAGGTAATTTTTTTTTTTTTAAAGATTTACGAAATATATCTGACAGAAATGGTTCTATATTCCGAAAATACTCTTACTGATGTACCACCGGGACCCAGCGCTTTACTCCACTTCAGGAGCTTTAATTGCATTATAATACCTACATTATCAATTTGTACTGGATCCATCTCACGCTTTGGAAAAGCGGGAGTGTTTTCCATGTTTTAGTCAGTGAAAGAATTTTCAAATTCGGTGTTAAATAGGGAGCCTGGTCGCGGCTGTCATCATCTTCCCGACCGTCTTGTAGTAGAACTGCCATATTGTTCTTACTGACACTAACTTTTTTTACAAACATCCAAAATTTCTTTCGGTTTTCGTTGAGACTCTTGGAAAGTGAATTGCAACGAAAGTCATTAAAGGCCTCGCGCATCGCATTCTTAACATGTCATCTTGTCTCACATAACTTTTCTAAATTACTCCTATACATCGTTCTTCTTGAGCGTGCATGAATCTTCGTTTGCTTTTTAAGTAACCTTTTAACTTCACGTGTATACCTTTCTGTTTTCTTTTTGCGCATGGCTGTTAATTTTGCTGTAGCAATTGCAACTTTATGATCACTTATTCCCTTGGTGGTAGAAATGTCCGTGCATAATTCAGGCCTATTTATAACGAGAATATCTAAAATGTTTTCGTTATGTTTGTTTCACCGCGTTGGTTCAGTGACAAGCTGCTCAAGATGAAGATCTGAGAAAAGGTCAAGAATAATTTCACAGGATGTTTTATCCCTGCCACCAGTAACGTGGACGTAATTATTCCAGTCGATATACGGAAAGTTGAAGTCACCTCTTAGTATTATTGCATGATCCGGAAATTGGCGAGCTATATTACTTACATTATTCCTTAAGGCCTCAGCAATAGTTACATCTACATCTGCTGGACAATAGAAAGACCCTATTACAAGTTTTGTCCCAGATACGGTTAATCTAATCCACAGGATTTCACTGACCGTATCGATATCTATTTCATAACACGACACGTGTTTACTAACAGATATAAATACACCACCTCCATTAGAATGCAACCTATCCTTAAGGAGAACGTTCATGGTATAGTTAAGAATTTCTGCTGAACTTATATCCGGTTTTAACCAGCTTGCAGTACCTAAAACAATATCTGCTACTGTACTACTAATAAAGCTTTCAAGTTCAGGCTACTTGTTACAAACACTTCTGCATTTGATAACGAGTACTTTTAACGGTCGAGATTGATTTTCGCTACTCCTAACATATGTTGTCGAATTTAGTTGGGCTGCCCGTAATTGTAATCCCAGTTTTGGGTCTTCCTCCCTCAGTCTAAAAAATCCCCCAATGCACTCCACATGGCCCCTGCCACCCGTGTAGCCGATTCACGTGTATAGTGCACACCTGATGTATCCAAGAGAACACTACACAACTCGTCCCCAAGGCGAAGATCAAGGAATCTGCAGCCATGATTATCGCAGAAACGCCGCAGTCTCTGGTTGAGACTCTCGACTCGGCTATAAACCAGAGATCCACAGTAGGTTCTATCGACAATGCTGCAGATAATTAACTCAGCCGAAATTTTGCGGTCATCAACCACAGAGTTCACCTTCTGAGCAAGCCGCCGGAAGTAAGACAGGATACCCACCGACCCAAGGCGGCAATCATCATTGGTGCCGACATGAGTTACAACCTGCTCGTTCAATGGCATATGGGTTGGCCTGTTCCATATCTTGGATCAGAACTCCCCGAATGCACAATGAATGGATATTGGATTTTATCCCTGACCTACTCGCCATTTCCGTAAGAGGCTCAATGAACCACCTAACGTTGGAGCTACCTACCACCAGAATCCCCTTCTGTGGTCGCTCAGGCTTAGAGGGGGGAAAGGGGGAGCTGACAACTCGCAGAATTACGATTGTGAAACTGAATCAGTGCCATACAACACATTAAACCTATTATACAGTGGTACAAGCTTGCCCTCCTGGGATTCAGACTTGTACGACTGCCCCTGAAAGCGGCGTTGACGTCCGGAAACCACACGCCAGTTACCGTCAGGAGACCGCCGCACAGATTCCAAAGTCTCAGCCTGGTCTGCAGGTACGATGATTGGTAGATGAGAGCCTGTGAAAGCACTGGCTTCGACAGGGTCGCCCATAAGATATCTGCTGCAGTCGCCTCCGGCAGCTTCCAGCCTTGTAACTTTCGTTAACAAAACTGCAAGCTTAGTGCGAATATCAGCCACCTTAGCCCGCGTCTTCACACAGCAATTACATTCCCTACACATATTACTTTCAGAACAGAAACTACGGAGAGGATGAAAGATGAACTAACCGAGAGATCGAAGTAACAAACTAGCAATCGCTAGTCACGGCTTAAATAAAACCTAACTGTGGAGATAAATTTAGACCAGACGGCGGATACTGCATTAAGTAGTTAATAGGACGTACTAGTAAACAATGTTAACCAAACACAGTGATACACAATAGAACGGATAAACTCTATTTACCTTCCTACAGAAAAAATTAAAGGTGAACACAATTACTGTACGCTGCTGCTATTCAAATAACGCAAATAAAACAAAAGCTATCTCAACACTTCAAATTAAGTAAACAGAAATGGCGACACTTGTCACAACGGTTTCTAGATCGACTAGCAGCTACTCTGCGAAGACCGTGAATATTCGGAGATAAAAGCTAACTACAACACTTTACAATAAATACACAGAAATGGCGGCACTTGACACGACGGTTGCTGTAGATCGTTTCTGGTACCTCAGTAGTGAACTAAGCTTGAGCTATCACACCGAACCGCACTCAGTAACAAAATGGTACTGTACTATTTCTCTCAACGTTCTTGTTTATGTTTTTCAAGTTATCGAATTCATAGAAAAATTTAAATCCTACTAAGCAATCCAAACCAACTATTTACATGTGACAAATTTCGCACAAGGTAACTCTGTTCTATTAATTATAATTGCTTATTTATGTTTATTACTTCTGTTGTCTCCAATCCAAAGGTTGGATCGGTCCTCCACATTAGGCTTGGCTACAGAGCAGGGATGGATGGTTCCTATCTTTCGAGTGTCCAAGTGTTGTATGTGTACAGATGACTGCCGTAGTGTGTTGCGAGTCTATGAAGGAAGAGAGGCTCAACCGAAAGAAGGAAAGTAGACTGCCAAGTTTAACGTCCCCATTGAAACTGTCGTATGCCCTCAGTACCTGTGAACTGAGAAGAGGTTTGGGATTTAACGGTGTACTTGGTAGTTAATTTGGTGGCCAAGTTTATTCAACACCATCTCTCCTATTCAGTTGACTAAGTTCTGCCGGGGTAAAACTATCAAAACCCGTTGCCTGCACCAGACACCATAAAAATTCCGCAACAAGATCCAAGGAGGCAAGCTTACAATTTTTGGGCGTATATTAATGAAATAATTTTTTCATATCTCAGCGGAGTTATTGTGAAAAAAAGAAAAAAAACACGTGGTACGAGATCAACTAAATGAAAGATTTGGTTCTTTTCTATTTTTACACACGGTAACTCAATTTATGAAGATTACAAATATCCTAAATTTATTTTCTTGGATGTTTGCGATCCTGTTTTACAAAGTAAAAAAAAAAATAAAAAATAAAAAAAAAAATAAATAAAAATAAAAAAAAATTGCCAGACGGGTGTTAAAGTTTTGTGCTATTATTTACAGCTGCGATTTTTTATTTAACACTTAGAAATTTGTTTTGCATCGTTTTTTATGCAGACCCAATATTTGAACTAGATGAAAGGAGGTGGTTTACAGGCAGTTTTGTTGAATGTGGGAATCATTCAAATGCTAAGTAGAATTATTGCTAAGACCACTAGATCCACTTTCGATCTAAAACATTAGTTTCTAATCATGGTGTACACAGAAAGTACTATGATCGCCCTTAACAACAATATCAGAATGCAGAATGTCAGTGGAATTTTATGTTCTTAGGCCTATGACACTGTCGGGTATGTATGTTCAAGTAAACCGTTTAAAATAGCCCAATAGACCAAAAAATCGTGTATTTATCCGATAGGCGAATAAAATAATTGTTTAAAATAACATAAAAACCGCCTACAAAAAGAGCACACTAAAAATTTTAAAATAATTTTATATCTTGCTTAGAAGAAAGTAAATCTAAATTGACAATATTTTACATTACTGTTATTAACATTTTTACATTAATTAATTATTTTTGGAGTCGGTGTCACCTGTCACATTGCGAAGATCGAGTTACTGAACTTTATTTGGTGTTCCAGGAGAAACGGGGAATACAAAAAAAGATTCCGAATATTTTATGTAGTGAGGCAGATATTTTTACTGCGGGAGACAGTTTAGGGAAACAAATTAGTCAGTATTTTAATTTGTGGCTCGGCCTCGTTGGTCGTCCAGGCATACCTCTGGCGCTACAGTGTTAGTTGGTAGGCTGCATCATGTAGTAAACACTTTACTGTTAGTACAACATCGGCGTATCATCTGTATATTTCAGTTTTGTTGAAACATGTTTCTGACATTAATTGTAGGTAGGTAGTAACATGATTTTTATGTATTATTGTTATTCATATTGTTTTCATGTTTTTGCTTTTCTTGCTTTGGCTGGCACCGACCCCAAAAATAATTAATGAATGTAAAATTTCAATAACAGTAATGTAAAATATTGTCCATTTAAATTTACTTTCTTCTATGCAGGGTATAAAATTATTTTAAATTTTTAATGTGCTTTTTTTAAAGGCGGTTTTTATGTTTGTTTTTCAAACAATTATTTTATTTTTTCCAGTGGTTAAGGCGCTTGCTTTCAAAAAAAAATTGTCTTTATATACACCAACAACTTCCAGAATGATGTGAAATGGATGTTGTGTTAAGAAATTTCAGGTTACATTTTGCTCCAGGCTGTGTTTCGACCTAATCATAACATCAGTTTAAGCTGCCGCTCGATAATCGCAACATGTAACATTTGATAATTAATACATACCACAATCTGTTTCTGGAATATATATGTTTGTTCCGGCATTACACAGAAAATATAGATTTTTAATTAATTTTCACAACCTGAAAGCTCTGGGTCCAAATTGAAATCTGAGGTACATGTTGAGAGACATTAGGACTCATTTATTTTATGAATATTCCGCCGTGACGAAAAAATAGCTTAATTGATTTTGACGGGATTTAAAACTGTGGATTTTTGCGATGAACATTGGAAATTAAAAGGGGTGGGGGTAAAGGAGAAGAGGGATTGGGCTTTTGTATACCAAATGTAGACTGTCTTTTCTGATTGATTTAAAGTGTATGTGTGTAAATTTCTATTTATATCAGATAAAAGCTCTAGGTATGTATAAAAAAACAGTTAAGGGATGTAGAGGCGAAGAGCAGTTTGGTTTTTGTAAAGCTATTGTGGACAGTATTTTTCTCTTTGTTTTAAAGCATACACGTGGAAAGATCCATCGAAACCAGATGAAAACTTTGGCTTTGTGTAAAGAACATTTGCAAAAATTAAATGGTGTGAGGGAGTAAGAGGTTTGATTTTGTAAACAAAACGTAGACACTAAGTTTCTCTTTATTTTTAAGTATACATGTGGAGTGTTCCATCGAAAACTGATAAAAACTGTGGGTATCTATAAAGAAAATTGGGAATTAGGAGGGGTGGGCGTTGAAGGGCAGAGGGGATTGGGCTTCTGCAACCAAATTTAAAAACAATTGTTCCGTATATTTTATAGAATACGTGTAGAAATTTCCTTCAGGATAGGATAGAAACTGTAGCTTTGTATAGATTAAGGGGATAGAAAGGGAGCTAAATCAAATGTAGACAGTATTTTTCTGTTTGTATTGAAGTATATTTGTGCATACTTCCTTTAAAATCAGATAGAAACGGTAGCATCATATAAAGCACATTGACAGAAATTAAAGGGGTAGAAAGGGGGATAGGGTTTGCCGTTTGGTCAAAATAACGTGGACAGTATTTTTCTTTTTCTCTTTGTTTTAAAGCATACATATGCGAAGTTCCACCGAAATCGGATTAAAATGTGAGTTTATACAAAAATTAAGGGATGTAAAAGGAGAGCTACGGTAGTTTTTGGATTTTTTTTGTCAGAAATCTTCTCCATAAAAAAAAAAAAAAAAAAAAAAAAAAAAAACAACGCATATGGGCCAACTTCCATAAACGTCGGTCAAATGGTGTCAACTGTAGCATTAAAAAAAACTGACAAAAATCAGGGGGGTTGAAACGGGGAAAGGAGTTAAGATTTTGCAAACCAAAAGTCGACATTATTTTTCTCTTTGTTTTATTGTAAAAGTTAGCCAAGTTCTATCTAAACCGGATAAAACTGTTGGTTTGTATAAAAATTAAGCGGTTTAAATGGTATAGGGGATGGTTTTTGGATTTTTTTGGTCAGAAACATTCTTCCGTGAAAAAATACACATATGAACCAACTTTCATGGTAATTGGTAAAACGGTAGCGACTGTAGCTTTGTATAAAGAACATTGGCAAAAATTAAGGGGGTGGATAGGGGGAGAGAGGTTCAGTTTTTTCAAACCAAAAGTTGACAGTATTTTTCCCATTATTTTTATCTAGGTATGTCCAAAGTGCCATCGAAATCGGATAAAAAATGTGGGTTTGTATAAAAATTAAGGGGTGTAAGGGGTAGAATGGGTGGTTTCTCAATGAAATTCATATGGGACCACTTCGTAGGTATACCCTATCCACTAAAAAGATTTCATTTAAATCTGTTCAGAATTGGCGAAGATATCGCTGAATATACATACAATAATAATAATAATACAGACGAATTGAGAACCGCCTCCTTTTTTGAGGTCGGTTAAAAATCTAAAACTAACTACGCAGAAGATACTGTGTTTCTATTTCAAAATTCCTTATTTAAACATTTTGTACTGTTTTATTTGAAACTTTGGTAAACTTCTGCAGTGAAATATAATCTTCGCGAGTTCGCTGCCGGAAGGTGTTGTGAAAGGCAAACTCTGGACGGCGCTCATTTGAAAGATGTCTTTAACGTCATCCGGCAGCGAAATTATGAATCCGCGAAGATCATATTTCAGCGATTCGCCGGAAAAGCCTACAACATACAACTACTACAGTTTTAGAATAAATTATTATTTGCCTATTATACCAAGATAATAACAGTAATTTTTTAAATGAGGTAACTTGCGTGATAACGATTGAATTGTCAAGAAATTAAGTGTTCAGGATTGCACTGAAATAGATAAGAATAAAATAGAAAATATTTAGAATTATACCTTGTCACTGAAGTCTCTTAATTTGAAACAGAATGTGATTAATATTTCTTGAAAAGTAATTCCGTTGGTAATTGGGTAGGCAAAATTAACACAAAAACATTATAAATGACAGATTTAACTACAGCAGATGTGTAACGGCTAGCGTTCTGGCCTCGCATTCGGGAGGACGGTGGTTCGAATCCCCGTCCGGGCATCCAGATTTGGGTTTTCCATGGTATCCCAAATCATTCCAGGCAAATGCCGGGATGCTTCCTTCAAAAGGCTATGGCCGAATTCCTTACCATTCCTTGTCCTCCCATCTTTTCTCGTCTCTAAAGACCTCGCTGTTAGAGAGACGTTAAGCAGATTAAAAAAAAAAAAATACAGCATATGCATACAGTTACAAAGGACATCAGAGCTTTTTGCTTCTTCTTGTACTAAAAAAAATAATTTTTGTTGAATTAAGTGTAATTTGTTAGAGTTTGCAGTGTTTTTTAATTAACGGAGGAAAATGTCCAATATACATTATCTCCGAATGTTAATTTATTTTTATTGTTGAAACTGAAGTTCGTGGAATGTCTGGTATAAAATATCAGATAATATTTGTGTGTTGTGGAAGCATTGCAAGTATTACTATAAAATGATTTCTGTGTCATGTTCGTAGGACTACATCATACCTAATTCTAAGAAGTTTTATCACTCAATTACCATCTAGGTTTAGAGTCTTTAACCCAATCGATAAAAAAATATGCAAAAGTTACCATCTGTATCATTTCCACCGGAAGTTTCTGACTGAACGTATTTATTCTACCCAGTTCTATGATAATAGCCAAAAACAGATGGTACCAATTATCGCCGTATAATGTAATTGAACGGGCGTTTTGAAGAAACCACCACGGCATTCACTTGGTTGGAATGACAAACGCACCTGGATGGGCGGGCGGGGATTTGAACCCACGTCCTGCCGAATACCAGGCCAGTGTTCCGCTCATCCACCGGGTTTGGTGTGGAGTTTGAGGTAACTAACATCGATATAGCCCAATGTAACTTAAGAGAACTGAGATGGATAGCACTGCTTACGAAGTTTACGTACTTAATTAAATTTGGGTTTGTCAGCCGCCGCTCTGTACTACTCCTTTGGGAGACTTGTTTAAACTGTTTAGATATATCACAGAGGTTGATAAGTTTGCATCTTGAGTTAACCACGAAAATTAAACATTGTGGAGACAATGAGTAATTAGGCACAATCGATTTTTAAATAATATAAGTGTTTCAATTACTTCTAGATTTCTAGAGAATTGGGATGACCCGCCAGCGTGGTTCAGTGTGCTGAGGCACCGCACAGGGGAGGTACAACGGGGCCGGGCACGATTCCAAGCTCCACGCGCACCGGCCGTCCTGACTGCGGTCATCAAGGCGAATGCCGCGACGGTCCCCAATCTCCGCCTCATAAACTAAACATTTCACAAATTAAAGATATCCTCCTCACACACAGAGCATAATTGCGCATTTCGAAAACAAATGGCAGCACTTTAGTACGATCTGGCAGTACGTATAAAATGCTTGCTTCAGCAAGGGTCCGCGGCTGTAAAATCAAAGCTCCAAATCTGACCATGCCAATGATGAGTGAAAGGCAGCCGAACACTAATGTTGGGAAACAGTGGTGAAGAAACAGAACTGTCCCCACGATGAACAATATGGCATGGATTCCTATCCCAGCTGACTTGAAATAACGGGGTGGGACGGTTTCGTCAGCCCTGTACAAAACCCAACCAAACAGCTTAGAGTCAGCGAGGTTTGTATACGTGTTCTCCCTAACAGCAGCTGTAGACTAAGTATTCCGGACAGGTGTACCTGACTAGATAGAATCTGTTGTCTGCGAAGATAAGATGCATCTGCTCCGCAAAAATATGACCGCCAGATGGTTACATTTGTTCCATTCCAATCGAGACAACATATGAAAACTATTCTGAATCGCTTGTGTATAGTAAATAATGCTAAAAAGTGTGAGAATATAATAAACCAGTTCGAAATAGGAAAATGCGAAAAGAAGCGTAAACACAATACAGCGACTAACTTTAACTGTTTTATTTTTGAAAAGATGGATTTCTGTTGTGAGGTCAAAGAAAAAGAAACAAATTTTTGTGTCTCTTTTTAACCTGAGTTGAGTTCCAGCAACCGTCGAATCAAGTGCCGCCGTTTCTGAGTATTTTATTTTAAAGTGTTGTAGGTAGATTTTATCTTTGAATATCTTCTGTCGTCGCAGAGGAGCTGCTAGTTGAGTTCCAGCAACCGTCGAGTCAAGTGCCGCCGTTTCTGAGTATTTTATTTTGAAGTGTTGTAGGTAGATTTTATCTTTGAATCTCTTCTGTCGTCGCAGAGTAGCTGCTAGTTGAGCTCCAGCAACCGTCAAGTGCCGCTATTTCTGTGTATTTTATTTTAAAGTGTTGTAGTTAGATTTTATCTTTGAATATCTTCTGTCGTCGCTGAGCAGTAGCTAGTTGGTCCCCAGCAACCGTCGTGACGAGTGTCGCCATCTGTTTACCTAATTTAAAGTGTTGTGATAGCGTTTGATTTATTTACGTTAATTGAATTATAGCACCGTGCTCTAATCGTGATCGCATTTATTTGATTTTTCTATAGCGAAGTATATGGAGCTTATTTGTTTTTTATTTAGTACATTGGTTGGTTAACACTGTTTACCAGTACGACCTATTAACTACTAAGTGCAGTCGTCTGGTCTAAATTTATTTGGATCACTCGGTTAGTTCAACTTTCATCCTCTCCGTAGTTTTTGCTTTCAAAGTAATATGTGTAGGGACTGTGACTGTTGTGTGCAGACGCGGGCTGAGGTGGCTGATCTTCGTGCTCAGCTTGCAGCTTTGCTAACAAAAGTTACGAGGCTGGAAGCTGCCGTAGGTGACTGCAGCAGATGTGGAAGGGGTGACCCTGACGAAGCTAGTGTTCTCACAGGTCCTCCCCTACCATACATCGTACCTGCAGTCAAGGCTGAGACTTCGGAGCCTGTGCGGCAGTCACCTGACGGTGTCTGGCGCGTGGTTTCCAGACGTCGACGCCGCATGCGGGGGCAGGCGTACAGGTCTGAATACCAGGAGGGCAAGCCTGTACCACTGTCCAATAGGTTTGATGTGTTGTCTGGATCTGATTCAGAACCACAATCGTCAATCAGCGAGTTGCCAGCCCCCCCACCCGCTAGGTCTGGGCGATCACAGAAGGGGATTCTGGTGATAGGTAGCTCCAACGTTAGGCGTTTCATTGAGCCCCTTAGGGACATGGCGAATAGGTCTGGGATGAAGTCCAATGTCCATTCATTGTGTATTCCGGGAGGTCTGATCCATGATGTGGAACAGGCCATCCCGGATGCCATTGAGTGGACGAGGTGTAGCCAGCTGCGGATTGTAGCTCATGTCGGCACCAATGATGCTTGCCGCCTTGGGTCGGAAGGTATCCTATCTTCCTTCCGGCGGCTTGCTCATACTGTGAGCTCTGTGGTTGATGACAGCAAGATTTCGGCTGAGCTAACCATCTGCAGCATTGTCGATAGAACTGACTGTGGACCTCTGGTTCAGAGCCGAGTCGAGGGTCTGAACCAGAGACTGCGTCGTTTCTGCGATAATCATGGCTGCAGATTCCTTGATCTTCGCCTTGGGGACGAGTTGTGTAGTGTTCTCTTGGATACATCAGGTGTGCACTATACACGTGAATCGGCTACACGGGTGGCAGGGGCCGTGTGGAGTGCATTGGGGGATTTTTTAGGTTGAGGGAGGAAGACCCGAAACTGGGATTACAGTTATGGGCAGCCCAATTAAATTTGGCACCATATATTAGGAGTAGCGAAAATCAATCTCAACTGTTAAAAGTACTCGTTATAAACTGTAGAAGTGTTTGTAATAAGCAGCCTGAGCTTGAAAGCGTTATTAGTAGCACAGAAGCTGATATTGTATTAGGTACTGAAAGCTGGTTAAAACCGGATATAAGTTCAGCAGAAATTTTTAACCATAGAATGAATGTTTTCCGTAAGGATAGGTTACATTCAAATGGAGGTGGTGTATTTATAGCTGTTCGTAAACACCTGTCGTGTAACGAAATAAATATTGATACGGTCTGTGAAATCATATGGATTAGAATAAAAGTAGCTAGGACAAAACTGGTATTAGGGTCTTTCTATCGTCCACCAGATGCAGATGTAGGTGTTGCTGAGGCCTTAAGAAATAACGTAAGTAATATAGCTCATCAATTTCCGGATCATGGAATAATACTAGGAGGCGACTTCAACTTGCCGTATTTTGACTGGAGTAATTACGCCCACGTTACTGGTGGCAGGGATAAAATATCCTGTGAGATTATTCTTGACCTTTTCTCAGATCTTAATCTTGAGCAGCTCGTCACTGAACCAAAGTGGTGTGACAACGACAACGAAAACATTTTAGATATTCTCGTTACAAATAGGCCTGAATAATTTACGGACATTTCTACCACCACGGGAATAAGTGATCATAAAGCTGTAATTGCTACAGTAAAATTAACAGTCGCTCGCAAAAAGAAAAAAGAAAGGGTCGTTTACAGGTTCGAAAAGGCCCCAAAGGTGAGTTTAAGAACGTTTTTGAGGGATAAATACAATACCTTTATAGAAGGAAGGGGCTCGGTTGAAGAGATGTTGCTTCAATTAATAAATATAGTCAGGGAAGGTATGGACTTACATATACCGAAAAGGACAATCAGGGACGGGAACGATCCCCCGTGGTATACGCGTGAAGTTAAAAGGTTACTTAAAAGCAAAGGAAGATTCATGCACGCTCAAGAAGGACGATGTATAGGAGTGATTTAGAAAAGCTAGCTGAGACAAGAGGACAGCTCAAGAATGCGATGCGCGAGGCCATTAATGACTTTCGATGCAACTCACTTTCCAAGAGCCTCATTGAAAATCCAAAGAAATTTTGGTCGTATGTAAAAAAAAATAAGTGGTTGTGACAACAATATGCCAGTACTACTACAAGACGGTCGAGAGTTTGATAACAGCCGCGACAAGACTACCGTATTTAACGCCGAATTTAAAAATTCCTTCACTGACGAAAACATGGAAAACATTCCCGTTTTTCCACGGCGTGTTGAATTTGAGATGGATCCAGTACAAATTGATAGTGTAGGTATCATAAAGCAATTAAAACTCCTGAAGTGGGGGAAAGCGCCGGGTCCCGATGGTATACCAGTAAGAGTATTTTCGGAATACGCGGAAGAAATAGAACCATTTCTGTCAGATATATTTCGTAAATCTTTAGAGGAAAGAAAAGTACCTTCTGACTGGAAAATTGCGCAGGTGATTCCCGTTTTCAAGAAAGGAGATCGGAGAGATTCTAGGAATTATCGACCGATATCGCTAACATCTGTTTGCAGTAGAATTATGGAGCATGTCATATGCTCTAACGTTATGAAGTTTCTAGATGAAAACGAGTTACTTACAGCATACCAACACGGATTTCGGAAGAACCGATCATGTGAAATGCAACTGGCTCTATTTCCGCATGATGTAATGAAAGTTATTGATGCAGGATCACAAGTTGATGCTATTTTCTTGGATTTTCAGAAAGCTTTTGACTCTGTACCACACAACCGACTTTTAGCGAAGATCCGAGCGTATGGTATATCTGATCAGATTTGCGAATGGATACGCGATTTTCTAACTGGTCGGTCACAGTATGTCGTTGTAGACGGGGAAGCCTCTTCTAAACTAGATGTTACTTCGGGTGTTCTTCAAGGAAGTGTAATAGGACCACTTCTTTTCTTAATTTTTATAAAAGATCTCAATGACAACGTTAATTGCAGGATGCGATTTTTTGCTGATGATGCACTTATTTATAGGGAAGGGAGGTGCTCTGACGATTGCTTAGAAATTCAGCGCTATCTGGATGTTATTTCGGAATGGTGCCGTAAATGGCAGCTTATACTTAACTGTAAAAAGTGCAAGGCAATGCAAATAAGTAATAAAAAGACCCCGCTTGCTCAGGAGTACAAAGTTAACAATTCAGTTGTTGACACTGTGGATTCCTTGAAGTATCTAGGCGTAACAGTACAAAGCAACATGAAATGGGACTTGCTCATAACTTCCGTTGTAGGCAAAGCTAATTCCAAAGTACGATTCATAGGACGTATTTTGAGAAGTTGTAATGCTCATACAAAGGAAATAGCGTACAAAACACTAGTGCGTTCGCATTTGGAATACGGTTGTGGAATTTGGGATCCCTATCGCAAGGGATTGATTGACACATTAGAGAAAGTACAGAGAAGAGCCGCTCGATTTGTGACTGCTAGTTACAGTCCTTACGTAAGTGTCACAGAGCTGATTCGTGGGTTGGGCTGGGATTGTTTGGCGGACAGACGACGTCGTTTTCGTTTGAATTTGCTGGAGAATATGCGAAAATCTTTAAGTTACGAGTGCAACGAAATACTTCTTCCACCAACCTATTTAGGTCGCAATGACAGGAGGGATAAGATTAGAGAAATAAGATGCCGTACTGAATCATTTATGTATTCCTTCTTTCCTCGATCTGTTCTGGATTGGAATGCGCAGAATTAGGATTGGTGCTTAGCACCCTCTGCCACCCACAGTATTTGTGATTTGCAGAGTATAGATGTAGATGTAGATGTAGATGAACCTGTTTACAATTATTCTTATGTTTGATTTGCATAAAGTATATACAGCGCAATAGTTTGATTAAAACGCTCAATCCTTTGGCAGTATTCTAATGGGGTACTTGACACAAAACCTATTAAACCTAAATTTACAATGATAGAGTAAGTTGTAAGGATACCAAAAATCAACTTTATTTGTTGGATAAGCGACAAAAACGTATTATTTTTAATAAAATAAAAACGCGAAAAGACAGCTGTTAGTCATGTGACCCGAAACGCCAATCAGAGCGTATGACGTCACAGATCAGCTTGCGCCAGTTAATCTCCCATATGTTAGTTTGTTGACAAGCTGTTCATCGTATATTTAAGGTTTCAGTGATGGTTATAAATAAACTAAACTACTAATATTTGAAATGGAAGTTAGATTTATCAAGGCAAACTGTTCGACTTTTTTGAAAATTTATGTCACGATGCTGGGAATGTTTTTTGTGTCCAAAATAATTCCTGTTCAACACAATTCCGGAAAGTCAAAACATCCAAGTAAGTATATCTATTCTGCTAGTCATATTATCATATTACGACAAAACGTTAGAATATGAGATATTTTAGAAGCCTGGGTATTGGTGAAGCGTTTTACGTAATACAAATTTGTAATTTGTGATTTTTGTCAGCGGATCTATATTATGAATAATAATTTTATTCATATTTTTTAAAGGTTCTAGTATGATTGTTGCTGTGCAGTAGCTTGTGTAGTTGTTAAGCGTTAATATAATAACTACTTAAAAAATCCTTGAGTGATTTTTTCAAGTTTTTATCGGTGCGGCGGGAAAAGGTTAAAAATCGTTCGACGTTATACTTCCGACAGTAACGTTCTGAATGTAAAAGTATAAAGTTTTTCCTTTATGTTTTAGTGGTTTTACACGTTGTTTTATCGCTAGAAATTTACTTTGTTCATATTTTCAAAAAAAAAAAAAAAAATGTTCTTATTCAGGTCCAACTATTTTTCGATATTTATTTAAGTTTGTGCACGAAAAATTAAAATAAACGACTTTTAGACTTCGTCCGCTGCATCTAAAGTGTTACAAGCCCTTTAGTAAAAGAAAACAGGTTTACAAAATCAATAAAGGGATTTTTAAAAAAAATCCACAGAAAGTTATGTGCAAAAAGTTAGTAAGCAGAAATAATTTCCTATCAAATTCACAACTTGGGTTTGTTGGAATACAACCTGGTTTCAAGCGTGCTAGTGATACCACACCAAGTAATTTTGAATACCGTTTGGTAACTGTAACAATAAAAGATTTCCACACATTTACAACGAACGGTGTTTTAACATCCGAAGTCGTAATTTATTTATCGCTACAAATTTAAATTTTTCACAGAACAAAATACTAAGGTACATAGCTTACTAAACATTATAAATATCAAATCAAAATTTACGCGGTCGTCACTAAAATACATTGAAAACTATGTAGACAAATATGCTGATTCACGACGGGCAAGCTTTAGCCACTTTTTCACCATATCCTCTTTGTGTGGAACATGAACAAAGATATTTGGGCGTTATAAATGTTATGTTTATACACTGAGGCACTAAACACCACTTGTAAACTGTAAGGATAATTTTATCCACGAAATAGGTAAACCGCCCATTTGCCTAAACGGGCACGGACAGGGATGTGACGTTACAAGAGACGACGTGACAAAATTTTGCATTTTTCCATTTGTTTTATCAAATTTTTTTTGTTATAATAGATGCCCAGCTACAATATTAACCACTTTCCCTGAAACTAGTCAAGTACCCCATTGATGACCCCGCCAATTCGCTGCCAGGGTTGAAAATAATTAGGTACATTCTAATACATTCACATACCGTGTTCACAAATTCTCTGAGGACAGGTCGAAACGCAAAATTGGTTGAAGTCAGCACTTCCTGTTCTCCACACCACAAAAGGAAAGCCAAATGTTAAGATAGAGGGGGGATTGGGAGCACTGGAACTGTTGCTGCGGATCTAAAAACACTGTATAGTGAATATCGCCGAGGGAAAAAAATTACGATCGGCGATCAGTTAAGGACCTTCACTATAGAGATCATCAGCTGTGTCGAGCAGGTGGTACTCGCCACTATGGCTGTGGCATTTGCTTGGAGTGATTTCGGGAGACCATGGAAAACAAAAATCTGGATAGTCGGAAAAGGATTCGAACCAGCGTCCACCAATGCGAGGCCAGAGCGTTAACGCAATTCCATGATGGTTATCTTTCTTCGAGACAGTCTTGAATAAAGGATTACCTAGAAATAAGTAGTTAACCCATAGTCACTATCTTCCAGTTCTTCAGAAACCGCAGAAGAAGTTACGATAGTGTGCCAATTTACACAGAAAATTAATCTAAAAATGTATTAACATTACAGTTTCAAATAATTTGTAATATATTATTTATTCAAATATCTTGTGTAAAGGTTTTTTAAGAACTAATCAATATGGCTTCAGAAAAGGGTGATATTTCGCAGATATTGTCAGTAAACTAGGTTACTTCAAATAGAATTGACATTTTCAACCTTGTACAGAGCTATCTGTGATATCAACATGACGTATGCGTTTACGTGGTGAGAAACTGTTGAAGTTTGAGACAGTTGGTAGTATTGCGGCTACTTGTTGTAAAGTGAATCTAATAGCAAAATTGTTGCTAATATTACAGATGAATCGTATTACGTCTTATCCTGAACAAATTGCCTATTTGTTGTGCAACAACATTTTTCAAAACGTTTTCGAAAACCATCACCTGAAACACAATAAATCTACCATTGCACAAACTGTATGAAAACATTGGCTGTTTGCGTAAAGGTAAAAATGCACGGGAAAACAAAAGTATACACTCCACTATTTCGAGGATGACACTGTAACGGGAGCTACAAACGTTAATTATTATTTGACTGGTGCATCAAGTAAATGAGGAACATGGCAAACTTTGCCATCCACCCTTCCACTGGCACCAAACGGGAGTAACGCCCTCCCCACCTCTCCCGGGGGACCTCGAAGACATGTCGTGGGCAGGTGGGAGGGGAGGAGGCGAGGTGCGAGTTTGTTTCGCCGCTTGTGTGGCCGATACTCTAGCTCTACACCGTCTATATCTACTTCGCCGCTTCTTAGAATTGAAAACCTTCATTCTAACATCACATACTGTACTTCAGTGAGTCTCCTCTGAGATGTCATTATTAGTGGTGAAATGTAAGCATTTATCTTATTAATAATAAAATTGTAGTGAGGATGTTGGGCGTGGAAATTTTTATTTTGACGGAAGGGAGACGTGGTACGAAAAACTTTAACACCCTTCCTTAAGTGTCTTGGAAAATATCTGGACGTAACTGTTTTCCAGCTTTGAATTGTCTGTACAATAGACTACTATGACTTTCTCACATAGTGGCGGAGTACCTACGCGTGCCATGTCTTTTTTTTTTTTTTTTTTTTTTTTTTTTTTAAGGGTTTTTTCAAAGACAAGATTTTTGTCACCCATTTCCCGGTGGTAAAAGTAAAGTAAATTTGTGTGGTCGTAATGACCTGGTGACAGAGTTTTTTTATCAGTTGCGCAATCCGCCTCTATTTTAGCCGCCTATCCTGCAGGGTACAGGGACCTACAGTTTAACGTGGAATCCGAACCATGAAAGTGTCCTCGCGTACTTCACGCTACACAGCTAGCTGTGCCTGAGGTGAAGGTCGGGTTAAGTGCTTATGAAAAACCCGCTGAGACAGGAATTCGAGCAGGAGACCTTTCGATCTCCAGTCAGACGTCTTGACAACTGAGCTACGCGATCGCTCATTGCCGTGCTATATTGCACGTGCGAAGACTGTGTTAATTACGAACAATTTGAGAGCCTGACGCGTTAGTAGTTGATGTTAGCGTAGGTCATGGGCTGGACACTAACCTACAAAGAACGTGTTCCTGTGGCAATTATCGTAATCACCTACTTCTCGTTTACCAAATTCTTTCAGAGTCTTAAAGAAATTGTAATATCTCTCCGTAATTCGTTCCTGTCTGTTGACTACCTCAACAGCATAATTTTTTTTCTTCCAAAGTGTTAGTTTACGGTTATAATTATTTCTTCTTTTCCATATATTTCTACTTACTCTTCCACCAACATCCTTTCATGCCTCATCACCGATATAATACGTACCTTTTAATACTGCATCATGTGGTTCACAGTTTTCTGAGGGGGGACACATCAGATATGAACTTCATGGTTGTATGTCGGGTCCAATATTGTTTTTGATATGTAGCATTCTGGTACAGCTAAAAACTCAAATCTTGTCCTTATTGCAGATGACACAAGCATAGGTAGAAAAAAAAAACAGTTTTGTTTACTGAATGTATTGCAAATTATATCTATGATCATGTTAATAATTGCTTCACAGCTAATGACTTGTCATCCGTGAGGCCGATTTCGTTTGTAATACACGTTTGATTGTTCAAAGGAATTAAAGGAGTCATTCCTTCGGCGAATCTTCAGTGAAGATAATGACAGTGGCGCAACAATTACTGTTTATTCAACTCTTCCAACAGAAGTACACTGGGCGCATAGTTCCGGTTCATCTGCTCTATGAACCAAAGAGAGAGAAGATGCTTTAAGACAGGCCGCTCTTTGCAAGAACACCTATGGCACGCAAAAAGGATACTGTAATTTCGTCATTTTACGGTCAAAATTTCAAGAAACTTTTTGTGATTTCTTATCTTTTAAAACCACTCTGCATTAGTTTCAGCACCATTCACCTTTGGTGTTGACAAGGCAGAAAAAAGACTGCAGACGATACTATTAGAAATGCAATTAATTTCAATACTCAGAACAAAGTGAGGATATAAGAACGAAGACTTTCCCGGCGTACGATTGCAATGAAGTCTTCACGGGCGTACCGCCGGATTGTGTTGTGAAAACACGATATTTCGACGACTATCTCCGCCGTCTTCTTCAGGTGTGGAGAAACCTGCACTGGTCGGCTGACCCACAGATACTGACATGGCTCGTATTTTTTTTAAATTGGGAGAGCCCTCAAAATCCCGCTCCTCCAAGTATGGCGGCCTTCCTGTTATCTATTGCTCGCCTCTGCACATTCATTAAGTTAGTATTCTATAGGTGATCACAGGAAAGGGATTGTGATGTATTCCATGCGTCCAGGCGTCCGCCCGTTTACATGGGTCTATCGGATAAGATAAACAAAAACTTTTGAAAGAAGAGACAAGGCAGAGGGAAAAAAGTGCCAATGTTTTGCCCCTGGGAAAGAAACCTCTGCGATAGTTAGATGAGGGAATAAGAGCGGCTGGCTAAGATACTCCCAGTACCGTGACAGATTCTATGCTACAAGGTTTGGATATATCAGGGATTTGTTAGTTTTGTTTAGGATATGGTATCATGCAACAACTTACAGTTGGTCCACACACCGCCGGTGCCGTTGAGATTGTCAGCTGGTGGGGCTCGCCGTCGCTGCCGTTGAGATGGTCCTGGAACATGCCGATTCGTTATAATTAGTAACAGCTGTGTGCAACAGGTGTTGTACGTGTTGGTAAGGCGTGATTCGCACCACCAGGGTGCCAGAGCGCAACCGCCGCAACGCTCAGAGCTTTTCTCATCCCGGGATTACACGGTGAGTGTTTCGCCGACGGCGGCAGCCACAGTGCTGCTAGAAGACCACCCCCTGACTTGCCCGAGCTTTAAGACGGTGACGGACACCACCGCCATGACCACCCCCGCCAGCACGTGTCATCGCCGCCGGGGAAGACAACCCAACCACCCTCATTCCAGGTAATACTGGAGCAGGATGCATCGCGTTGGCCTAATACGCTTGCCGTCACCTCCGCGGTGCTTACCATGCCAAATACTGTACTAGTGTTGTTTGTGGATTGTTTTATTGTTGTGTCTGGCTTCCTTCTGCACCTGCGATCGCACTGTAGCCACTTTCCTTAGCCCAGTGATTACTTTGCAGGTTGATTAGAGAATTGGATCCTTACCCCAGTGGCCCTTGATGCAGTCCACAGATTTCTTAATTGCTTATGTATTAGTTTTCATTCCTATCTATTGAGCAATATTTGTGGTAGGAGGTATTTAAATCTGTGGTTGTGATCGTAACTGCCTATGTGCGTATCAAAGGATTTCGCGACATTTGGGATTTCCCGTACATGTTTATGGCAAGATTCTTAATTACGTGCTGTATTGACTCTACATCTACATCTACATATATACTCTGCAATTCACAAAATTGTGGGTGGCAGAGGGTGCTCAGCACGAAAGCTAATCTCTTTGCTGTGCATTCCAATCCCTAATGGTACGAGGGAAAAAAGAATTCATATAATAATCAGTCCGGCACCTTATTTCTCTAATTTTATCTTTCCTGTCCTTCCGACTCAAATAGCTTGGTGGAAGAAGTATTTCACTACACTCAAAAGTGAAAGTGGGAGTACGCATGTTTTCCAAGTTAACGAACGTGTCGTCTATCTACCAGAGACTCCCAACCTAATCTACTAATCAGTTCTGTGACGCTTTCATAAGGACTATAGCAAGCGGTCAGGAATCGAGCGGATCTTCTCTGTACTTTCTGTATACTTTCGATCAATCCCTTACGAAACGGGTACCAAATGGCACAACAATAATACAAATGTGGACGCACAAGAGATTTGTACGCTATCTCCTTTGTTTGTTCATTACAATTTTTCAAGATTCGACCTATGAATCGCAGCCAGAATTAGCTCTACCTACTAACGAATTAATGTGTATGTCCCATTTCATGTTCCTTTGTACTGTTACTCCCAAATATTTCATAGAGTCGACCATATCAATAACTGACCTGTTTACCTCGTATTTCTGAACAATCGGATTAATTTTGTTAGTTATGCTCATTGTCTTGCACTTTTTACAATTTAGAGTAAGTTGCCACTCAGCGCACCAAGCCAAAATAACATCCAGATCGCGCTGAATTTCTAAGCAATCGGCCAAATTTCTTACTTCTCTATAAATAGCCGCATCATCAGCAAACAATCTAAAAAGGCTTTTCACTCCGAGATCGTTTATAAACTCGGGTCTGAAATCTCGGTGTAAGTCTGTTGTTCGTGTTCCCAAAAAAGCATTTCGTATGATCCTGAATATTTTAGTAATAAGAAATGATATTAGCCGAAAATTATTTGGATTCCCCATGACGTCACAGGGCAGGTGGTGGGGGCAGGGAAGCAAGAGCATAGTTCACCAACCCGACACCAGAGGCAGCACTAGATGGTGTCGATAGTCTCGATCGCATGGCTGGCGCAGCTGTCCTCAATTCTGACACATCGCCTCAGGCATATAGCTATTTCGGCATGTTCCGCTAACCGGTGCGACACCACAAGACACTCACTCTGAGTATTTCTGACTGACCCGTAACTCGCCATTGCCTGAGGCGTTGCTCACTAATTCAGAAGTAGCACATGCCGTTGGTACACTTCTATCAAAAATATTTTCGTCTAAATATGCAGTACAGGACGATTCCATTAGGCGCTATTTCGAGCGTATAATTACTGATTCACTGACGTGCAATGTGCGCGTCATAGTTATACTACTGCTCTCTGGTATAAATTAGAGATCCATCAACAATCGGTTATTACAAAACCTGTAATTTTCCATTGATATTTCGAACAAGTATAATTGTTTAATTTTTAAATTACCATAAATTAAGTTCTAAAATTATTTTTTCATATTTTTTGGACAAAACTTATTGTTGTCATCTGCAAATAGTATTTTTTGCTCAAATAACAAGTCCTTACTGGCAAATCAACCCCTACTCCCTCACTCTTCTCTACCTTATATCTTTGTATGTATCTAGATGCAATTTTTTTCCACACGAATTGTCTTATTACTCTCGATGGTCATGCTCTTACGCGCCTCTTGTGATATGTCAGTTATAAACTATGCTCTCTTTCCGTTTCTAGTATTTCATAATCGTAATAAGGATACAATACTACTCCATCATACTCAAGGAATATACAAAATTGTGGGGTAGGGGTTTCGTTAAATAAAAAACATAATTTATTGATAAATGATACAGATTTATTGAAATTTTAAATACATTTTATTGCATAATAATATATCATTCAGTACTTATGGTTTCATTTCATGTGTGTCATAGGCCTCTCTTGCCTTCACATACTGCCCCCCCCCCCCTCCTTTTACCTAATTCTTCATTTAATATCCATTTATTGCCTTACACATTATGAAATTCCATGCCAAAGCATGTATACCTATAAATGTTGATAATGTTTATTAGTGGGAAATATTTTTATGTGGGTGGAATAAATTCTCCGCCTTACACATTACTGTGAATAACATAGACGTGCAACTAACAGAGGAAATTGAAGTATCTCAACCTCGAATGGCACGAGGTGAGAAAAAATTCATATAAACATCAAATCTCAACATCTCGACTGTGGCTCAGTGGTTAAGGCGTCTGACCGGAGATAGAAAGGTTCTCAGTTCGAATCCCTAACTGGGCGGTGATTTTCATAAGCCATTAACCCAACTTTATCTCTGGCACAGGTTGCTGTGTAATGTGAAGTACGCCAGAACGCTTCCGTGGCTCGGATTCCACATTAAACTGTAGGTCTCTTCTAAGGATAACTACTCTAGTTGCAATGTGGTTGTGTACAGTTTCAAAAGCAAAGATTCAAGACAAACGAAGGCCTAACGTGATCCTAGGTGACCTAAACGAACATTCATACTAGATTGAGGGGAGCAAACAGTCAGCCAATCAGAAGAAAATTTTAATATTACTATCGTCTCTTGTCTTAGAGCTCAACATATTGCTCTGTGTATAAAAAAACTCACCCGCACTGATTAAAGGATACGTTTTAAAATGGATTTGGGTAGGTATAAGGCAAATGGATGTAGGTATGGGAAGTGTATGTGAAACAGGAGTGGTAGTTGTAAAGAATATACAGCAAACAGTGAGAACAATACCTGATGAGAAGATGTACATACTTTTTCTGTAGTTATGTTAACCCTGGAACAAATGACTTTGACCAAACAGTGCCAAGAGATTGGTTCCAGTTGCCATCTATACTGATGACAAATGAAATCAGGGCCAGGGGTGAGTGAGCACTGAGGTGTATTGTAAAGACATGTTGTCCTCTCCCATCCTGTAACACCTCAGTCTGGTCGTGAGGTGTCGAGTCCGTTTCCTCCAGTTACTTGTATGTATGTGGTAAAGTATGGAATTGTGGTGTATGCTTGGACATATGTGTGTTTGCGTGTTCCTATGTGGTTGTGTGTCTAATTATGGCGAGAGGAGTCTATTCCATCTTGAGATTTCACCATCAGTGGCCACCTATTAGTTGATGCTAGACATAATCAGTTGGCTGTGGTGAGCACTGAGGTGTGGGACAAAGACATATCACACTTCGCACATGCTGCAACTATTCAGTCTGGACGTAGGGTGTTCAGCCCCTTTGCTCCAGTTACGTGTAAGTGTGTGGTGATGTGTGGAACTGTGTGTAATCATGGACATGTGAATGTGTGTCTTTCTATGTAGTTTTGTGTCTGTCACGGTAGGATTATATTTGACTTTGAGATTTCACCATGACTGGCTACCTATGTGTTGACGATAAATGTAATCAATTGGGTGTGATGAATAATCCGTATGGTATTAGTACTAAGATGAATGGCAACACCATGTCATCCTTTGCACACACTCTAACGCGTCTGTCTAAAGTTTTTTGGCCAATCATGGGTGTTCTGTCCCACGTTTTCGTTGCCATGATTGAGCTAGTTGTTGTGTTGAGCTCGCTGTAGGCCTGGAAATGCACGTGTCTATGTGTCTTTCAGTGTATGAATGCGTAAATATAGTGATACCTTCCTTCAACTCGTTTGTCTGGATGTATGATGCTCTGATCCTACACTTATGTTTGTGTGGTGACGTATGGATTTGTGAGTGAGACCTAGTATGAATATGGGAGTTATGATAACTGTCTGATGACCAAGTGCCTACTGCTACTTATGGTACCTGGGGCATATGTTACTGTATGTCAGAAAAGGCTTAGGTGTGGGATAGACGTGGTGGTGCTGATGTGAACAGTTTTGTACCTAGGACACATGATACTGGATGGTAGAGAGGTCTGTAGTGTGAGATAAATGAGACGATGTTGATGTGAAGAGTTTGATACCTTGAACACATGTTACTGATGATTTTTTGGTAGTCATGACCCCTTTGGGTTTCTGCACCACTTTTTCGTTGCCATAATTGGGCTGGTTGTTGTATCGAGCTCACTATAGAAATGAAAATGTGCCTGTGTGTGCGTCTATCTCTGTGTCTGTATGTGTAAATATGGTGAAACATTACTTTAACTCGCCTGTCTGTATGTATGATTTGCTGTTCCTCCACATTAGTTTCTTAGTGCTTGAGTGTAAAGACGTATGGATTTGTGGCTGAGGTGTAGTATGAATATGAGGGGTTCTGGTATCTGCTGATAGTCAAGTGTCTATTGCAACTCATGGCACCTGGGGCACTATTAATGAATGGCTGAAAGGGTTGCGGTGTGGGGGAGACGTTGTGGTGATCTATGTATTGAGGGTGCATGTAATCAATTGGGTGTGATAAACACTATGTATGGGATAAAAACTGAGGTTTGTGGTGAAAAAAATGACATCTTTTGCACACCCTCTCTTTCGTCAGGCCGATGATATATCAGGAGAGTTCTGTTTTTCAGTCAGTCATGAGGCAAGAGAGTACTGCACCACTTTTTCGTTTCCATGATTGGTGCAGGTAGTTGTGCTGAACTCGCTGTAGACATGGACATGTGTATCTGCGTCTATTTTTGTGCATGTAAGCGTAAGTATGGTGATAACTGACTTCTCGTCTGTCTGATGGTTTTTGTAACGATTGTTCTGTCCAGTTAATCAATGGTAACAACAATTCTGTCCTACTTCATCTTTTCCATGATGCTTGCTCTTGTTTATGTTGAACTCGCTGTATGCATGTACGTGTGTGTGTGTACGTCTCTCTCTGCGTATCTATGCGTAAACATGCTCAGATCTTCCTCTAACTCGTTTGTCTGGATGTAGGATGTGCAGTTCATTTCCTCCACTAATGTGTGTGTGTGTCTTCTTCCTCTGTGGGAGTTCTATGTTGGTGCTGGTTGTTGTGTCGAGCCAGCAGTAGGCATGGAAATGTGTGTGTGTGCGTGATTCCTCTGTGGAGTTGAGTCTAAAATATATGGTTATAGAATTATACTCACCATCAATGTGTGCTTCTAACATTGTTTCAGGGCTTAGGCACTCTCCCATTCCACTGTGCTGTTTACAGTTTACTGCTGTTTGTGTTGGCATATGAACTTTGTTTCTCACGTTTTTCACTATATTTACTTCGGGGTAAAAATCATTTAATAGAGAGGGTGCTGAGGGGGTGTGCCCGGAGAAGTGAAGTACTTGGGTGCAAACCCAAAGTCAGACCATTGCTTGCCTATAGTGGTGTAGTATGGAGTCCACATTTTTTGCACATAAAATGCAGGTTGCAAAGGAGGGTAGCTAGATTTATTAGTGGAAAACATTCAACAAGTGACATAATAAAGGAGCTTGGCTGGAAGTGACTGGAAGATATGAATAGTGTTGGGGGGGGGGCTGTAAATCGCATATAATCATGTTAGAATGGATATTGGTAGAATAATTTTGAGTGGTGTATGGCGCCTAAGTTGACCATGGTCACAATCTGGCTTTAGACTTTAGGTGTTGAGGCCTGAGTGGATAAAATATCCAAACACGCACTTTCAGATATGAATGACCTAACAATATACGACAGTTCAAGTATGGACGCTCTCTTCGGCGTGATGGAACTAGTATCTGCAGCTATGGTGACGTATTGGATACTTGTCAATGTGTGGAGATCTTCTATGAAAAATGTGGATTATTATATCTGTTTGATGACCATGAAACTATCAGTTAGATAAGAGCATTATGGTAACTTTATCGTGTGCGCTGTGTTTTTCCCATACCTTTCTCTGTGACTGAATTTTTAAAATTAGGTGTTTATCGCGGCTATCTTAACACATTGCTGTCGTTACACATGGCAAATTTCAACGAACATCCAAAATTTTAGTATTCCCAGAATATCAGACTATTTTTCGGGCTTTGTGCCTCGTCAATGCCATCGTCCTTAGGGGTGAGAAAGGATGTAGGGCAAGGAACGGTGAGGAATTCAGCTATGGACTTTCGAAGGTCTCTCTCCCTGCATTTGTCTGGAGTGATTTCAGGAAACCAGGCACTCTTCCATTTCACTGTTCTATTTACAGTTTGCTACGTTTGTTTTGGGGTATGAACTGTTTTTCTCACGTTGTTCACTATATGTTCTTCGGGGGCAAAAATTCTGATAAGTGGATGTACCAGAGAAGCGAAAAACTTGTGTTACAAACCCACAGTCAGATCATTGCTTGTATATAGTGGTGTAATATTGGGTCCACCGTTTTTGGACTTGAAATGCAGTGTGCACAGGAAGGTAGCTAGAGTGTAAATATGGTGATACCTTTCTTTCACTCGTCTGTCCACGTGTAGGATGTGTAGTTCATTTCCAGCACTAATGTGTGTGTGTGTTTTGTGACAATGCAGCTGTGAGTGAGCATTCAAAGTACGGCATTGCAGCCTGTGTTAAGAAAGGCTCTTGAATCTACTAATGCCTTTGTGGTACTAGGGCACACACGTTACTGAATGGCTTGTTGTTATGTGGGTGATATGAGATGATGCTGATGTGAACAGTTTCGTACTTGTGCACATGCTACTAGATGGCAAAGATGGCTGAGGTGTGTGAGAGGCGAGGTGATGCTAAAGTGATCAGATTGGTACATGCGGTAGCTGTTACTGATGAATTTTTTTCTGGTTCCAGGGTTGATGTAACTAAAGAAAAAGTGTGTACATCTCCTCATCAGATATTGTTCTCACTGTTTGATGTATATTCTTTACAATTACAACTCCTGTTTCATATACCCTGCCCATACCCAGATCAATTTGCCCCATATCTGCCCAAATCCATTTTAAAACTTATCCTTTAATGAGTGCGGGTGTGTTTTTAATGCACAGAGCAATATGTTGAGCTCAGAGACAAGAGACGCTCGTGATATATAAAATTTTCATCTGACTGGCTGACTGTTTGCTCCCCTCATTCCAGTATGAATGCTCGTTTAATTCACCCAGGACCACGTTAAGGCTTCCTTTGTCTTGAATATTTGCTTTTGAAATTGCACTCCTGCCATACTTCCTTTTCCTCCGTAAGTTGCACGTCTATTTCATTCACAGTAATGTGTAAGGCGGAGAATTTATGCCACCCATATAAAACCACTTCCCATCTCATACAAATAAGCAATGTTTAAATGTATTCATGCTTTGGCATTTAATTTCATGATGTATAAGGTAATAAATGGATATTAAGTTAAGAATTAGGTAAAAAGGTAGGGAAGTATGTGAAGGCAAGAGAGGTCTATGACACACATGAAATGAAACCATAAGCATTGAATGACGTATTATTATGCAATAAAATGTATTTAAAATTTCAATAAATCTGTATCATTTGTCGATAAATTATGTTTTTTATTTAACGAGACCCCTACCCCACAATTTTGTATATTCCTTGAGAATGATGAAGTAGTATTGTATCCTTATTACGATTATGAAATAATAGAAACGGAAAGAGAGCATATTTTATAATTGACATATCACAAGAGGAGCGTAAGAGCATGACTATCAAGGGTAATAAGACAATTGGTGTGGGAAAAAATGGCATCTAGATATATACAAAGAAATAAGGTAGAGAAGAGTGATGGGGAGGGGGCTGGTTTTCCAATAAGGACTTGTTATTTGAGCATAAAATACTATATAGGAACGAAGTCTTTCTCGGCGTTGAGAATGGATGTAGTCTTCTCGGGAGACTAGCCGAGTAAGTAAGATGTTTCCACACGATATTTCGGCGATCTCAGACTCCGTCGCCATCTTCTGGTGAAGTGCCGGATCCGTCAGAAGGATGGTTCTTATAGCCTCCGTATGCGCGCGTGGTGGCGTGCGCGCAGCTGGTTGGATGACTCGGTCGGCGCCTAGGCGGTGGAGTGGGGGTTGGCGCCGGTAGGAGGCAAGCGTGGGCGCAGTTGGTCCGCGGCCGCCGCGCCGTGCTGTGCACTTCGGCACGCTGACGACGTATTGCATTAATGACAGGTGCCCACGCTTCGCTCAGCTGGTATCCACAGTCCCGGTTGACGAGATTGCGCGTGCGTGGTGCGAATTTCAACTGCTTCTGTGAGAATACTGTCCCAGAAGTTCCTTGTACTCGCCAATATCCTGGTATTCTCAAAGTCGAAGCCATGGCGTTGTTCCAGGCTATGTTCCGCCACCGCCGATTTTTCACTCTGCCCCAGACGCACGTGTCGGGCGTGTTCCAGACATCGCTGGTTAATGCATCGTACCGTCTGGCCAATGTATCTCTTACCGCATTCACATGGAATGCTGTAAACTCCCGGTGTTCGGAGTGCCAGGTCGTCCTTGGGGGAGCGCAAGATGTTCTTCAGCTTCGGTGGTGGCAGGAAGATGGTCTTAATCCCGTTTATCAGCAAAGTATCCGACCTTTGGCCGGGAATAAAACTGGCATAACTGGCGTGTTGGAAACCTAATTAAACTCAAAGTAGTCCTCTTGGGACTCCATTCATTTGTCCCAGCGGTGCCGCCTTGTTGGAAGCATTCCGAGAAAGCCTCATTCGAAATGGAGTTTAGCTCTGCTGTCATTGCATAATGTTGTCTCTTGCCAGAAATCGCTTTCCTTTCAATTGCCTCCTGAGTTTGGGGAACAGCTAGAAGTCGCAGGGGACCATATCAGGAGAGCAGTGGCGGATCCAGAATTTTGGTTTTGGGGGGCTAGGATTTGGTTTGGGGGGGGGGGGCTTGCCGCCCTTATAAAAAAAGGTCCCTAAAATCCAGGACGTCGGTGGTGTCCTTAGTGCTTTTGGGGGAGGGGCTGTAATCCCCTAGCCCCCTTCCCCTTGATGCCACAGCAGGAGAATATAGAGCCTGTTGAACCGCTGGGGTCTTGTTTTTAGCCAAAAAAAAGTCCGAATCAAGTACGCGGAATGTACTGGAGCATAGTCGTGATGGAGGCGCCAATTTCCTGTTGACCATAACTTCAGTTTCTTGTGCCGCATAGCATTACGTAGGCGACGGAGGACTTCCCTGTAATACTCTTTGGTGATAGTTTGACCCTGTGGTGCGTACTAGTGGTATACCACATCGCGGGAGTCAAAGAAAGCAGTCAGTATCGCTTTGACGTAGCTGCGCACTTGACGGGCCTTCTTTGGTCTTGGTTACGTGAAGTGCTTCCCAGGTGATGACTGAGATTCGGTTTCCGGGTCGTACCCGTACTCCCAGGACTCATCACTCTTTGTGAAGTCCAGCTTGTCAAACCGAAGTAACTTTTGCCCCGGCTTCAACAGCTACGGCACGAATTTCGCCGACACTCTCTTCATGGCCAAATCTTCGATCCCAGTGGAATGTGCCGAAAAAGTGCTGATGCTCAGCCTCTTCCGCAATTTCTCGGATAGACACACGACGGTCCCGCATCACCACAGCGTCCACTTTGGCAATGACCTGGTCATTTCGGCATGTTGATAGCCGACCGGAGAGTGGCCAGCTCTCCACTGATGTGCGGCCACCTTTATAACGGTTATACCAATCCTTTATCTGTGTATTGCCCATAGCATCGTCACCGAAAGCCATCTCAATCTTCCGAATGTTTTCCACCTGGCTGTCGCCCAGTTTCTGACAAAATTCGATGCAGTAGCACTGTTCCAGTCGTTCCGTCATTTTCCTTGCAATTAAAAACCGACGAGAGCACTACACACAACCTCAGTCAAATACTGTTTACCAGCAACTGACGCTTTCAACAGACGGGGAAAAAATTAACTCATCTGCACGAGGGTTCAAGATCGGCTCAAGCAAGCACGCTTCATTCAAATCCATCTGATTTAAAAAAAAAAAAAAAAGTTGCATTAATTGTTTGTTGTAATCCTGTTACGATTGAACTACAAGTGTTTGCACTACTTTTCCTTGCCTTCACTACATACTTTTGCTTCTCTTATTTTTTGCGTTCTAAATTAAGATTTGTTGATCACGTTGGAGAAAGAGAGGAAACCATTGTGGGCTACGTTGTCAAAATCGTATGATAAAAAGGATATTAGGCTATAACTATGATTGAGAATTTTTACTGTCTAAAATCTACATATGTACTTACTTCAAAGTAAAAGCAAGACTTTATACTGGAAAAATACATTTCCTGATAATCTAATTTATTTCCAATCGAATCGATCGAATTCCTTCCAGAATGGAAGATGAAATGGACAAGGGAGGCCAAATTGATAGTATAAGCTTTTGAAAGGGTAAGCCATACAATGGGGCTAAATAAGATTGTATGAAAAGTGATGTGCTGGCTAGAAGAATGCTTAAAAGGTATAGCAAATTTGGGGTAGGAAATGCAGTATCAAAAAAAGGGGAAGTGATAATGGAGTGTCACAGGGTAGCGTACTAGGATCATTGCTACTCGTCATTCTAATTAATAAGTGTGTTGATGGTTTACCATCAGAAGTGAGGTTGTTTGCAGGTGACATATCGATATATAATACATCAAAACGGTAGAAGACTTTGAGCAGCTGCAGCGTGATCTGGACAAGGTATCTAGCTGGAAAGATTAACATGGGATAAAGATACATACAAAGATGAGTCAGCTTATTAGGTACACAGATGAAAAAATAAAGGTTGATTATAAGGTTTGGAAGAAATTGCTAGTTGAAGGCTTGGTATAACATTTGATAACAAACTCGATTGGGCAGGACACATAGCACAGGTAGTAAGAAAAGGTAACAGAATCCTGTATTTGTTGGACAGAGTGATTTGCTGAGAAGTAAGGGAATTGGATTACACAACTTTGGTCAGACCTTTGCTTGAATATCGTGAATATGGGACCCTCATTTTGCAGCTGAAATTATATAAAAAAATGAAACCTGTTTTTCGCGATCTATTAGATTGTAATCCAATAACAAACACCACTAAAAATCAACAAATATTCAAAAAATATATTTGGCGATAGTAATGTTTTAATGTTTTTAAAAATATCTTACTGTTTACCTTGCGATGTAAGGGTTTGGGAGAGACTACATTAGCATCTTCCGACCTCTCCTTCACGTGGTGCACCCTATTTGCACGGACGAGACAATGACCACTGAAAGATTTCCACTGCCTGTAAATGGCTTCCTAAAGACAATGACCACTGAAAGATTTCCACTGCCTGTAAATGGCTTCCTAAAGGAGTGTGGAAGAGCGGGGAGCGGCCTACTGCAACCTCATGCCATTGTTTTTGGAAACGTCCCCTAAAGGAGGAATCAGAAATGATCAACGGCAAGGAAGTGCAGGAGGCAACGGGAAGCCACTGCGTTAAAGACCCTAAAGGTATCCCGAGGCCATGTAATCCTCTCAAAATACTTCTAGTATGATGGTCTCTCCCGGGAAAATATTTTGGAGCTAAAATAGTCCACCAATTGGATCTCTGGGTGGGGACTTCCCTGAGAGGGGTCATCAAAATGGATAGAAACATTCTACGAGTCGGAGTGTGGAATATTAGAAGTCTGAGTAGAGCAGGTAGATAAGAAAACTTAAAAAATAGACATGGAACGTCTTACGTTAGATGTCGCAGAGATAAGTAAGATTAAGTGGAAGGATGCACAGGATTTCTGGTCTGGGGAACACGGAATAATTAACACAAAAGTTGTCAGTGGAGTTACTGGTGTAGAATTTGTAATGAACAAGAGAGTAGGGAAACGGGTGAGTTATTGTGAGCTGTTTACTGACAGGATTCTTTTGATGAGGCTAGAAACAAAGCCCGCCCCATCTAAAGTTGGTTCAAATGTATATGCCACAGTAAGAGTATGAAGAAATAGATAAAATATACGCTGAAATTGAAGAATTACCCAATATGTGAATGGGTAGGAAAATCTAATAATCAAGGGTGATTGGAATGCATTAGTGGGAGAAGGAATAGAAGGTAATACTGTAGAAAGTTATGGTCTAGGTGAAACTCGTAAATGAGCGAGGAAGCAGATTGTCAGAATTTTGTGAAAGATACAAACTAGTCGTGGCAAACACACTATTTAAGAATCATGCAAGAAGGATATACACCTGGAAACGTCCGAGGGTTACAGGTAGATATTAGCTGGGTTATATAGTCAGGAACCAAGTTCTAAACTGTAAAACATACCTAGCAGAATCGCCTTCATTCTGAGAATGGGCTTTAACAAAGAATTTGAGTGTAATTGATTTCAGTCCTAAATAACGAGTGGAGTATAAGTAAAGAGCAAGCATAAATTTATTTTTCTGCTGCCCTGCACAGTTGTCCGAGTAAAATATAACATATGCATCTTGTTTTGTGGCAGCAATCTTTTTCAGATAATGAAGGACACATTTATTTAATTCATTTGAATCACGATGGCAGTTTCCTTCATCCCACACAAAACAATCACATGTATTATTCTTCAAGTCATACATAGTGAAATTGAAAACATTTGATTTGGATGTATAGTAGAATAGAGAAGCATCCCATTTAGGAAGTTGCATTACAGCCTGTAGATCATAAACAACCACCACATCATTTTTTCTTCTCTCTCACAATTGTTTTTCGATAAGAAGTTGATTAAAGGTTTCTTGTAACCTTTGCTTTTCTTTACTGTCTGCATTTTCAAAAGCTACCCAAGTTTCTCATAAATTCCTCTTTGGAATTAAAAATGAAATATTATATTATTTTTTCAATATTCTATAAAATGTCGTATAGTTGGAAAAAGGTGCCTTCTTTTCTTTGCAGATAGTCACATAGTCCTTGTGGATGATTGATTTGTTTCCATCAATGAAGAGCCTCGTTGTATCTACCCTTAGGTAATGGTTTTCGGTATCGAATCTATGTGCTGTCTCACGCCTTCCCTTATCATCTAAAGATTTCTGATTTCCATATTTACCTCTTCTATCATGTTCCAATAGAACATTTGCAAGTTTATTTTGTTTTTCCAGCACGGTACAAAGGGGGCGGTCATTTATATCTAAGGTTGTTTCGACGAACAACTTACATAATCGAATCCTTTGGTTGTTTTGATTAAAATAAAAGGCATTATTGTTTTTTACGTTGACTTTTCATCACTCCCACACGAATATATCAATATCTGGGATTAACTGTTTGCATCGAATTCGCTATAAATTGCCTCTGTTTCTCAATGTCAATGTGGTCAAGATGTAGCCAAAAGCAAAGTTTTTTTTATTTAATGTCGATGTTACAACTTTTATTCTTACTTTTCTTTTTTTCAAGGCAAAAAGTAATTTCAAGGAAAAAATAAAAATAAAGTTAATAACGTAGTTATAAAGTTGAAATAACATGAATAAAATTGTCATGTCATTTCATGTGTATAGAAATATCTGTAACTTTTATAATATATTGCTTCTTTTCTTCTCTTTTTTTTTTTTTTTTGGTTTGAATTTAACTTTTTCCTTAAAGTAAAAGACCCAAAAAAAGTCGAAACCTCGGCATTGAATTAGAATTTTTTTAAAATTTTGACCGTATATTTCTATCCTAATGTACATTATTAATTATTTGTGGGCATTCTTTCAAATTTTTTAAATAAGTGTTGAATTTAGTGTAAATATCAAAATTTTAGTAACAAGAGTGACATAAGTGTCAATCATAGAAGACGAAAATTATGTTTGAGGAGAATATTTCTTGATTTTGTACATTTTAACACTGTTTTTAATGATATTCATAGAAACAGCCGCATACGTACTTATATCCAACAAATTTATGTCTTTTCGAGTGTTGGCGTCTATTACGATTCGCTCTTCAGACTAGTATGTAAGTGATGAAGCGTCATGCCACTACAAGAACTCATAAAAATAACTCGGTAAAGGGCTTTATTAATGGAAAGGGGATAAAATAAAACAAATTGAATAACTTACTAAGTGCATTTTATTCACACTGTTCACATCAATGTAGTATCCTGGGTTATAATTCTTAATTACCACATTGTTAATAACAGGTAATACAAGTAAATTTTTATATGCAATAAGTTCATATTTTAGTAGATTATAATCCAGTGATGAACTGGGGGTCAATTGAGTCACATAAACATCACTAATATGCATTTCAATCAGCTTTTGCACTGTGGCCATATGATAGTCTTGTAGCACTTTACTAGATAAAATGTCCACAACTTCTGTGTAGTATCTTGCAACTAGGTATCCCCACCTCTTCTTGACGGCCAAGGCGCTGGACACTGCAGGCTGCGCGTCGATGAGGTTCTTCCAAGTTGAATCGCAGAAGAAGATGCCGCTGGTGGGATCAGCATTTGGGTAAAAACATACAGTTTTCGTCCTGGCAATCGTACGGAAGGAGACGGCGTGCACACCAAGTGGAATGTTTGTCTGGGAGCTGCCTGTGTAGAACAAATCTGACACTACATCCAATACTTGAGTCAGCACGACCCATTCTTCATACGTTAGTATAACCTTGGTGCGGTATCCAACTATTTCGAGAACTACTACTGGCTCAAATTCGTGTTTGGACGATAAACATATCGTCAAACGCTTAGAATCACCAGCATTGAGCTGATACACAGACGAGAACAACGCTGGCCATCTCTGTACACTGGCACTAGCAGTCCATTTGGGTAGTAATCAGATCTGGTCCGTGGTGGTGGGGGGTAAACGTGTTCAGTCCTGTCCTTAGGTAAGGCTGTTACGACTGAGAAACTCTGTTGCCCGACCATATATACCACGCGACATTACATGGATGCCCGGAAGGGGATTCGAACCCGCGCCCTCCCAAATGCTAGGCCAGATCTTTACCGATCACGAGGCGTGATAGGACTGGTGCAAGGAACGGGATGGAATTCAGGCATGACCTTTTGAAGGAGCCAACCCGACATTCATCTGAAGTACGGAGTAATGGCTCGTCTGGTCATTATGACCAGGGTATTTTATTGCCTGCGCATTCCGCCCCTATCCTAGTCTACTTGAACTTAACCGGGTGTAGAGAACCTACAGTTTAAACTGGAAACCTAACAACGGGAGTGTTCTGGTGTCAGCTTCCTTTTTAAATCATATCCTATGTTTTAGTGCTACCATGTCGTTGTGTGTATGTTTCTGTGAACGAAGAAATTTTATTAGGTAAACTGTTAATCAACGCTTACTAATTTTGGAAAGTAGTTCGTTAAAGGATTCAGGCGATTTTAGAGGGTATAATTAACTTGGATTCTTTCCAGTTGAACTCCCCAATGTAGAAGTATTCATAAACGTTACTACTTTGTGTGAATCGATGTACGTTAAAAGTAGTGTGTTGAGGATGAATGTGGTTGTTGGTGCATTCAGTTCTACAGCGCTGAAAGACAGAGTGAGGTTGGGTGAAGGGTGGAGACAACCACAACCGATCGCTGGTTGTATTCCCCGCGAAGGAGGCATACTAAGCCATTGCATCAGTGGTAGGACGGTCGTCTCCTTTCCTCTGGGGTTTAACGTAGAATCCGAATCAGTGAACCTTCAGTCTTATTTTACAGACGTTGCAGGTAAAAGTAGTACCTGTTAGTTACTGTCCTACATATTTAGTGTGCATTGTCTGAGATATGTGTGCGGAAACTCTACATGCATGCTATTGCGATTTTTTGTTGTTGCTTTACAGTTGTTCTATTTCTGATATAATACCGGCATTAAAAAACATGTAGTTACGTGTCTACAATTGAGCTTCCATTACATCGCTGTACAGTAACTTTCTATCATATCAATCTTGCTACTTATCCCGTTTCTTTCACGCAACATGTAGCGTCCCAGCTAAAGATGTTTTGTCAAAGTTCACACTATTTCCCTGGGTCTCTGGTAGCAGCAATATCTGCATAACCAGTCATTTCGGATGTTGGAAATTTCGTAATTATCGAAGCGCCATGCAAAAGAAAAAAATTACTTCTCAGAATAGATATTTTTCAGTTTTGTCCGCGAAATTTACCGAGCGTGGTGGGTGAGTGTTAACGCTCTGACCACGCATTCGGGAGGGCGCTGGCTCGAATCCCCGTCTGTGAATCCATATTCTGGTTTTCCATGTGTGGCGGAAACGCATCGTGGCCTTAACACTTGTCAGCGCAGTTCCGTCGTTGTCGCGGCGGCTGCTAACGCAGTATCAACGATGGTCGCTGACCATAACCACGGCAACGATAAAAAAAACCCAGAGAGTACACCGTTGGCGAGGCGTGCTGTACACGGAGACTACATTGCCGCCAATACAGAAGCTGGAAGTATTATTAACATTCGCATTGATATGTTATTTCAATGTAATGTGCGTATGTATATGTGTTATTTATTGGTTACATTAAATACATGGATAAGAGTTTCGTCTTCCATATCGTAAACTGCGATATTGTTTATATGGGCAACGTAACCCCATAATTGGTGACCCCGACGACGAAAAACCCCAACTCTTTTGAATAATGGACCAACTTCAAGAACAACTACGCCAGCTACAGGAGCAAAATCACATTCTGCGACAGCAAATGCTTCAACAGCAACCCCCGCATTCTACAGTCTCGCAGGTTGGCACATCTGTTAACCGTCTTGTCGTGAAATTACGTTTTCTGGCCGGACAAACCGGCACTGTGGTTTGCACAGGCAGAAGCACAATTTGGAATCGCGGGCATTACGCAAGATTTTACGAAGTACGCCTATATAATTTCACAGCTTGACAGCCGCTATGCGGCCGAAGTGGAAGATATTATAAGAAATCCACCTCCTGAAAATGCATATGAACACTTGCGTAACGAATTAATTCGTCGCCTCTCTGCATCAGAAGAGCAGCGAGTTCTCCATCTGTTAATGGAGGAAGAGCTTGGTGACCGAAAACCATCCCAGTTTTTAAGATACTTAAGATCACTAGCTGGTGCCACTCAAGTGCAAGACAATCTCCTCCGGCAATTATGGATCCAGCGCCTACCGTCACAGGTACAAGCTATCTTGCAAATTCAAGCCGACACACCACTAGACAAAGTTGCAATACTAGCCGACAAAATTATAGAAGTTTGTACACCTGCTCTGCGCGCCGATGTTAATGCTATCGGCGTGTTACCTGCTAATACCGAGGTAAGTCAGCTTGCAAAGCGCATAGAAGAACTTTCAAAGCAGTTGGCTACATTGCAAGCCTCATTTCGCACACGTTCTCGTTCTCGAAGCCAGCCAAAGCCTCCAAAGCCGCGGCACGCTCACAACAGCCGTGATTCTTCGCCGCATACTGACACCTCTCAGGTTTGCTGGTACCACCACCGTTTTCACGGCTAAGCTCGCAAATGCCAACAACGATGTAACTTTCAGTTAAACCAGCCAGTGATGGCGGTAAACGGCTGCCCAACAGGTGGTAACCGCCTCTTTGTTTTTGACAGAAACAGCAGACGAAAATTTTTAATCGATACTGGTTCTGATTTATGCTGTTTCCCGAAAAATTTTGTAAATGGGCGTCATCAACGCAACAAATATGAACTTGTAGCGGCAAATGACTCTACTGTTTATACCTATGACACTTTGTTTCTCAAGCTGAACCTTGGTTTGCGGCGCGTTTTATCTTGGAGATTTATAATAGCTGATGTAGCTGTTCCTATCATAGGCTCCGATTTCGTTGCACATTATCACTTGCTCCCGGATTGTCACAACAAGCGTATCATTGACAGCTTGACAGGATTGTCAGTGCCTGTACAGCCGGCTGACTGGAAGCAACCTAGTGTGAAATCACTAAAGGCCACAATTGTTTTCCATGAAATATTGCGAGATTTCCCAGATCTCACGCGCCCACCTGGAATGCAGAGAGAAATAAAGCACTCTACCGTACATTTTATTCGCACAACACCTGGACCACCTGTCTCTTGTCGTGCTCGTCGCCTCGCTCCAGACCGTCTTCAGATTGGTAAGAAAGAATTCGAAGCAATGTTAATGGAGGGCACAGCGCGCCGCTCAGAGGGACCATATTCCTCGCCTCTTCACCTGGTCCCAAAGAAAGACAAGGGTTGGCGTCCCTGTGGAGACTATCGAGCTCTCAATGCACGGACAATTCCAGATAGGTATCCACCTCACCATTTCCATGATTTCAGCCACCAGTTGCGTGCATGCACTATCTTCTCTGTCGTCGACCTAGTCAAAGCGTACATTCAGGTTCCAGTGAACCCGGATGACATTCCAAAGACAGCAATTATTACACCTTTTGGACTTTTTGAGTTTCCGTTTATGTCTTTCGGGTTGCGGAATGCCAGTCAAACCTTTCAGCGATTCATTGATGAAGTCCTATCTGGCTTAGACTTCACCTTCGCCTATGTAGATGACATATTGGTATTCTCTAAGGGCCCTGAAGAGCACGAGCGCCATCTGCGATCACTTTTCCAAAGACTGTCATCTTATGGGATTCTCGTTAACGCTTGTAAGAGTGTTTTAGCCTCTCCAAGTGTTAACTTCTTGGGATACGAAGTCTCTGCCGCTGGCACTCGACCACTACCAGATCGGATCAACGCCCTGCAAAACTTCCCCCTTCCACAGACAGTCCGTGAACTCAGACGCTTTTTGGGAATGGTGAACTTTTACCGCCGTTTCCTACCTTCAGCAGCAGAATACCAGGCTTCTCTCCACTCGGCAGTATCCAACCTACGAGGCTCTCAACCTGTACCTTGGAATCCGAACCTGGAAAGCACGTTTAATGCCTGCAAAGCCAGCCTTGCTAAATCGACGCTACTAGTTTACCCTGATCTCAATGCAATGCTCTCAGAAGGACGATCCAGAAATCCGTTCTTTCATCGATGGCGAAACATCACTTCGCTTGGAGCAAGTCCCAGTACCTGGCAGTACCACTATCCTCTTCTGTGACACCTCAACCGGAAAACCCAGGCCCTTTATCACCACATCATTCCGAAAAGCAGCTTTTTCGTCCGTTCACGGCCTGAGTCATCCCGGTGCCAGAGGTACCACTCGTTTGGTATCAGAACGTTTCGTCTGGTCTAACATGGCGAAAGATTGCCGCGCACGGGTCCGAGCCTGCCAAGATTGTCAGCGCGCCAAAGTTACGCGTCACACGAACGCACTAGTCAGAAACTTTACAATGCCATCTGCCCGGTTTCAACATGTTCATTTGGACATAATCGGACCACTTCCAGCGTCAGGAAACTATCGTTATTGCTTAACAGCCATCGATAGATTTACTCGCTGGCCAGAGGTCTGGCCTTTAGAACGCATCACTGCAGAGGACGTTGCCAACGCATTCGTAGCATGCTGGATTTCACGATTTGGATCACCTCTACGTATTACCACCGACCAAGGCAGGCAGTTTGAATCTGTACTGCTCCGGAACCTGGGTCTCTTGGCTGGAACGCTAAGAACCCGCACCACTGGCTGGCACCCCTGCTCAAATGGCATGATGGAGAGATTCCATCGTCAACTCAAAGCAGCTATTATGTGCCATCCCGGTATGTCCTGGCTGCAAGCCCTTCCCTTTCCTCAGGGTCATCCTCCCTCAGCCTAAAAAAAAACCCCAATGCACTCCACACGGCCCCTGCCACCCGTGTAGCCGATTCCCGTGTGGTGCACCCCTGATCTATCCAAGGGATTCCTACAAGACTCAACCCCAGGATGAAGATTAAGGAATCTGCAGCCATGACTATCACAGAAGCGCCGTAATATCTGGTTCAGCCCCTCAACTCGGCTCTGAACCAGAGGTCCACAGTCAGTCCTATCGACAATGCTGCAGACGGATAGCTCAGCCGAAATCTTGCCGCCAATGGCCACAGAGTTCACCCTTTCTGCAAGTCGCCCAAAGGACGAGAGGCTAACCTCCGACCCTAGGCGGCAAGCATCATTGGTGCCGACATGAACTACAATCCGCAGCTGGCTGCACCCCGTCTGTTCAATGGCATCCGGGATGGCCTGTTCCACATCTCGGATCAGACCCCCCGGAATACACAATGAATGGATACCGGAATTCATCCCCGACCTCTTCGCCATTTCCCTAAGGGGTTCGATAAATCGCCTAACGTTGGAGCCACCGACCACTAAAACCCCCTTCTGCAGTTGCCCAGACTTAGCGGGCTATGGGGCTGCCAACTCACAGGCCGACGATTGCAGGACTGAATCAGATCCAGACAATGCGTCAAACCGATTGGACAGAGGTACAAGCTCGCCTTCTTGGGAATCAAGCTTGCACGACGGACAATCAGGGAAGAGAACGATTCCCCATGGTACACACGGGAGGTTAAAAGTTTACTCATGAAGCAAAGGAAGATACATGCACGATCAAAAAGGACGATGCATCGGACTGATTTAGAATAGTTAGAGGAGATAAGGGGACGAGTTAAGAATGCGATGCGTGAGGCATTTAATAACTTTCGTGAAAATTCTCTCTCTAAGAGCCTCACTGAAAACCCTAAGAAATTTTGGTCGTGTGTAAAAAAAAGTTCGTTGTAGTGGGAACAATAAGCCAGTTCCTATAAAAGACGGACGGGAGGTTGAAGACAGCCGCGGCAGGGCTACCTTATTTAACACCGAATTCAAAAATTCATTCACACAAGAAAACATGGAAAACATCCCCACTTTACCACATCGTGTGGAATTAGAGATGGATCCGATAGAAATTGATAGCGTAGGAATTGTAAAGCAATTAAAACTCCTGAAGTGGGGTAAAGCGCCGGGTCCCGATGGTATACCGGTAAGAGTATTTTCTGAATACGCGGAGGATATTGAACCATTTCTGTCAGATATATTCCGTAAATCACTAGAAGAGAGAAAAGTACCTTCTAGCTGGAAAATAGCCCAGGTAATTCCTGTTTTTAAGAAAGGAGATCGGAGTGATCCTAGGAATTATCGACCCATATCTCTAACATCGGTCTGCAGCAGAATTCTGGAACATGTCATATGCTCGAACATAATGAAGTTTCTAGATGAGATCGAGTTACTTACACCATGTCAACACGGATTTCGGAAGAAGAGATCGTGTGAAACACATTTGGCCCTATTTTCCTACGACATAATGAAAGTTATCGATGCAGGTTCGCAGGTTGATGCGATTTTTTTGGATTTTCAGAAAGCTTTTGATTCTGTGCCACACAACCGACTTTTAGCGAAGATTCGAGCTTACGGTATTTCGGCTCAGATTTGCGAGTGGATACGTGATTTTCTAACTCGTCGATCACAATATGTCGTTGTTGACGAGGAAGCCTCTTCTAAGATAAATGAAACTTCGGGCGTTCCTCAAGGAAGTGTGATAGGTCCACTTCTTTTCTTAATATTTATAAACGATCTAGGTGACAACGTCAAATGCTGGTTGCGATTGTTTGCCGACGATGCGGTTATCTATAGGGAAATAAGGTGCTCCGACGATTGCTTAGAAATTCAGTGTGATTTGGATGCTATTTTCGATTGGTGCCGTAAATGGCAGCTTACACTTAATTGCAAAAAGTACAAGGCAATGCGGATAAGTAACAAGAAGAATCAGGTTGTTCACGAGTACAAAATAAACAATTCACCTGTTGACACGGTTGATTCCGTGAAGTATCTGGGGGTGATAGTACAAAGCAACATGAAATGGGACATGCACATAACTTCCGTCGTAGGCAAGGCAAATTCTAAATTACGATTCATAGGTCGTATTTTGAGGAATTGTAATGCTCAAACAAAGGAGATAGCGTATAAAACACTAGTGCGTCCTCATCTGGATTATTGTTGTGGGGTTTGGGATCCGTATCGCAAGGTTCATATTGACTCAGTTGAGAGGGTGCAGAGGAGAGCCGCTAGATTTGTGACTTGTTGTTACAGCCCTTATGAAAGTGTCACAGAATTGATACATAGATTGGGCTGGGATAGTTTGGAAGACAGACGATGTAGCTTGCGTTCGAATTTATTGGAGAATATGCGAAAAAATTTAAATTTCGAGTGCAATGAAATACTTCTTCCGCCAAGCTATTTAGGTCGCAATGACCGGAGGGATAAGATTAGAGAAATAAGATGCCGTACTGATACTTATATGTTTTACTTCTTTCCTCGCACTATTCAGGATTGGAATGGGCGCGTTTAGGCTTAGTGCTTAGCACCCTCTGCCACCCACAATGTTTGTGATTTGCAGAGTATGGATATAGATGTAGATATAGATGTAAAGTTCCCCAAACATCTTCAGCCGTAGCCTCATCAACTCCGTGGGGGCCTGATGTGGCGGAAACACATCGTGGCCATAACAGTTGTCAGCGCAGTTCCGTCGTTGTCACAGCGGCTGCTAATGCAGTATCAACGATGGTCGCTGACCATAACTGGGGCAACGATAAAAAACAACCAGAGAGTACACCGTTGGCGAGGCGTGCTGAACACGGAGACTACATTGCTGCCAATACAGAAGCTGGAAGTATTATTAACATTCGCATTGTTATGTTATTTCAATGTAATGTGCGTATGTATGTGTGTTATTTATTGGTTACATTAAATACAAGGATAAGAGTTTCGTCTTCCATATCGTAAACTACGATATTGTTTATATGGGAAACGTAACCCCATACATGGTTTCCCCAAATCACTCCAGGTGACCCTTCCCTGCACCAATCCTTTCCCGCCTCTAATGATGTCGATGTCAACGAGGTGTAAAGCCATACTGGTACGCTAATAATTTATCCACTTACGATGGTGATCCCTTAGGTTCGTGGCCTGACACTGATACACATGAGATTCGCATTCGGGAAGATGCGGTTTCGAATCCTTGTCCGGGCATCCACATCTGAATTTTCGCCTTGGTTTGTTCAAAAGGTCACTGCCGAATTTCTTCCAGTTACTTGCTGCCCGGGCCTTTCCCACTTCTAACGATTTTGACGTCAACGAGGCGAAGCCAGAAAAAAAGGCTTTTCCATAGCATTAATTTTTCGGGTGATATCCATACTAACCTGATTGCTTACATATACATTACAAACTTCAAGCACATTCTTTACCCACCTCAGTATCAAAATTGATCTGTCATACAACGTTGCAGTCAGCAACATTAGACATGTGAAATAAGGTAACTGAGCTCCATTCCTATCCACAATTTGGTTGATACAGGTTGTACTGGTCTGGAAATTAGGACGACGTGGTTTTGTCCGGCCAACCAAGTTTCGATTTTACAAGGTTTTTCCGCAACCGCTTGAGGTGAATGCCGGGACGTTAAATAAAAAATTCAGAGATGTGGTGCTGTTAAGATTTCGTAACGCGTTTAAAGACATTAATTCATACCTTATGAAGGAATCCGACTTCGTGTTTTTCAAGAATTTTAAGGGTTTATATGTTTTTGCACGGAATCTTAACGAGCGTGGTGGGTGAGCGGTTACAGCAGAAATCTTAAATTGCACGCGGACGAAAACGCCGGCACAGTTGGTTTAAATATAAATGTCTTGCAAACTGTGTTATAGATTTGTCACCAATTCACCGAGGGTGAACGGTTAACGCTTTGACCTCGCATTCGGGAGGACGCCAGTTCGAATCCCCGTCTGAGCATTAATATTCTGGTTTACCCAAATCACTCCAGGTGGCCGTTCCCTGCACTAATCCTACGGCACCACAAACTGTAGGTAGTCTCAGAGTCAGGGTATTAAATGTAGAATGAATAAGTGCTTAACACTGGAACGCTAGGTTCTCCAGAGAGGTGGCTGAGATGACTTTAGAGGGGATCACTTGACCTAACAATATAAACCATACATGGACGCAGTTTCTGATTGAGATGACGTTCAGAAGTGGTCAGTAGACCTAACAATATAAAAAAGATCCTCGCATTACATTACTATGAATAGAGAACTCTCAACTCAATCTGTAGGTAGTCTCAGAGTCGGAGTATTATATATAGAATGAATAAACGCAAAGACCGTTGTGCGCTGCTTCATACATTGGGGTGGCTGTGATGACTTTTTAGAGTGGATCACTTAACATATCAATTTAACATTTTTTATTAGGTTGTTGGAGTATCAACTGAAGCTGTGAGCATTAGTGCGAAGGATCGAGAGTATTGATACTCGTATATTTTGCTATGAAGACTGAATATTAAAACGCCCCGCAGTAACGCCACATACAATGGGCCATAGAAACCTCACCCCCAATACAAAGCGTGGCTCAGCAAACAAAACGTATGATCAACTATCGAAAATAGCAGTTTTTTAAAAAAATTGATTGGGTAAATGGGAAGCTTGGTTTTTTAGAATCTTCGTGATAAAAAATAATTTTCGTACCTATTATGTCAAGAGTAGAAATTAAAAGCTTAATATTACATGAAATGAAGTTACGCATTGGCTCGAGACCGGCCGCCAAGAGGCTATTCTGTGTGAATGGGACCCTCCTTGAATCTCAATAGGAGGGGACGGCTGGCTCAAGCAGCAAAATTTACTACGAACTACCGAAAATATTAGTTTTTTAAAAAAAAATATTGGGTAAATGGGAAGGTTGCTTTTTTAGAATCATCATGATATAAAAATAATTTTCGTACTTATTATGTCAAGAGTAGAAATTAAATGTTTAATATTATGTGAAATGGGCTTTCAGAGAGATTTGTTTAAAGACATTAATTCATTACTTAAGATTGAAGCATCATTGGTTTAAATCGTATTTTATTAAGCGCTCAATATAGAGTATATTTTTTATTCCCGTATATATATATAGAGTCTAATACCGTCAAACAACGATCTTTTTTCTTTCATTATACACCTTGTGAGCATCCATATTCTGGTTTTCCTCAAATCACTCCAGGCGAATGTAGCGATGGTTTGAACGCTCTGACCACGCATTCAGGAGGGCTCTGGTTCGAATCCCCGTCTGAGCATCCATATTCTGGTTTTCCTCAAACCACTCCAGGTCGCCGTTCCTTTCCCCGCCTCTAATGACAACGAGGTGTAAAGCCATACTGGCACGCTATGACCACGCATTCAGGAGGACTCTGGTATAATCCCCGTATGAACATCCATATTCTGGTTTTCCCAAATCACTCCAGGCCACCGTTTCCTTTCCCCGCCTCTAATGACGACGAGGTGTACTGGCACGCTACGGAATTTGGTTTAAATTGTAATTTATTAGAGTCGAATGCCATCAAACTGCGATTTTTTTTCCTTTCACTATATATCTTGTGGGTTGGTTAATGATAGGTTAAGTGACCAGATTTTTTTGAAGCTTGAGTACACCCAAAGATGGTGATGAAACTGAAGTTATTAAAGGGGAGGGGTGAGGGGAAAAGGCAAGTGGCCTGGCAAAAGAGCAATAGAATCGGCAGCTGGTAGTAGGGTGGTGAAGCTGAGGTAGGAGAGGGGGAGGGAGGGGAGTGGTGGGGAGGGGCAGGAGGGGAGGGGAAGGGGGCGTGGCCAAGGACAATAGGGGTGTAACTGAGGTTAGTCAAGTGGACCTCAAGTCAAGTGGCCTAATTAGCATAACAATAGAACAATAGAGGTGAAACTGAGGTTAGTCAAGTGGCCCTCAAGTCAAGTGGAGTAATTAGCATAACAATAGAACAATAGGTATGAAAATGATTGACAGGTCGGAGGGGGGAGAGAACAATAGGTGTGAAAATGATTGACAGGTCTATTGTGTGGGCTCGCACAGACAATTTATACCTACTACCCGTCGCTGGGAGGATAGGTAGAGAAAAATACTGCTAGAGTGAAGCCCAAGAGATCCTCAGAGACCAAGACGAAGTCCACCAGATCGATGGGACAAATAAATACGCACGGTTGCTGGTGTCAGATAACAGATAATTGCACAAGACCGTTCTACATGGTGAAGACTGTTCAAGTTCTATTTAATAGACAACACCATTTCCTGAACGAATTAGCTGATGATGAATCTTTCAGATCTTTAGTTCCTTTTACCTTATTTTACGGTTTGCTTACCGTTCTGTATTTGTGTTTAGTGTTCAAAATCGTCTTATTGAGTTGTTCTTCTTTCTTACCTTACCCTCCAACATTTAATGTTAATATTTTAGTAATTGGCGAAGTTTGAGATTTCTTTCCTATCCCTTGAATGGCTCGCCATCTTGTTGATCTTTTTATATGTGCATAAGGCCAACGAATGTGTGAAATATCCTCTGTATATTTTTGCCAGCCTATGGCAGAGCGAGTCAACTGAAGGGGCCGCCATATTATGGCTCCATGACTTGTGAGGTAAATGTATCAGATTTTTTCTTACACCTCATCTAAATACTCTTAGTAACTTTATTTCACCCAACGCCAAAATGGTAACTTATGCTGCTTTGCTAATTTGCTCCGTCGCGAGTATTTTATTTCCTCGGTATCACTCATCTACTGGAGGCATTACCCCATCTATCCATTAATTATGTGAGGCGAAATAGGAGGGGGGGAGAGGTTCGGGCGAAATCTCACGAAACCTCACAAAGGGGGATTCAAAAGAAATCTCACGTGAGAATTTACGTGGGTATTTTGTTCCAAAAGCCGACCTTAGGGGGGGGGGGGATATAAACGCTCTTGGAAGCGTGAGACCTAAAAAAAAGGTCTCAAAACGTTACGAGGGAGTTAGTGGGGGGGGGGGGGCTTCGTCAAAATATCGCGTTATTTTAGAGGGGGAGGGTCTAACCAGATCTCACGAGGTTTCACCAGAGGGAGGGGTACGGAATTCCGGAAAAACACCTCACGTAATTATTGGATGCCCCCCTTTCTTCTGTTTTGTCGCTTACAGTAGTTACAAACTAGAGGTGGGAGAGAGGATCAAGAATCGATTCAAAGAGTCGGCTCTTCAAAAAGAATCGTCTTCTGAATCGACTCATTTGAAAGAGCCATGGTTCACTTTGGAGTTGGGAATTGAGGAGGTGAACCGATGCTGTTGGAGAATCAATCATTGGCCTCGTACTGATTCTGAATCGACTGTGAGTTATCAACTCGGCTAGGAATACAACTCTCGGCTCACTTGCTTTTAGCTCCATTCTGGATTTTTGGATCTCCTTTGGTATAGACTCTTCTCAACTCTTGGTCTCTCCGAGACTCATTAGTATTTTCGATTCTTAAGCCTTGTTCCCACGGCGTGTGACGTGGCAAATCTCAAGTCACCCGAGATTCGTTCTTGTTGACTTATGATCGGTTGAAATCAGAATCATTCACCTTTCCAATTTACATTATTTTTTGTGACGTGAGCTGTCTTCGTTTTCAGTCGCTAACTGTCCGGCTTTCGAAAAAATCCGTCCACATGGTTCAGATGGTGATTTTAATAAATTGACAGAGAACCAAGATGATGATTCAGATGTTGTTGGAATGCATAGTCCTTTTTGTACTAATTTGTACAAATTTGGAAATATTTTTCGTTCATCCCACCACACAAGTTCCAGATGCCAAAGCTTCGGATATTACAGAGGTGGATAAAGCTGGACCTCTTCTACCGAGAAACTTATATCCTCTTGTGTGGTGGGATGAAAGAAAAATATTTCCATATTTGTCCAAATTAGTAATAAAAATACTATGACTTCCATCCACATTACCAAGTAAACGGAATTCTTTTGAAAAAAAAAATTACAAGCAAATTCTTTAAAAAAATGTTAATAGTAAATTGGTATAATCTTCGTTTGCAAACTGCATCAGTTTTATTATAAATTTGGTGTTTTGGTTTGTTTCAAAGATAAAATAGCTTGTTTTTACAATGAATAATTTACAAATTAAACACTAAATACAAATATCACTACTTTAATTAATATCAGTTAATCAGTTCCTACTGTAACTTCTCAGCCCACCACCTTAAATATTTCCCGGCTAGTTTATTAATTATTTAGTTATGGACTTCTTTTGCCGGAGATTAACTACATTCTCATCGTATAAGATCATTCGTTAATCACAAGGTAAAAGGTCGGAACAATTACAATGCAATAAAACTTGGATAGATGCACCACACTAATTTGAAATATATACTGGAAAACTTGAGCACACTGATACAAAGTCTACTCCCTAATCAGACACAAACAGGGTGTCCAGGAATGAAAGGATAATCCTGCAGCCGCAGATAGGTTATATCATTTCCTACTATTTGGCAAAATTTTATTTTAGTAAAAACCTCACCATTTTCGAGATATTGATTTTTTAAATATTTTTTCGAAACATATCACTTTGTTCAGTTTATTCCTTGCCATTTCTACAAATTAAGACTTTATGAACCCGGTTTGTTTAAATTACTCAAAGATAGTTGAGTCATCTAATATATTGTTAGTTTTTTCTTAAAACGTTAAAAAAATTAAAAAATCTTATTTTATACTTCTTTTAAAATGATTGTTTTATGGTAATTCAATCTGATAAGGAGACCATGGTGCATTTTAAACAAGTAGTAAAAAAATGAGGATAAAGATTTAAAAAATGTTTATAAGGTTTTTTTAATGTGTTGAGAAAAAAAGAACATTATTTTAGGTGACTCAGACATCCTTGAGACTTTTACTAAAATACAATTTTGTCATAGAATAGGACATGATGCGACCTATCTGCGGTTGCAGGATTATCCTTTAATTCCTGGACGCCCTGTATATTCAATCAAGCAAGTTCATGATAGTTTTTCCTTTAGCTGTGCTAAATATCAGCAAATCCTCATATCTTTATAGCCTCTTCTTCCTTCTAATTCTTAATTTAGTTCATTTTTACAAACTGTAGTGAGAGTGAGTACTTTGGCAGACACATACAGAGAGAGAAAAATGTAAATCGACTTACGTCATGCAGGCGAAACTACGCTGAACACCTGAGCAACTGAGCGAAACTGAACAAAATTGGGGTAAACTGAGAATGATATTGTATTCTTGGGGGCTCAGACACTCCCCGGCTAAATGTACTCGGGACGGGCTGATGTCATTCTGGGAGTAGCGCTACCAACATTGACTTTCTGGCTTACCAGTTGGCGTGGGTACAATCTCTGCCAAATGGGAGAAAGCACAGGGTCTCACGGATATTACCCCTCCCAGAAGACGCCTTTTCGCGTCCGTGGATTGGCGTCATACTACACTTCGCGCCAAACGTGTTGGCGGGAAGGGATTGACTAACCTCTAGTGTGGCCTTGCCGCCATAACGGCAGTTGCAGCCTTCTGAAAAATCTTAAATAAAGTCTACTATCTGCCACATTCTCGCTATCGTAATTTGAAATTAGTAATTCTATTTTTTACTAACTATTTAATCCTACCTATAATACCTTAGAATTCCTATTTACAGTTTATTTAACACATTCTTATCCCACGTAATTATCTTTTGTGGCATCACACTTCCCATAAGTTAATAAGCTCGTTTTCAATGATCGACCTTCAAGTACCATGCCAAAAGAAACGAATTGTTTAAAAGAATCGGTTCACGGCAATAAAGTGAATCAACTCCAAACTATTCACCTAAGGATCAGTCTGCTCATCGCTGTTAAAAACTACAAATTGGGCACCGAGGTTGCTAACTGCACAAAGATATTTACCCCCACAGTTTAAGTAAAAAACCACTAAAATTTTATTTGTAGATAAGGTACATAAGATAAAATATCTCTAATGAATTTCATCGAAAAACAGTTACAAGTGTAATTGAATGGTAAGTGGTAAGGTCATAAGGGACGGCATATATTGAATGTAATACTGTATAACATTACTTCATTCATAATGAAAAGAAATTCTAACGACGCGATGTAACGAAACTACTTTACCCTTTAAATCTGGATCTGTTTCCGAAATCTTTCTGTACTTTTGACTGTATTTCTTTAATTTCACTTTATCCTTATTCTTAGACATGATCAACAATTTGCTTGTCGATACACAACAGCAAAATTAATTCTATCAGAAATAAGTAGTAAGGGTGAAGATGACCATGACCACAAGCTGGCACTCGATTTCATTCATAAAGGAGTAGGAATATTTTCTTTTATGGTTACGGGTATCAGGTATTGGAACAAATTACAAAGTAAAATGATGAATAATTTACCAAAAATGCTGAATGAATTTATAGTTAAAATCCGTAAATCGCAAAAATTAGATGGGTAAAGAATTTAATACTCAAATTATGTAAGATAAGTAAAAAATAAAATGCGGTAATTGGATGATTAAGAGAATTACCACCGTAGCGTGTATCCCATCGTAATTAAATTAACAATAATAATAAAGTAAACAACAATTAGCTTAACAACACAATTAGAAATGAAGATAGTAAAAAATTTGAAATTCATCCTGAGGAAATTATGAAGTAAATAAGAAAGCTGAAAAAACATACAGGGGCTGATGAAGATAATTTTACTACAGATATCTTAAAGATAACCGGATGTGACATTGTACCTTATCATGAAATATTATTTAAATTTACTCTGGATACTTGCTGCTTACCACAGGACTGGTAAAGTGCAATAGTAGTACCGGTACATAAGAAGGGGTGAGAAATAGAGTTGAGAATTATAGGCCAATCAGTTTGACGTCAGTGGTAGGTAAATTAATGGAAAGATTGATATGCAACCACATCAGAAATATATGTGACGAACGTAAGTGGTTTTCAAGCAGGCAACATGGGTTCAGGCAAGGATATTCATGGGAATCTCAGTTGGTGGGATATATGCAAGATATTTCAGATGAAATGGACAAAAGAGGCCAAATTGATAGTGTAGCACTAGATCTGTCAAAGGCGTTTGACAGAGTGAGCCATAAAATGGTAGTAAATAAGGTAGTAAATTGGAGTGGATGAGAAAGTGATTTGCTGGGTAGAAATTTTTTTAAAAGGTCGAAAAAAGAAAGTTAGGGTACCAAAAGACATGGAAGTAAAAATGGGTGTGCCGCAGGGTAGCGTATTGGGACCATTGCTAATCATTATTCTAATGAATAATTGTATTGATTGTTTACTATCTCAAATTAGATTGTTTGTGGATAACATAATGCTATATAAAAGAATCAAAACGATAAAGGATTGTAAACAGTTGCAGGGTGATTTGGACAGGATATCTAGTTGTGTTGGTAAACATGGGTTGAAGATAAATGCAAAGAAGAGTCAGCTTATCAGATAGGCCTACACAAATAAAAAAACAAAAGGTTAATTATGAATATAAGGTGGGGAAAGAATTGCTTGCTGAAGACTTGAAATGTAAATATCTTGGCATTAAATTTGATAACAAGCTTAACTGCGCAAGACACATTGGACAGGTGGTAGGAAAAGGTTTCAAAAATCTGCACTTGTTGGAGAGAATGATGAGGGGATGTACGAGAGAAGTAAAGGAATTGGGTTACAAAACTTTAGTCAGACCATTGCTCGAATATGGTAGTGTAGTATGGGACCCTCATTTTACTTATCAAATACAAGAGTTGGAGAGGGTGCAAAAATTGGCTGCTAGTTTTATCTATGGAAATTATCGCAGAATGCTATCAGTGACGGATATGATAAAGGAGCTGGAATGGGATTCATTGCAAGACAAGAGGAGGATGAGGAGGGTCATGGGAGTGTACAGGGCATATACTGGCGTTGAGGCATGGAAAGATATTGCAATAGGTATAAAAAGTAGTGCATGGAAGGTAAAAGATGACCATGACCACAAGCTGGCACTCGATTTCAGGCACAAGGGTGTGGGAAGATTCTCTTTTTTAGGTAAGGGTGTCAGGGACTAAAATGTGTTACCAAGCGAAATGATGAATAATTTACCGAAAACATAGAAAGAATTTAAAGATAAAATTTGTAGATGGAAAATGTAGGTGGGTGCAGGATAGGGGGAAGATGGGGGTGTAGGGAAATTGCCATCGGAGCCTGTGCTCCATTGCAATTAAATTAAATTAAAAAATTGTTGGCCGTTGGTTGTTGCCGCAACAGCCAATATCTTTACATAGGTAATCAAAAAAATTCTGTGATAAGAAACATAAAATATTCAGCCATAGAGAAGTCTGAATTCTTAGTAACTAGCTACTGTAGTTTATGTTGGTATTTAAATATTCAATAAATAAATACAAGAAATCAAAAAGTCCTTAAAAATTGACAAAAATTATAAGGTCTTCTCCCCCCCCCCCCAAAAAAAACCATTCCGCGTGGAAACTCCATAAATTTCTGGGGAACACTCTTAAGTTGGGACCCCTGTATGGTCTTCTGCTACAATTGACTAATGATTATTGTGAAACAATGCACGTTGAAATGAACTGTAATTTCATGCTGGAAACGATTCATAATTTTGTACAGAGATAATATGATTCTGATTTCTGACAGAAATGACCCAGGAATATACCTGCCTGGTTAACATGACAAAGATTAGTGACGTATAAAATCTTTCAGGACATCAGAAAAATCATTTGCGTTAAATATTCGTAGCAAGAGACCAATAAACCATTACAATTTTGAAATTACCGCGTTTTCTTTCAATTCTAGTTAAACATTAAAACAGTAGCAAGATGTTACGCAGAATAACATTAAAAATTCTCTAGTTAGGCGAAAAATGGCAGATTGTGAAAGGGAAGAAGCACAAAATTTGGTTTGTGATTTCAGAAATCATGCTTTTTCTATGATTTGTTTAATAAATAGAAACTTTCCTAACAGACTGACTTTTACGTCTGCCCATAGCAAATGGAGTTCGAATGGGTTCTGCATAAAGAAGTCCACGCTGTTCTCAGTCAGCTGCATTTAATATTAGTGGTATGTTGAGTAATAGAAACTTGTTAATAAATACAATTATAGAATTTTTAAAACTGGTCCGAAGCTTTCTTCTTTTTAACATCCGAAGAGATAACTGAGGTTAGGTACTGTGGCTGTCGGATGGTTATAACAAATTATCACGCAAAGGTTGATAGGATCCCTGTACTGGCAATAAAGTTGTTGTAGGGGTATCGTGATCTAGAATTAAACATACAGATCTTATGCTGCCATAGCATGAAGTGATCTGACCACATCCTCCTCTAAAATTTCTGCTTGAGAACCAAGATCTAGTGGAAGAATGTATTTACAGTATCATAATCTGTGGCAGAACTGTCTAATTCCTTACACCAACTTTTGCAGTATGCAGTTCATTGTTTGGGGTAAATTGTTTAGTAGGCTACTTGCCTCAATGTCTTATTTCATTTTCTGACACTCTTTCATGCGGATGAATACTTTCCCATTTCTTTGTGTTAGAAAGTAATAGGCCTAATTATTGCAAAGCCTTTCTCTATATATATTGCTGTAAGAATTTTACCTAGTGTGATTTAACTATTACCATTCATAATTTGAATAGGGCTGTTGTCGTTTTAAAATAGTAGATTCATGTGAACATTGGTTTGATTCCTTGTTCGGCCACAAAGATTTGAGTTCCCAGCTCCAGTAGAATTCTGAGATACTTTCTTCAAACAACTTCCTTGTCCCAAATCCTCTACAAGCTCTATTAACTTCGGCATCAATGAGGTATGAAACAAAAGAGAATTAAAAAATCATTAGCTTGGAAATCATCTCATTTTTAATTCTCACCAATATCAGTCCTTAGTTTCCATTTCTTTCTTCTGCAATTAATGAATGCCAGCCTGTAATACACAGCTGTTTTAACTAAATTCATTATATCTGCAGTTGTCTTCAATTGACAAATGCTCCAATAATTTAGTATAGGCCCTTACCTCCTCTGTTGCTGTTGTTCTGTAATATCCATGACTGCTGTTTCCCAGAGAATTTTTTGTGCTTCCAGTGTAATGATGACTTCAGCGCAAGCAAATAATCGTACTTACAGGCAAACATCACACATCTTATTAACTCTTCCTAAATACTTATCAGCTTTTTCAGTGCTATTCACACTTACCTCTGGAATTTGGTTGAGTGCATGTAAATTCTCCACTGTGTGTTGTATTTGTTGTTTTGTTTATTATGGTTAAAAGTCAATTTTGGTGATCATATTAGTTTAAAATGTTAAATTATAATACATTGTAGCACCATGATTGACCTTGGGTTGAAAACCTTTAAATAATACTTTAGGCTACAGTTTTTAAATTTTTTCTCCTTTTGATCACTAGGCCTAATCTTACCTTTTTGATAGCATTTGTAAGTAACATTGAAATTTAATTTAGTTCTTTATATTTAAATCATTCATGCTGTTTCAGATAAGCTGTGAATTTTTAAGTATTAGATAATTTATACTTTGTTGCTTAGTTCTGCTTGTCATGAGTAAAAAAGTAAGTTTAGATCGAACAAATTTTTCTCTCACTTTTATACTCCCCCCTCCCCCCTTTTTCAGCAGTCTCGTGACTGGTTTGATGCAATTCTCCACCTCATCCTATCTTGCAATAATGTCTTCATCACAAATCTCAAAATGCCCTTTACAACCTACATCTTAAACTGTCCGTTTCATATATTATAATATTTTTCTACCACTACAGTTTCTATCTTTGATTCTTTCCTCCACTAACAAATTAACTACTCTCACTTAAAATGTTACCTACCTTCCTGTCTCTTCTTTTTGAAGAGAACCACAAACTTTTTTTCCTCGCTCATTATTTACAAAACACATTCGTTTTGAACTTTACCTGTCCACATAATTTTCATCAATTTTCTATAACGCCAAATTTCAAATGCTTCAATATTCCTTCCTTCTGGTATTCGTAAAGTTCATAATGTGTTGTGCTTCACACATAGGGGTTTAATAAGTTCTTTTCGGAGTCCTAGATCAGTATTTGAAAATAAATTGTTTATATTTTTCATGTAGGCTTGTTATTAACCTGTTTGTGTTTAACATCTTTGTTGCTTTGGCCATCAGTTACAATTTTACTTGCTAAGTAATTCACTTACTTCTTCTATTACATCCAATCTTATTTTTATTCTTAATCTATTATTTGTCATTTATGCTACATTTCATCACTTCTGTCTTTCTTTGGTTTATATTTAGTCCAGAATCTTCTGTCAGTATTTTGTTCATGCCATTAAATAACTTCTCAAGCTCCTTAGGCTGTTCTACTATCAGGAATGTTATCAGCAAATCGTAAAATACTAATTTTTCCTTCTTGAACACCTATGGGACATTCAAAATTTTTCTCGTACTTCTTTTATTGGCTCCTCCACATACAATATAAATATTGTCTCAAACTCATTTTAACTATCTCTCCTGATTTTCTCTACTTTTGATTCTTATATAGATTATAAACTATTATTTTATCTCGATGTTTTAGACTTCTTTAAAATATTGAATATCTTGCCACATATGACATTATCAATAGCATTTTCTAAATCAATATATGCTGTAAAAGTATCTTTGTTTTTCTTGATCTGTCCTTCAAGTATTAATCACTTGTACCCTGATTTTTCTTAAACCTAAACTGATTTTTTCTACTGTCCTTTCTATTCTTCTGCATATTATTCTGGTCACTAATTTGAAGCATGTGATGTTAGACATTTAGTGTGAAAATTCTCACATTCATCTTCATGTGCTTTCTTGGGAAGGGTGAAGTAGATAGTTTATTAAAATCAGTTGGAATCTTTGCTGTTTTGTAACTTTGATATCAGTTTGAATAATCTTTGGATTCCTTCTTCGGGTAATATCTAGATCGCGATACCACTGCAACCACTTACTGCCTCGCTTTGTAAACACTTCCCGATGGAGAGATTACGACGTCACTGTTTCCGTGTGTGAGGTGTTCAGCCTTCGATCGATTTGAGAATACACGTTAGGCCATAGAACGTAACCAATAGTAACAATAATATAAAAAAATACGGATTGAAAAAGTTAAAGAAAATTATTACTTGCACAATTAACAATATTATTAAAATATGTACAACATTCCAAACTGATAATTGATATCGCTCATTAGCGTTATGTTATTAGTCACAATTCCTTTGATTTGTATTTTATTCCATTCTTCTATGTTTCCTCGCGTGGCTGAAATTGCTATTAAAATCATTCATACGAAATAAAATATTTATAAAACAAGATTTCGTCAATAACCGTTTTCGTTTAGGTTGAAACGCAGCCTGGACTATACTAACAGTGATAGATATGATTTGGAAAAATGGTTTCAGCAATATCGTGTGCGACGGTTACTTTTCACTGTGGTCCAGGCTGCATTAAGATGTAAACAGCGATATATACGACATGTAGAAATTAGGTATCCGCAATAAGGTGTTTGATAGTTACGTTTCAGTGTGGTCCAGGCTGCTCCAAAACCTAACCGCTAATGAATTTATCCTGTACTACTGGTGCAAAATTAATGATTTCTCGATATGAGACGTATTAGTGATGGACTACATTCCGTGGAAGGCCCCGTTCACTATTTAAAGCTGCGAGCGGAACGTATATGTCACATTCAACAAGGTAGTGACGTCATACTCTCTCCATCTGGAAGTGTTTACATCGCGAGGCGGTAAGTGGTTGCAGCGGTATCGCAATCTAGATATTACCCCCTTCTTCTCCTCTGGAATTTCAGAAGTTCCACTGGAATCACGTCAGTTCCAACTGCTTTGTTTGATTTTAAATCTTTTTAACCTCTACCAAATTGCTTCCTTAAAACAGGGTTTCCTAAGTCATAAGTGTTGAAATTGCCTTCTTTTTCCAGTACACAGTTGTTCAGATCATTACCATCTTACGGTTTCTCTATGTATTCCTTCTATTGTATAGCTCCATCTTTTGAGTTTAGCAGCTTTAATGTTTATACATCTTTTCTTCATTTTGTTTTATTTTCCTATAGGCCACCTATGACAATATACTTTCCTGCTTCGTCATTCCTTTTCTTGCAGCCTTTTTTTTTTCTTTTTTTTTTTTTTTTTTTTTTTTTTTTTTTTTTTTTTATCCAGAGCATTTTTTGTAACTTCTCCTCTGATCCATCAACTCTAAAATTGCTTCTGTGATCCTAGGTTTTTGGGTGACATGTTTCCTGTTATGCTAATAATTGTTTTACTAACTGTTTGTAATCATGAGTGGAAACTGTGATAACTGCAGTAGAATAGTAAGGAAGCACGGGGAGGTGTGGGACATGTGGAAAATGAGGAGTCTCTCCTGTGGTTATAGGAAATGGATAGGCTTTTGGGGACTGGGATATGGGAGACAAGAATGAGGTGGGCATCTGGCATTATTGTTGTTGGGGTCACAAATAGGAGTGACCTGCTGCCAGAGTTGGATGGGGATGAGCCTTCTGAAGCTGTAGATGTAGGGGTAAAAGCAACAGTCTTGTAGGAAAAATTGTTTAGGCGAATCTGGTAGAGAAGGAATATGGGAAATTGAAGTTGTTAGACAGCAGTCATGGATGAGTTAAGGTCTCAATTGGTGCAGGAGAAAATTGATCAGATTTTGAGTTCAATGCTTGTTCAGATGATTGAAGATATTGGTTCTTTAAGTAAGGACTTCACACATGATGATCATTTAGTATTATAGTTGACGACTGCGATGAGAGAAAACACAAAAGACGGACAAACAAATATACAATATTTCGGTAATGAACTTCTTCAAGTAGTAGAGAAACGGGACATTTGGTTCCAGACATGCATGACACAGAACGTCACTCAGTGACTGGCTAGTTAGTGGGAGAAATGGTGGGGGAACGGCCAAGGAGTAGACTATTGATATATCGGCAATGTCTGAGATAATATGTTGCAGGTGATGGTAAAATAGATATATATGTAGCAAGGGTACCTAGTGCTGATGCAAAAAGTTATTACTAGTTAAAAAGATGGGGAAAAAACCAAAATAAAATTAATTCAATTGGGTGAACTGAATTCAGGTGTTCCAGGAATTCTTTAAGTGCCAAGAAACCATGTCGTGAGATTACAAATTTGTCATCCACATAGAGATAGAAGCATTTAGGTTTTAACAGAGCAGTCAGCAAGTCCTTTTCTTTGAAGTTTTCCATATATAAATTTGCCACCACTGGAGAAAGTGGCGATCCCATTGCCACACCGTCAGTTTGCTTGTAATACCTTCTACCGTACACGAAGTACGTAGACTTGAGCACATGCTGGAATAAGTCTGTGATCCCGTGATCAAAATAATGTCGTATTAACTCCAGAGTCTGTTTCGTATGTACAGAGAGATATCAAAGATTACCATGAGGTCAGAATCTGACAGTCAGACCCTGGATTGTTTGTATGAATTCAGCAGAGTTCCTTACAAGGTGTGTGCAATGGCCCACCAGTGAACTTAATTGGCATGTGATATATTTAGCCATTTGGTACATGGAGCCCCGATCGCACTATCAATAGGCTATAAGGGCAGGTTCTCCTTGTGTATTTTCGGCAGTTCATATAACCTCGGATGCCTGGCTGCACGAGGTCGTAGGTCCTTGATGGTTAAGAAGCATCGTCTACTAAGCCCCTGACCTTGTTGTCATACTGTCCTGATGAGAGTAGAACTGTAGCATTTCCCTTATCTACAGCGATGACGACAATGTTATCTTTATTGCGTAGCTCCCATAATGCTTTGGGATGTTTGTCCTTCCTCAAGACCCGACAGGTTTCATGTCGTATTTATTCCACTGCATCAGCTGGAAGCATTCGTACAGCCATTTCCACCACACAGACAATGTCCTTTGCAGGTACAGACGTCGGGGCCACGGCAACATTCAAGCCAGTAACCGAGCGTGGTGGTGTAACGGTTAGCGTGATGGCCTCGCATTCGGGAGGGCGGCAGTTGGAATCCCCGTCCGGGCATCCAATTTGGGTTTTCCATGGTTTCCCAAATCACTCCAGGCAAATGCCGGGATGCTTCCTTCGAAAGGCCATGGCCGAATTCCTTCCCATTCCTTGCCCCCCATCTTTTCCTGCCCCTAAATACCTCGCTGTTAAAAAAAATAATAAAAAAAATAAATAATCAAGCCAGTACTGAGGCCATAGCATCTTCAAGTTTGGCTCCGGTGAGGTTAACTATAGTACGGCTGGCAATTGTCAATCCGCCTTACTTGAAGATGGTTGTATTTGTTTATATGTCTTGCTGTGGTTTTCTCTGGTTCAATCCTCTCTTGAAGTGAAGTAGCAGCGTCAATCCATTCCCAAGAATCCGTAGCCAATCTAGATGTAAGAAGTAGATGACACGAAAGTAAGAGCCTTACATTTTTGTCAAGCTCGTAGCATATAAAGCAAATTTGCTCCCGAAGAAGCTTCATGCCAGTGTGGTGTAAAATCCTTTTGCCACCTGTTCTGTTTATGTGATGCATTACTCTAACAAAGCAAGGCAGCACGTCACTGTACCTACATCACAGTAGGAAGGCCAGGGTGCTGATAAGTCTGGCAGAACACCTGAGAAATTTTTTTGTCACTTATGTTGTTGAAAAGGTTATTTCCATCACAATTAACAATAATTATCTTTTAAATTAAGTGAAAAGAAAAGTTACACTAACAATCAGCTTAGCTATTTAACTGAGTGCAACATAAAATGATTTAATTGTTTTATTATTTTCAATGATTAGACTAGCTGTATCCATGCAGTTTCACTTGTATTATGCTCTTTTTGTTTATTATCTCTATTTCATAGTGAAACAAATAACATTTAGGAATGTAATCTTCTAATTCCAGTGAATTTTATGGCAGCATAATTATAATCTGATGAACATGTTTTTACCATGATTTGGTTGTTGATGTAATGTAACAAAACTTAAGACTCAGTCCCACTTACCCCTTGATGTATGATGTAATTTGTGCATGGCGGCTTATAAATGCCAGCTTAGAAATTCGATTCAATCTTTACAGAATGTTGAATGTAAATATTTTTGACAGCTGACAGTCAACTTACTGCAATTATAATCACTAATATAACTCAGAAAACATTGCGATTTGATAGCAACTTATGTATTGTTATACAATTAGCATGCAAAAAATGTAGAGACTGTGTTTGCAGTTACTGCTTCATTATTTTAAAGATTATGAGCATGCAATTGTTCTCTTTCCACAACTTAAAATGTTAGATGTGTCCTTGCACTTAAAGAAATGAGAATTCTTAATGAGTTCGGTTTTATTAATACAATGTTACATAGTTCATTGTCAGTTCAAATTTTTCTGTACATATAGCTACTTTGTACTTTCTAGTGAGTATTCTTTTCTTCCTGTCTTTGAACTTAATTCCAATCCAAAGAATATTTATCACACATTTAATAACCTATCTAGCTTTGCTTAATTTTTGCTGTTTTATGATTTCATTTATACGAGTATCTTGCTCCCTTCTCATATTCTAGAACAGATCTCAAAACAAAATCTACTTTGCTAATTTACAACCTAATATTACTGGATGTCACTTGTGAGATGTGTTTGTAATGTATATAAAATATGTATTTGCTTTATCATTTCTTTTGAGTTTCATAATATCACTTATGATACTTGCCTCCGTGTAATTGATCATGTTACAATTCTGAAAGATGAGTTGTAATAAATGTTTTATGTCTTAATTTTTAAAGTATACTAGCTGGTACCCACTACTTCGTTAGTGATTGTACAGAATTCATATTGACATCTAACCACCACAGTGCACGATGGGAGACTCGATACTATTACCACACACAAATACCAGTCTTCTGCGCTATGTAGTTCCGGCAGAAAAGTAAAATTTACGGATACACACAAATCTTTGGATGAACTACGAAAATATTCATGATCGACCAATTTCAAACACCATATCTCACACACTCCCACAGTTACCGAATTTCGGCCAACGTTGTGATCGATGGGAGACTCTGTGTTACTACCACACACAAACGCCAGTGATCTGCGATTGATAGTTTTCACTTAAAACTGATACACCGTGGCACATGCGTCTTCGGCAGAAATATGAAATTGCCGCAGGTCGACCATTTTCATCACCCATATATTCCACACCCCCATAGTTACAGACATCTAACAACCATAGTGCACGACAACAGACACGATTCTACTACCACACATAAAAACCAATGCTCTATGCTATGTAGTCGTGGCAGGAAACTGGAATCTACGGAGACACATGCCTTTCGTCGAAATACGAAAATATCCTTGGTCGGCCACTTACAGCACCATATCTCCCACACAACCACAAATTCTGAAATTCGGCAGCTGTTGTGATCGAAATGTGACTCTGTGTTACTACCACACACAAACACCAGAGATCTGTGATCGATAGTTTTCACTGAAAAGTGATACACCATGACACTTTTGTCTTTGGCAGAAATATGAAATTGCCACAAGACAACCACTTTTAACTCCCATATCTCCCACAACCCCATAGTTACCGAAATCTAACAACCATAGTGCACTACATGAGATACAATTCTACTACCAAACACAAACACCAATGCTCTATGCTATGTACTTGTGGCAGAAAAGTGACATATGCGGAGACAGTCGAAATACGAAAATATCCTTGGTCGGCCACTTACAACCACTATATCTACCACAGTACCACAGTTTCTGAAATTCGGCCGCTGTTGTGATCGAAAGGTGACTCTGTGCTACTACTATACACAAACGCCAGTTATCTGTGATCTATAGTTTTCGCTGAAAAGTGATACACCATGACACTTTTGTCTTTGGCAGAAATATGAAATTGCCACAAGACGACCACTTTTAACTCCCATATCTCCCACAACCCCATAGTTACCGAAATCTAACAACCATAGTGCACTACATGAGATACAATTCTACTACCAAACACAAACACCAATGCTCTATGCTATGTACTTGTGGCAGAAAAGTGACATATGCGGAGACAGTCGAAATACGAAAATATCCTTGGTCGGCCACTTACAACCACTATATCTACCACAGTACCACAGTTTCTGAAATTCGGCCGCTGTTGTGATCGAAAGGTGACTCTGTGCTACTACTATACACAAACGCCAGTTATCTGTGATCTATAGTTTTCGCTGAAAAGTGATACACCATGACACTTTTGTCTTTGGTAGAAGTATGAAATTGTCACAGGTCGACCACTTTCAACCCCCATTTCTCCCACACTCCCATAGCTACCGACATCTAACAACCATAGTGCACTACATGAGATACGATTCTACTACCAAACACAAACACCAATGCTCTATGCTATGTAGTTGTGGCAGAAAAGTGACATATGCGGAGACAGTCGAAATACGAAAATACCCTTCGTTGGCCACTTACAACCACCATATCTACCACAGTACCATAGTTTCTGAAATTCGGCCGCTGTTGTGATCGAAAGGTGACTCTTTGCTACTACTACACACAAACGCCAGTTATCTGTGATCTATAGTTTTCGCTGAAAAGTGATACACCATGACACTTTTGTCTTTGGTAGAAGTATGAAATTGTCACAGGTTGACCACTTTCAACCCCCATTTCTCCCACACTCCCATAGCTACCGACATCTAACAACCATAGTGCACTACATGAGATACGATTCTACTACCAAACACAAACACCAATGCTCTATGCTATGTAGTTGTGGCAGAAAAGTGACATATGCGGAGACAGTCGAAATACGAAAATACCCTTCGTTGGCCACTTACAACCACCATATCTACCACAGTACCACAGTTTCTGAAATTCGGCCGCTGTTGTTATCGAAAGGTGACTCTTTGCTACTACTACACACAAACGCCAGTTATCTGTGATCTATAGTTTTCGCTGAAAAGTGATACACCATGACACTTTTGTCTTTGGCAGAAGTATGAAATTGCCACAGGTCGACCACTTTCAACTCCCATTTCTCCCACACTCCCATAGGTACCGACATCTAACAACCATAGTGCACTACATGAGATACGATTCTAATACCAAATACAAACACCAATGCTCTATGCTATGTAGTTGTGGCAGAAAAGTGACATATGCGGAGACAGTCGAAATACGAAAATATCCTTGGTCGGCCACTTACAACCACCATATCTACCACAGTACCACAGTTTCTGAAATTCGGCCGCTGTTGTGATCGAAAGGTGACTCTGTGCTACTACTCTACATAAACGCCAGTTATCTGTGATCTATAGTTTTCGCTGAAAAGTGATACACCATGACACTTTTGTCTTTGGCAGAAGTATGAAATTGCCACAGGTCGACCACTTTCAACCCCCATTTCTCCCACACTCCCATAGCTACCGACATCTAACAACCATAGTGCACTACATGAGATACGATGCTACTACCAAACACAAACACCAATGCTCTATGCTATGTAGTTGTGGCAGAAAAGTGACATATGCGGAGACAGTCGAAATACGAAAATATCCTTGGTTGGCCACTTACAACCACCATATCTACCACAGTACCACAGTTTCTGAAATTCGGCCGCTGTTGTGATCGAAAGGTGACTCTGTGCTACTACTCTACACAAACGCCAGTTATCTGTGATCTATAGTTTTCGCTGAAAAGTGATACACCATGACACTTTTGTCTTTGGCAGAAGTATGAAATTGCCACAGGTCGACCACTTTCAACCCCCCTATCTCCCACACCCCCATAGCTACCGACATCTAACAACCATAGTGCACGACAGGATAGACGATTCTACTACCACACACAAACACCAAAGGTCTATGTTACGTAGTTGTGGCAGGAAAGAGAAGTATACGGAGATACGAATTTTTGGTCGAAAAATGAAAACGCCCTGCACTGACCAACTTTAATCATTATATCTCCCACATCCGCACAGCTATCGGCATTCGGCCAACGTTGTGCACGACAAGAAACTCCATGCTACTTCCACCCACAAACATCACTGAACTGTGCTAGGTAAAGGTGGCTGAAAAGTGAAATATAGGAAAAAACACGTCTATTTTTATATATATATAAGATTGATGAAATTGTTATTCCTCTTGTCCCCCCCTCAAACATATGCACCCAATCTCAATCTTATGTGTACACATACTTGCATGCATTTTGAACCTAATTGAATTTGAACGATATTTTGACTGACAATTGATCATGTCGTCTTTTTAATTGCTTGAAGAACTGTATAACTTAAATAAAAAGTCTGCACATGGGGGGGGGGGGGGGAAGGGGGGGATTTCCTCAAGATCTCACCCCCACCATAGGGTAGTGACCGACCAGATCTCACCATAGCAAGGGGGGGTCCAGATTTTCAGAAAAACATCTTGCATAATTAATGATGTCCCCTTACCCTGATACTGTCATTGTAACCTACTGATGCCACTTAATTGCTGGACAAAATGTCTTTCAGTTTCATTGAGATGACCCAAAAAAGCTTCTGAGATATATCGAGACAAGAAAAATGTTTTTACAGGAATGAAAAATTATGATAAAACTCTTGATTATTGTATCAAAGATTTTTTTTTTTACAGGAATGTGGTCGCAGGTTTCCAGCTTGCAGCAATGAAGCATCACATAGGCAAGATAAATTTGTTCTTTCAGCACTTCCAGAACAACTGAAGTGTGTGGTTACCCTCTCTGGTGACAGCATCACGCTAGCGGTCAGTTCACTCAACTAAGAAATTAGCAGTTTTGTACAATTTTGTTATCATTTTCTCTGTACAGTGTAAGGAACTTTGTTTTTAGAGTAATAGCAGTTGACCCTTCAGATGAAATACTTATTTCTTGCTTTACATATTCTATTTGTTTTTGTATAACTATAAATAGCACCAGAATTAGTTTCATCATCACAACTTGTACATTTGAAAGTATGCATATGAATATTGCAAATATAAATATTAACAGTTGCACATATTTTTTCTGTTTGATATAAAGAAATTTGGATACATGATAACTGAAAATAAAATGCATGGAAATGTTAAAGTAGTGGAGTATAATAAGCGTATGTCAAAAAGTTAGATGTTTCACTGTTCATGTGCATTTCAACTTCCTACAAAACCATTAACCTTGTAAAATAGTTCAGGCACTGTGATTATTTATTGACTTACTGAATTAAGTATAGTAATGAACAAATTGTATGTCATTTGAGTTTTTTCACCATCACCCATATACATGCACAAGGACCCATGGATAATATTCAATATAATCCATGTTGCATATTTAACAGACTGTACTCTTATCCCTTTTCTTTGGAATATAGATTACTTTCAGAAATGTAGGAAACACAACTTTTCATGACTTACATGTTAGTGATTTTATAGGCAATATGTGTTTCCATATCTGAAGACAAGGTGACCTTTTTTACACAGGAAATAAACCTTAAAGTTCAGCGACAACAGACTGTGTCATATCGGACGTCAATCCTGGGTGAGAGTCCATGGCGATTGCAGCAGATCCAAGATGCTGGAAACCACGTTCAGCTTGCTATTTTACATACTGAGGCTATTGACAAGGACTACATGTTCAGGTTTATTTTTGTTTGGCACATTCCTTTCTGCTTGAAGATAGATACTGTAATTTTGGAGTTATCAGTATAATCTTTTTGACATTTTTGGTTGCAAAATTTTGATGGTGTGATTGGATTTTTGTTGAGGCATCATTGAATGATGACTTGAAAATTAGTCCATTCTGTGTTATTACAGTAATAGATTAATATGTAAACTTATTAAAGTAAATGTTTCTGTTCTCGAGACTAATGTGGTTGTAGTGAAGTAGTATTAACATCTTTTTTATACATATGTGGTGTCTTTGGCAAAAAAAGTTGCAATTAAATGAAATTCCAAAAAGTATGCAGCTGGCTGTTAAGTGTAATCTCACCTACTGCTGAACATTGGATGACCTATAACTATTTTACTAAATAAATAAACAGTTATTAGAATGTTAATTCTTAAGTGTTGCTTGGTCTTGTGCCAGAACTATAGGCACTGTTGGTACAATTCTACACTCTCCCACCAGAAGTTTAGTCTTGAGCAATGTTTGTATTCTTTAAAGTTTGAGATAAGGTTCAAGGATACATAACTTACTTAGACTTTATGGAAATGAAGTACATACGAATATATTCTTAAGTCCAGTTGAACATTTACACATAAGATAAGTACTCTCCTCAGAACCAATCAATTAAATATATCTTCTATGTGTTACACAAACATAACAATGGCCATCTTATTTAATAAGAAAAATTAAATGTTTAAAGAAATGAAGTAAAATCTAGAATTATTTGCACAGATTTTTCTTTTATAAATCAGTAGTAACATTTGACCCTGGTCATAGTCTAATATTTTATATATATATTTGTGGTCCATTAATCACTTGACGCTTATGATAAAAGCAGCTTTGATTTGTTAAATAAGGTACAATTTCAGGATTTGCTAGATTAATTTCTATTTTAGGGTAAGTTTGGTGCTTTAAATAATTAAATTCACTTCATTTTAAGCTTTATACGTTTCAATATGTTCGGTTATTGAACAGTCGGTCATAAATGACAGCTGAAATTATTTTGAATGTCTATTTTAAATCCTTGAAAATCGGTATTTTGCTGTCAAGTAAAAAAAAAAGAAAAAGGTATCAAACTATTTTGAAAACGAAGATTGAATAAGAAATTTTTAAATACACCCCAAGAAGTATTTTTATTAGTTCCAATGGGAAAATTGTATTTCAGAATTTTAATTAATGACTGAGTTTGGCAACACTCTTTGTTGAGATAGTAGAAAGAGGATTAAAAACCCTGCATTTACTGTAAAGTGTGATGAGGGGATGCTTCAGCAAACAGAGTGATCTGGGTTTCCAAACCCTGGTCTGGCGTCGCTCGAATATGAGATGTTTGTTTAGGACCGTCATTTTGGGTAACAAAAACAGGAGTTTGAAAAGGTGAAAAACTGGACAACATTTGTGTGTATAAATTACCGCAGAAATGATATGACAAAGGAGTTAGGTCAGCAATTAGCGTAAAGAGTATAAATTAGGTGGAAATTTAATTATTTTTGAACTGAGGTGTATAGAGATATGAAGTATGTTTGAAAATATAACTGTTCAATTGTCTAGGAAACTTGTTATTTAATTAATTGCAATGTAGTACAGGCTCCGATGGCAATTTCCCTACACCCCCAACTTCCCCCTATCCTGCACCCACCTACATCTTCCATCTACAAATTTGTCTTTAAATTCTTTCAATGTTTCGGTAAATTATTCATCATTTCTCTTGGTAACTCATTCCAATCCCTGACACCCTTACCTAAAAAAGAGAATTTTCCCACACCCTTGTGCCTGAAATCGAGTGCCAGCTTGTGGTCATGGTCATCTTTTCCCTTCCATGCACTACTTTTCATACCTACTACCCCATATCTTTCCATGCCTCAACGCCAGCATACGCCCTGTACACTCCCATGACCCCCCTCATCCTGTCTTGCAATGAGTTCCATTCCAGCTCCTTTATCATATCTGTCACTGATAGCATTCTGCGATAATTTCCATAGACAAATCTAGCAGCACTTTTTTGCACCCTCTCCAATTCCTGTATTTGATACGCAAAATGATGGTCCCATACTACACTACCATATTCGTGCAATGGTCTGACTAAAGTTTTGTAACCCAATTCCTTTACTTCTCTCGTACATCCCTTCATCACTCTCTCCAACAAGTGCAGAATTTTGAAACCTTTTCCTACCACCTGTCCAATGTGTCCTGCCCAGTTAAGCTTGTTATCAAATTTAATGTCAAGAAATTTACATTTCAAGTCTTCAGCAAGCAATTCTTTCCCCACCTTATATTCATAATTAACCTTTTGTTTTTTATTTGTGTATCTAATAAGCTGACTCTTCTTTGCATTTATCTTCATCACATGTTTACCAACCCAACTAGATATCCTGTCCAGATCACCCTGCAACTGTTTACAATCCTCTATCGTCTTGATTCTTTTATATAGCATTATGTCATCTGCAAACTATCTAATTTCAGATAGTAAACAATCAACACAGTTATTCATTAGAATAATGAATAGCAATGGTCCCATGCTACCTTGCGGCACTCCCATTTTTACTTCCATGTCTTTTGATACTACATTTCCTACCCTAACTTTCTGTTTTCTACCTTTTAAAAATTCTTCTACCCAGCAAATCATTTTCTCATCCACTCCAATAGTTTTTACCTTATTGCCAGGTACCTCAAATTGTGATTCTTTTCCCTTTTTTGTCCGACCTAATTCTGCTGAGGAACTGATGCAGTATCATGAACTAAGAATGCAAAAAATATTTAGAGTGTATTAATAATCATCAGAGATTTGAGATGTGACAAACTAACATGCAAACGTATTAGTGTGAATTATCATATGATTCGGCTGTACCCTTGACTTCCAGTACCCACTTTAGACTTCCTGTGTCTCATGATTAAGGGGTCACTTCAAATATTGCTTATTGGTTTTATTTTTCTAATTTCACTGCAATTCTCCTGTCTTCAGTTTTGATAAGTTATAAGTTGACTGCCCCTATCCTTACTTGAATCAATATTTCCTTGTAGCATTTTCTTTTATGTGCCATTATTTATAGTCGAGTGTTGTATTAACATATTTTAAGAATGACAGGGTTTTATTCTATGCCCATTAATATTCAACTTGAAGGTAGAGGAAGCAAAAAGGAATTAAAGAGAATGAATGTGGGATATGTGTTTAAGGAGAAAAAAGTATGCTACGATTTGTTGACGACATTGTCCTGTTAGCAGAACAGACTGAAGATCTTGAAAAGTTACTGAATGGCATTACAAAATACTGAAGATAGATTTTGGACTAAATGCTAAAGCAAGACAAAAGTGATTAACTGTAGCAGCAATAATAGTAGATTGAATACAAAAAAAGGATATGATGCAATAGTAAATTCTGTTTCTTAGGAAGTAAAATTACAACTGATGGTTGTAGCAGGAATGATGTTAAAAGCAGATTAGTTGTAGTGGAGAGAATCTTCTTGGAGAAGAGAAATCTTTTAATATGAAATATTGATCTAGTGCAACGTTGTTGGCTTTATAGGCAACTGAAAATGAGAAATGAGAATGGTTAGTATTGGTTAGGGTAGGTTACCCAAAGCAATACCACCCCCAAAAGTTAACACTATCAAGTGTAGAAGATAACCTAACAATAATATTGGTGGGAGTCTCAATGTCGTACAAATTTTCTGAAGGTAATTATGTGAAATCTTAGAATCAGAACAAAGGAGCCTTGTAGCGTAGATGACAATGGTCAATGGATTTATGTAGGTATGAAAGAATGGTAGTCAATGATTAAAGATACAGGAATGAAAGTAAAGGATCTTGGTTTGGAAGTCCAAATGACAGTTACAAACGGAATTTAAAGTAAATATGATGAGTTTGAATGTAGTTTTTCATTAAAGGAAAAAATGACGAACCACAAATAAAATCTGTAATTGAAAGAAAACCACAACGTATTAAAGTTTTTTTTTTGTGATAAGATGACAGTAGTTTGAGATTCCTATGTTGAACTGAAGTAATTTAAAAATAATTTCAAAGTGAAAGTTTTTAACGTATCAGGGTGGAGTAGCTACATGAGAAGGCATGAGATGATCAACGAAAAGAAATGAGAAAATTTAAATTTAAACTGATCCAAATTTATAGGAAGGACCCTATTTTAATGAAAGCACTTTTTTTTTAAGTGAGTTTGACATAAGTTTCAGTCAAAACAAATGACTGCTAATATAAGATATTTAATTTCAAAGTATTTAATCTGAATTTAATAATGGCAGCCAAAGAGCAGCAGAAACTTTGAAAGATCATATCTCTGTAATTAAAAACATTTAGATGGGAGCAAGATACATGAAACTAATCGTAAAAATATGTTGAATTTTTTGACGTTAAAACAAATACACTAGAACAAATAGTTCCATCCCATACAGCCTAGCCATTTGAGGCAAACACATCTGCTCTGATCACAAGTCTTTTACTCTCTACACCAACAACCTGACCCAGGCACTCATAAACCGCAATTATCCTACAGAACTAGTTCAAAACAGCTATCAAGAGTCAGAAACTGTCCCCCACACCGACACAAACAACCTAAAGCCAACCAGAATCCTTTTTTTCTCACCCAGTTTTTCCCTGGCCTGGAATCGCTAAACCATATTCTTCATTTGGGCTATGACTTTCTTGGATCCTTTCCTGAAATGCGCCGCATTCTTCCCACTATCCTTCCTACCATACCCCAAGTCACCTTCAGCAGACCACCTAATCTAAAATACATCCCTGTATATAAATATCAACCCTCTGATGCTCCTAAACCACCGTTTGAATCCTTCCCTTGTAAGAGACCCCATTGTAAAACTTGCTTTATGCATCCAACTACCACTACCTACTACTGGTGAAACCTACCCCCTAATAGGCCATGCCACTTGTACAACCACCCATCTCATATACCAGCTCACCTGCCTCCACTGTCCAAGTCCCTACATTGGCCTGACCTCAAACTCATTATCCATCAGAATGAATGGTCACGAAAACGCCAACAGATATCAGAGTCTAGACTGTTATTTGGAGAACTGTAGATGGCATACCAGTTGATTTCACCATCCACAAAATCACTGTGTCTGCATGTTGATGTTGCAGGACGTAGAAAATTTAACTGTATTTGATAGATGTTGCATTTGGCAGTAGGAAACGGAATTTTTTTTCCTTGTAATACCACCGTAAAACTTGATTTCATTATTTGATTCGATGTTGTAATTGGAAAGAAATGGTCTCCAAAGTAACGCTTTATGGAAAGATAATTGGAGCATAGTCTTCTGCGCGTGGGAACACTTAGATCGGCATTATTAAACAAGTCTGTGATTTGTTCCATGAGCCGTCGTCCGTCAGTAGTTGTCCCACAGTTTTTACATTGAGCAAACGCCAATCATCAATAAATAAATTACTGGGAAGATATGTAGTATTCCATAGCGGCAGATAGATAGATAGATAGATAGATAGATAGATAGTGGAACAGTACATACAGTATTAATAATGTCAATTATATTACCAGCAATTAATAACAAGTTAGCTACAACCCATTAGTATAATCAATATCCACTGTAATCTACAAATACAATCCCAAGTTAACTACTAAATATGTGGAACAGTGTATACACTTGTTACCAGCATCTAATAACCAGTTATTTTCTTACAATCCAGTTACCATGATAAGTTTCACTGTAATCTACAACTACATATTATATCATTGTAGTTACTATTTATGTGGAACAGTGCACACACTTATTAACAATATCAATTATATTACCAACAACTCATAAGCAGAAAATTACTTAAAAAGCTGTTAGTATGATAATTTTTCACAGCAATTTTTGAGTGCATGCTATCCCATGTTAGTTACTATATATGAGTGAATTTTGTAAACAGTGTAATTACTTCATTTGTCAAAAGTTTCAGTGGAAAGAAAACCATATATCATTTTAGTAATTGTGGATAATTTTGTCACCTTCCCCTTCCATACACCATATATACTATTTCATCAGCCATTCTTAGTTACCAAATTACAAGAAGAAAATTCTTTCACAGAGTAAAATGGCTTCTGAAGCAGAAACTCTTTCAGTTTGGACTTAACATTTAACATTTAATTTCTGTTGGTAAGACATTGAATAAGGAAGCTCTAGTAAATGTTATCCCTTTCTGTACAATTGACAGTGATTTGTAATCCTTGTGAATATTATATTTATTCCTAGTATTATGGCTATGTATGTCAGCATTAAGATTGAAAAGTACAGGATTTTCCACTAAAAATGATAGTTTGGTGTATACATTCTGTGCTGGCATTGTTAGTAGATCTAGATTTTTAAATAGATTTCTGCAAGACGTCCGTGGGCTTGCTCGACAAATAGTTCTTACAGCACTCTTTTGTAATTTAAATATCCTCTGTGCTTGTGAAGAGTTGCCCCAGAATGAGGTGCTATAAGTGAGCAGGGAGTGAAAATATGCAAAATTAACTAACTTTCAGATTTATATATTAGCTATTCTAGATATTACCCTCAGTGAAAATGTTGCAGAATTCAGTTTTTTAAGAAGTTGTTGAATATGTTGCTTCCAGTTAAATTTGTTATCTATATATACACACCCTGGAATTTTGTGAAACTGCTTTAATTGATTGTTTTTCCTTCAGGTATCATATTATAGCTGTCCTTTGTTTCTATTTTTATTTTTTGTAACAAATTGAAGTAACTGTGTTGCTGAATCTGTTGAAACACCTTGCCTAAAACCAAATTGTGTTTTACTGAGTAGGTCATTCTTTTGTAGATGTGCATACACCCTTCTGTACATTGCTTTTTCAAAGATTTTTGAAAATTTTGATAGAAGTGATATTGGTCTGTAATTCTCAATCTTTGAGGTATCACCCTTTTTATAAAGTGGTTTGATTATTGACTTCTTCAATGAGTCGGGGAAGATACCTTCTTCAAAAAAACTATTACAAATATGACTAATAACTCTACTAATGCTGGTGCTACATTATTTCACTACATTGAAACCTCATCATAACCAAATGACTTTTTATTTTTGAGGGATTTAATAATTTTTTCAATTTCATTTTGACTGGTGGGAAATGGAGACATAGAAGCTGTTTTTGGTGACAAGGATTTAAGTATTGTTATAGCATCCAAATTCCCAATATATTTTCCTTTTATTTTTTCAGCAACTGTTAAGTAAATCTAAAAGATAGGTTTCTAGAATTCAGAAATTAATTATGAAGAAATGAAAGCAGATACAAGAAAATTTATGAGGAAATAAAGTGCTTAGAATAAAAAGTCTTAGGAAAATTGGAAAATTTTTGGGAAACTCTGTAGCAAGCCAAGCCAGACAGAGGGCAAAAAAAGGCGGCAACATGTGCCGGGCAGCACATGGCAAGTGATAGATCCGTGGGAAGGTCAGTTGAGCTGGCATCACCATAGCGTCCCTCCGGGGCCAGACTATATTAGGAAATCGAGACCCGACCTCAATCACTTTAGTTTTCGGCTGTGATCAGGGTGAGGATGTGTGAGGAGCTTGCAGCAGGCTGTAGGCTAACCTTGTGTAGGCTAATCATGTGAATCAGAAATTTTAATATATCTATGGGAGTAATTTTCATTTTGGAATGGAACTTTAACAAAGTGTTTTATTTCTGGAATTTCCTGTATCAGTCATGAGAACTTTATCTGGGGAAAGGGTCCTCTGGTAATTATAGTTTTCATAGTGTGAATAGCGTGTGGAAAATTTTCTGGGTGTTAATCTGCAAACTTCAGAAAAGAGTCTGGTTTGAACTATTACTGTTTCCAGAGTAGGGATGCCTAAATTTTAGATATAACATATTTAATTTGAATATTATTTTTGTGTCCTGAACTTTTAAATTACTTTGCCCCTCTTATGATGATCCTGCTGCTAAATCATCAGGGTTGGCAACTGGTTTAATTAAATAACAAACTGCATATAAGAAGGAATCAAATCACTTTTGATTAAAGAGTGAGTTGTTCCAGTAAATAACAGCTGTAAAACATGGCGTTTTTACACTAGGACTCAGAAATTACTTTTAATAGAGTGGAACACAGTACTTTATGGCAGTGAAGAATGGACCTTAGGATTACCAGAAAGAAAGAAAATAGAAAGATTTGAAATGTGGTGCCATAGAAGGATGCTGAAAATTAAGTACAAAGTATGAAATGAACATGTTTTGGAGATGAGTGAGGAGAGAAGGTTGTGGAAGAATCTTACAGAAAGAAGAAAATTAGATGGTAGTTCATAATTTATGACATGTGGAATTAGTTAATTTGTTAGTAGAGGGGAGAGTCAAATGAAAGAACTGTAGAGGTAGACATAGATTAGACTATGTTTAGCAGGTAATTGAGGACATAAGATGTATGTTGAGATGAAGAAGTTAGCATAAGATGGAAGAGATGGTAGATTGCGTCAAACCAGTCGATAGTTGAGTGTTCTGTTAATTTGTTTTAGGAACAAAGTTGGTGTGCAATATTTTTAATTCATTATATCATATAGGATCTATATGGGTAGACAATCTGAGAACTTTTGTGAATTTTTATTGAAACCGAGACTCTTTAACTTCTGCTGTACCTAATTTAGTTACTGAAATTTTAATTGAGGCATATTTGTGTGTATATATATCAGAAATACATTGATTTGTGATATTGCATGTGGCTGCAACAAAAGTATAAAGTTCAAACTTCCATTTCATTGTTTTTGTTTCATTTTTGTGTTGATGATATTTATTTTTGACAAAAGAATTTAGTGAGGTCTAAATTGTTTGCTATATCAAAATTATATTAGTGTGACTTGGTGAAGCACAATATTATAACATTCTGTTATTGAGTAGTGTGTTTTACTTTCGTTGTGAGATGTGCAGTGTTGCATTCTCATTGAAAACTTGTACAGAATTGTTTTCTTGTTATCCTGCCATATCATTCTGTACTTCGATGCTGCATGAACAAATCATTATTTTATTATTATTATTTTCTCATTATCAACTATGTAATTAATTAAAATTGATAGAATAGTACATTTTGTGAGTAGGAAATAGGTTTTGCCATATTGTATCTGTTTTTGGCATTGTTTGATCTCTAAGAACCTACTTAGGTTTCTTTAACTCCATTTTTATGTTACCTTGGGTAAAACCATTGACTCTCACAGAATGGTACATGAAGACAAATGAAGTAAAACAATGTATAGGTGATAAATTTTCAATAAAACTGGGATTCATGAATTTCAGTGTACAATCAAAAGCACCTGAAGAAAAGATATGGGCATTAAACTTTCATGTTCGATCTGTTAAAATATGCAGATAATTATTTTGTATATTGCATGAAAACATATTCAAAAATACTTGTGGCATTTTGAAATATAACAAGCAAACTTTAATCTTTAGAAAATTAAAAGATTTTGAGTAATATTAAATAGAAGAACTAACTCTTATTTCATTTGATCAAAGGATGAAAAAGAAGCACTAGATGTGGATAAACACAAATAGATGTAATTTTCAGGAATAAACCATTCATCAGCAGATTAACATGGTGTGGACTGACAAACAGTTTAGTGCAAATTGCCAGTAAACAGCAGGGGGCAGTTGGTTGGTTGGAAAATGAATGAAAGGAGGTGGGTTTCTCAGGAGAAGAGAATATACCCAAACATTGTAAATGAAATAAAAAATCTAATGAATCCAAAAGAAAAAATAATGATTAAGTAACAGTATAGGGAAACAGGAGGGCTATAATGACACAAACAAGACTATCACAATTGCACAATATTTTGTTTGACTCCTTAGTAATGTAAGAGAGGAATGGAGCTCAAGGCACAGTCAACAGGTATTCATACACTATAGCTGCAGTGTAAGCTTTAGAGTGTAAATCTCTATGTAATATAATCATTGATGGTTCCTTACACTAATTGTGTTGGTGCTCATAGTCTGGTGTCAGCTTCCTAAACACCTGCACTTTTATTTCTGGAATCTTCATTCTGTGTGATAACACGATCAGCATATTTTTCAATGATTTATTTTAGTTTACTGACTCCTTTGCCTCCACTTATGCTTTTTTATGGTCTGGGTCATTTTGTAAATACATATACTGCTCCTAATTCTTCTCCCAATATCCATTCAGGCCTCATTATCAGTTTGTGCCTTATACATTTCCAGAACTCTCTTCTGTCACATACAGACTTCCAGTTACTTTCAACCAAGGTTCTTAATCATGTCAGTCACTGGTTGTGTTCTATGGTAATTTTCGTATCCAAATCCATTGCATCTCCTCCAATTCATTTATTGAATACCCATAATATGGAGCATATACTACTCCATCATACTCAACCAGTCATCTCACAAAAGCTTTTTATCTTAATTCTTCAAATCCCAAGTACCAAATGATATGTCCAGATATTTACTCTTATTGCTTTCAACAAGCAATTCCTCTTCTATCCATTAATCATGTAAAACACCAGCATTTGCTCTCAGCCTTGCCTGCACAAAGCTAGATGTTTGAGGAGAAATTTTCCCATCACCAGATGCAGACAAGTATGAAAGTAAGAGATTCCTGGAGCATGTATTAAGTGAGATATGAAACTTCCAAATAATGAAAATATCATCATATTGCTTCAAACGATGAATAATATATCATAATAATAATAATTATGTAAATTACTATTGCAAATTCTTTAGTCTCACATTTCATAATTTTGTGAAAGTGTGTTCACAATTTGAATACATAGAAAAAATCATAGTTTCATGAAGTAGCAAATGTTTTCATTTGTATCAGATCGTTATAAAGTTAGGGCCCGCAGGGGCCTGGTATTCAAATGCCAGGTACGGGTTTGGCAAGCCCGTGGTGCCCAAGCTGGAAACTTGTTAAAGCCATAAGTTTCCCACACCATAATACCATGCTTCAACGACCACCGTAAGGCATGATGGTGGAACATTGTGTGTCTAGGAGAGTGGGGGATATTGGCGTCATCGCCCGAATTGTGAGGATGGAACAAACCTCTTTTTTTTTAAAAAAAAAAAAAACTCAACCTCAATGTTTGACACGTGCCAAAGAGGTGAATGGATGATGAGGACAATCACTCGTTAGTGTACAATCTCATGGGAACCTGTGCACCCCTGTTGTATTAGCCTGGTGGGAATGCAATAGAAATATGTGCCACTGGACGTTTTATTCATTCTCGTGGGACCAAAATTCAAGCCAAACAATCAAAAAACCCACCCAAAAAACACAAACAACTTAAATATCTGTGGTGTGGGTGTGCTGCAGGGAAATCCAAACATAACCAGTTCAAAGAAGCAGTTGATGGTTAATAGCCCCTCCCGCCTTTTCTGAAACTGACAGTAACAGATGAGTTTGTTCACTTGCGAATGCTTTTATAGTATTGCAAAGGGTGGAAGGAACTTTTGAAAAAGTATCCCCATTCTACATTTCTAAGGAATTTGAGGGTCTGGTAGGGATCCTGAATTCGGTAAAAAAGCTAAAAAAAACAACTACCAGTGGGTAAGCTAGCCAACTCCTTAACTGCGAGAAACTCTTGGAGTTAGCCGTTACTTGCGAACTCCTTAAATCCCTGACAGCAGCAAAGGCATTGTCACTTGCCATGATATTATTGATATAGGGACCGAGGAACTAGTTAAGGTGTGGGAAGATCAGAAAGTGATTGAGGTACATCAGATCACATGAAGGGTAAATGGCAGTATTGAAAAGACTGCCACCCTCGTCCTGACATTAGACACTCGAGTACTACCAAAGAATATAAAAGCAGGTTACATAAACCTGAATATCTTCCCATATGTTTTGAACCTGACGTGCTGTTTTCAGTGTCAGCGGTTTGGACATATGACGGCATCGTGGAAGGGCAACACCACCTATGGTAAGTGTGGCAAAGGTGCACATGAGCCGGGTGTCAGTTGCACGTTACCTCAGGTGTGCGTCAACTGCTCCTGATCGCACCCGGCCTGGCGTAGGGAATGTCAAGTGTATCTTGAAGAGTGCAAGATACAGGAGTTGAAGACCAAAGAGCGGATTCCTTACACAGAAGCAAAGAAGAAGGCCAAGTCGCTGGCTGCTCCAATTTTTGGAACTAGCTTTGCTAATCTTTACTTTATCCATAATACATGGATAGCTAAGTTGGCTTCAACTCCCATCCGGAAAGTGAGACTTGCTACCCAGACATCCGTTGCAGACATGAGTACAAATACAATGTGCTCATGTCAATGCAAATGAAGTGCAAAACCCACTATGGTTGTAACATCTAAGACCATGGATGTCATGTCAGTAGCAACACGCCTGCGACTTCGACCACACCAGCAGCAGCAAAACGGGACCCACCAGCAGTAACAGTGAAAACAACAGCACCTCCACACCTCCAATACCAACACGTGCTGTGACAGCAGTAGCTTTACCATCTGCTACCAATGTTAATGGAGGCGACCAGAAGATCGAGGGCCCGAAGTTTAGACAGACGGACCTGACTCAGTTTGTGAAACACCCTCTTCATTCCCTCCCAGACTAGTAGTGAGGAGAAGAAGAGAGAGAGGCCGAGGAAAAAAAAGAACAGGCAGGTGTTTGAGTCATTTACTGAGCCAGAGATTTCTGTCTTTTCTGAGCCAGAAGAAACTGAAATGCTGGTGGACGAGACTGGTCCCATTCCTCAGCAGACACTGACCGAAGACCCACCCGAACCGGGGCATGCGAAATTAAACATGGCTCCCATAATCCAGTGGAATGTTAACGGTTTTATGTCTCACAAAGCGGATTACAATTCTTAGCATGGTCTGATCTCTTGTGTTTATGTCTCCAAGAGACACATTTCAGACCAACATACCATCCTGTGCTAAGAGAATATGATGTTTACCGAAAGGATGATAGCGAGGGTGATCGAGGGAAGGGAGGATTGGCTGTGATGGTATGGAACACTTTCCACTCCGAACCTGTTGCTCTCACCTCTACCCTACAAGCAATAGCTGCCAGAATTCATGGACCAGTTTGACAGTTTGCTCCTTATATCTACCACTGGGGTCACCAGTTGATTTTGGTCAACTGGATGATTTGTTGCAGCAAATTTTGCGGCCTTTTCTTCTGTTAGAAGACTTTACATGCACAGTGCAATGTGGAGGTCGACGACCGATTGCCCCAGAGGTCGGGAAATTTGTAAATTGTTGCAGTGAGAGGAGATGCATCCTTAATACCGGTCAAATGATGCACTTCACTACTGCTTTTTGGTACGTCCTCTGCTACTGACCTTTCTTTCTGCTGGCCTTCAATTGTGGACTCTGTGCGTTGGCAGGTGGATTATGACCTCCATGGAAGCAACCACTTCCCAATATGGTTGCAGTTAGAGTTCGAACGTGGGGGAAGAACTACACAACAAAAATGGAATATCAGCAAAGCTGATTGGCAGCTCTAATTCTGTTTTGTCACTCTCCAGCAGCGAGTGAACATTGTGGAGAAAGTGAAACACTTCACTGAAATGATTCACCCAGCAGCTGATATTTCTATGCCTTGCAACTCCGTAGTGCTGCACAGAACACCCGTCCCTTGGAGGTACGGCGAATGTCGTTCTGCTATACAGAGTCGCAGACATGCCTTGCGTTGGTTTAGGTTACACCCGTCACCTGACAACCTCGTAGCATTCTGAATTGCAAGAGTGAAGGTACATTGTGTTATTAAGGAGAGCAAAAGGAGGTCATGGCAGAACTTTGTGAGCACCATAAATTATTCCACAACGTCATCAAGGATATGGGAGTTTATCCGCCGTATATCTGGGAGGTACTTTCAACCAGCAGTATCTGGATTATTGGATCGGGGCAAGTAGTCACCGATGAGTTAAGAATAGTGCAGCTGATGGCAGAGTACTTCACTGGCATCACTTCGTCTTCCAGATTGGACTACCAGGTCCAGCCACGAAGAATTTCTGCCGAAGGCAAATTTTTCCTCCAACTCATCGGACTTATAGGTGTACAGTAGCCCGTTTTCATCTTGGGAGCTGGAGTCTAAACTAATCAGCGCCAGGGATACCGTTCCAGGGCCTGACCTGATCCAATACCAGATGCTGAAGCATCTTAGCAAAGATGTGAAGGAGTACCCCGTTGGTATTTTTAAAGATACTGGATTGAAGGACACTTCCCCGACTCGTGTAAAGAAGCAATGATGTCCCTATTTTAAAACCAGCTAGGTGGCTATCATAGCATCACCTTAATGTGCTGCATCAGGAAGACACTAGAACTGATGGTCAATTGCCGCCTCATCTGGTGTTTTGAGTTGCGTAATCTGCTGAGTTGCTTTCAGTGTGGATTCAAGAAGTTCCTGTCCACCATGGATGACATGATCCTACTGGAAGCAGCAATTCAGAATGCTTTCATCCGCAGCCAACACCTTGTGGATGTATCTTTTGACATCGAAAAGGTATACAATACTATTTTAAAACAGTTATATGAATAGGATTTCGAGGGAAAACTGCCCCATTTTTTAAAATAATTTTTATCGTGAAATTGCAGCGGAGTGTCAGACCTTCCTCAGGAGTCAATTTTAAGTGTAATTCTTTTTGCTATTGCGATCAACAGCATCTCAACTGCAATAAGGAGTCTGATACGGTACCCCTTATACAGGGTGTCCAGAAAAGGACTCCCTGATTTCAAAATTAAATATCTCGAAAACAAAGATCGATAGAGGAATGCAGTAAACGGTATGTTTATTGTGACAGCTGTAAGAAGTGTATACAGCAGTGTGAAATAATAGTTACGAAAGCTGCTAACAGATGGCGCTGTATGCTCATATCAGCATACATAAGTGAAATAATTGTATGAAAACAATCTTTGCAAACAATCACATCACAATGTTTTCAAAATGTTCACCATTGGCACGTTTCAATGGTGGAACTGATCGCCCTGAGCTTCGGATCACTATTTAGGCATTACGTATGGCGATTACAGCGCCATCTGTTAGCAGCTTTTGTAACTATTATTTCACACTGCTGTATACACTTCTTACAGCTGTCACAATAAACATACCGTTTACTGCATTCCTCTATCGATCTTTGTTTTCAAGATATTTAATTTTGAAATCAGGGAGTCCTTTTCTGGACACCCTGTATGTTGATGATTGTTTTAAATTTTTGCACAACATTAGCCTCAGAGGGGTTGAGGGGCAGCTGCAACTCACCCTAAACAGGCTAGATGAATGGTCTGTGCATACCGGCTTTCGTTTCTCTGCCGAGAAAACCCAGTGTGTACTTTTTACCCATAGTAGAAGTCTTTTAGCAGAACCTCAGCTCATTTTGAGGAACACTGTTTTAAGTTTTACTGAAACTGTCTGGTTTCTGGGCCTCATTTTAGACAGGAGGCTAACTTGGCTGCCACATCTTAAAGATGTGAAAACCAGAGCCTCTAAAGCTCTAAATGTTTTAAAATGTCTGTGTGGCAGGTGGTGGAAAGCTAGAATTTAATATTTGAAATAACTCTGAGCTGAGTAAAGTCACAGTTGATCTTTTAACATCAACCACAGTCAGCACTGTCTAGAATATTTTGAAAGTAAAATTATCTAATTTGGGAAAGTTTAATTAGTGGCTTTAATTAAGAGAAAAAATAATTTTTTTAACTAAAAGGAATATAATTGAGAAATTAACATCAGTAGATAGCCTAAATTGAGAGGATTATGAATATGTAGTGGTTTCAGTAAAAAGTTTAAGCATTAATGAAATAATTAAGATTTTGAAGATGGATTGTTGTTAATTGCTTTTGGAGTGTGATGAATTGTGCCAAGCTGGTGACGTAAGAGACTTCAAGGTTAATCTTTTAGAAACCCTTTTGAATGTTGAATTAAATTGAAATAGATAGAATATGATAGCAGAAAGCCCTTGTATAAATTGCAAGTTAAACCCCTTAGTATATTGGGAGATATTAATTTCTGAAATAATGTGCTGGCATCTTAGGAATGGAAAATTTGATACAAGTCCCCGCAACCATCTTGGATAAGCCTAGTCTTCCAATAGTTATCAATGAGGCAACTCCATATCACTATGTAGCCTAGTCTTCCACCACATTTGAAACAGTCAAGTCTGCGTCAGTTCAGGGAGCGAACAGCTCTATTTGGAAGTTGTTACGGCACATAGTAACATGCCGTAATCTTATTCTCACTAAAGTTAGGGGGCTTAGCGAGTTTGTCTTCTTGTGTGAATGCGCTTAGTCTGTCAATCTTTTATGGAACTGTTGTCCGATGTCTTATTCGCAATTCTGGTACCGACAATGTAAGAGTGAACTTTATCAAGAATGTAAGTAATTTGTGATCTTAAAACTGTGTCAAGAGAACTTATTTAATCATACCCTTCGTGTTTGGGGTTCATAATACAAACTTGTAGTGGCCACATTATTAAATATTAAAGTACCTGAAGGCTACACAGGTCATGAACTTTATTGTTCACAGTTTAGGCAAAGTGTTGCTAATCCCCGAGCTTCCTTTCCGCCTAATAGAGTGGCTATATATCAACCGCCTAAGAGCAACCAAACCATTTTGCTTCTGCGCAGGGCTATTTTAGAAGGGTATGTGTTTGAGTTGTCCTCTTTTTATCACCAGGGTTGGAGTAAATCTCCTCCCTGACTTTTAAAGAGGCCCAGAATGATTTTAGAACTGTCAAGGTACAAAAAGCTGGTTACCGCTGACAGTGTTTTTAGCAGAATTTTTAGTGATGTTTTAAACCAGTATCACGATTTTACCCCGGTATATACGAATGTGTCAAAGCAGGCTAAAGGAGTAGCATGCTCCATAGTATTCCCTTGAGCAACCTACACATAAAAGCTTAATAGCATTTGCATTGTATACACTGCAGAGTGTTACGCTTTTTTAAAGTCATTCCAGCACATGAAAGTAAAGTAAAGCACGATATGAAGTACATCATATGCTGTGATTCCTTCAGCTGCATTCAGACGTTAGGAATTATGTACCCAGGAGATCGTCTTGTCCAAGATATATAGGACACCCTCCGATACCTTCAATCCTTAGCAAAGGAGGTCATATTCTGCTGGGTACCAGGCCATGTGGGAATCAGGGAATAACGTGGCTGATGGAGCTGCCAAGTTAGCCTGCGACAAGATCAGAAATGACTTTGTTCCAGTCTCAAAGTCTGACCTTGCCTCATCGGCAAAAAGATTTGTTTTAGATGTTTGTCAGAGGCAGTGGCTGGAGGTAGAGTGTAATAGACTCCGGGCTGGTCAAACCGACCGTTCAGCCATGGAGCAGCTCCTACCAATGGGCAAGGTTCTCCTTACTGACCTCTGTATATGGAACTGTCTTCTGACGCATAGCTTTCTTCTTTGCCAGGAGGACCCACTGGAATGTGATGCTTGTGGTGTATGTTTGACGGTGCATGACATTTTAACTGATTGTGTACTGCTTTTAGAATTAAGGGCAGACGTTGGCTTAGCCAATGATCTATCCCTTATTTTAAATAATGATAACAGCAATGTGGCCAGTGTTTTAAAATTTTGTGTATTGGCCAGTCTGGTAGCTAAAATTTTAGGCAGATCAACCTAGTTTTGAGATGGATGGGTGGTACCTTTACAGACAACCATCCAAGTGCATTGTTTTTATCTTTTATATTCTTACTACCTATTACCCGCGACTTCGTATGCGTGGATTTAGAAGCTGAAAGTTACCTAAGATATGTCGGCATAATATGACGGGAACGCTATCGATATACCATTCTACCGTCGAACCTGTCTCATTTATTCATATCGGAAAAAAGTATCCTATTTCGTTCCTAATGATACAAAGTATTTCAGTAAACACATATAGTTGTCAAAATGTTAAAAAAAAGACTGAGACTTACTTTCGCATATATAATATTATTAGTTTAGATCACACAAAAGCTGCCTGTGGAACCAGTATACCCTGAATAAAGTAAACGCTTATGGCACTATTTTATCGCCAAAGATTTGATAGAACATGGTATCCTTACAACAAAATCCTAGGCTTGCCTCAAACTATGAAAAACAATTCATAAAAATTTATGCTCCCCGTGGGGTTTGAACCCGAAAACACACAGGAGTTTTCTTAAGAAGCAAGCACATTACCACTGTGTTACGCTGCCATTGCTCTCTAACATTACGCATTACAAAGACATATAGATATTATGCATTTGTCTTTCACAGTTCTTATTTATACAGAATATGGTATCCCATGTCCATCCTAATGTCAAATAGCATCTTCTTGTCAAATTTCATCACGATTGGAGTAGCCGCTTAGCCCAAGAAACGTAACAAACAGACAGACAGAGTTACTTTCGCATTTATAATATTAGTATAGATAATGCCTGTCTCACCACTATACAGCCAATAAGATGTTTAGTGTTTTTAATTTACTTTTAAATCTGATATGGATGAAAAATACAACATTTTTAGTAACATTGTTTTAAATTTCTTTGAAAGTTGCTTCCCCTTGAAAAAGTGTCGTGCTTCTCAAAAAGAACAAAAGCCTTGGATAACTATTGGCATTAGAACATCATGCATTAATAAAAGGAAGTTGTATATTGCCTCTAGGAACAGTGAGAATGCTAATGTTAAAACACATTACAAACAGTACTGCAAAATACTGAAAAAGGTTATTAAAGAATCTAAAAGTATGTACTACAAACATAAAATTCATGATTCTGAAAATAAAATTAAAAGAATATGGGACATTGTAAAAAAGGAAACAGGAAAGAGTAATCAAACAAGTAATGATATTTTTGCCAAAGAAAATTCTGTAGAATCTAATTTCTCAATTGCTGACAATTTTAATAAACATTTTTTATCTGTTGCTGATAAGTTGACTGCTAATAGCTCAGTGACACACAGTATGGATTTTGTCAAAAAAGGCTTCCAAGAAAAATTTAACTCTATGTCTATAAAATTAGCTACTCCAGAAGAAATAAGAAAAATTATCAGATCCCTTAAGAGCAAATACTCAAGTGGTTATGATGGGATTTCCAGCAGATTAATTAAATTGTGCCCCACTGAATTAAGTAATATACTACGTTATCTATTCAATATATCTTTACTTGAGGGTACTTTTCCAGAAAGGCTTAACTATGCTGTAGTTAAACCACTCTATAAAAAGGGAGATAAGGCAGCCGTATCGAATCACCTACCAATTTCATTACTAACAGCCTTCTCCAAAGTTTTTGAGAAAGCAATGTACAATAGAGTTTATGAACATCTAAAAAATAATAGTATTCTAACTAAATCACAATTTGGTTTTCAAAAGGGTCATTCAACAGAACAAGCTATATTTGCATTCACTGACAATATTTTAGAAGGAATAAATGATAAATTAATTCCTGTGGGAATTTTTTGTGACTTATCTAAGGCATTTGACTGTGTAGATCATAAAATTCTGATACAGAAACTTAAGTATTATGGTATAGATGGCATTATTAATAAATGGCTTAGTTCTTACCTTCTAAATAGAAAACAGAAAGTGTCAATGGAGAATTTTAAGGCTGCCTTAAGAGGTCCACTGTTTTCTGAGTGGAAATTAATCAGATGTGGAGTACCTCAGGGTTCTATATTGGGGCCACTATTGTTTTTAATGTATATAAATGATCTACCCTGTGTTTCATCTAAAAACTCAAAATTTGTCCAATTTGCAGATGGCACAAACATAGAAATTAAAAACACTCCAGATTTATCTACAGAATATATTTCAAATTATGTCTTTGAACTGATTAATAAATGGTTTACAGCTAATGGCTTGTCTTTAAACTTTGATAAAACTCAGTGTATGCAATTCAGTACATCACACAGATTAACACCTGACATAGACATAAAATTTGCAGGCCAGTCCATTCAAGAGGTAGATAGTGTGAAATTTCTAGGTTTGTTCATCGATCATAATTTAAATTGGAAATTACATATTTCTGACTTACTATAGCGATTGGGAGCAGCCACATTTGCAATTCGTACAATTTCAGCTTTAGGTGATCTCCGTATGAGGCAGCTATTTTATTTTGCTTATTTTCACTCCTTATTGTCATATGGAATAATATTCTGGGGCAATTCTACCCATAGAGACAAAGTGTTCAGAGCCCAAAAGCGAGTAATAAGAATTATGTGTGGGGTTAGCAATAGAACTTCATGTAGAGAGCTGTTCAAGAAGTTAGGGATTTTAACATTAGCATCTGAGTATATATACACATTAATGTCCTTTGTAGTCCCAAATTATACTTTGTTTGAAACAAATACTAAAATACACAATTATGGCACTAGAAGTAAAAATGATCTTCACAAGACTTACAAGTCATTGTCATTTGTTCAAAAAGGGGTCCGATATTCAGGGATACATATCTTCAATATGCTCCCAACACATATTAAATGTCTAGTAGATGATAAGAATAAATTCAGGAAAACATTGAAAGAATTTTTAATTGACAACTCCTTCTATTCTGTCGAAGAATTTATTTCTAAGGTATCTTAAAATAACTGCCAGTATCTTGTGTAAATATAGTTCACATAATTAATTTACCATGTATGGTATGACTGTACATCTCCTGGTGTATGTATTTAGTTTCTTACACAATTGTTTACGGTACCATATATGTTATGACTGTACATCTTGTGGTGTATGTATTATTTTGTTACGGATTTTTTTTTTTATGTACCATATATGCTATGACTGTACATCTTCTGGTGTATGTATTATTTTGTAATGGATGTGTTTAATGTACCATGTATACTATGACTGTACATCTAGTGGTGTACTTATTATTTTGTTATGCAACTGTTTATCTGTAAATTGACAACTTTCCACATCCCACGGAGCCAGTCTCTTATATTGGGATCAATGGAAAATGAATGTATAGTATTGTATTGATTGGCCTTTTACAGCCAACCAGAAATTGTAAAGCTTTAGGTCTTAATGGCCCCACAATGATTTTTTAGAGTTATTTTATTTTGCTGCCTGTATGGCCGACCCCTTCACATTCGGCCATACAGACACTATTTTAGGTAATTTTTAAACCAAGTTGTATGCTGGTTATTGTTAAGGTGCTAATGATCTCGCTGTCGATGCGCCCCAAAGCCACAAAAACAACAACATGCAGTTAGGTTAGATCTTTTTTAATATGGCACAGCAAAACATTTTGTTATTTCAAGTAACTCACAGCCAAAAAATTGCATGCAACATTCTTGAAATTTACAATCTCTGGCCAAGATTGTAAGAATTTTGTAAAATCGTGCCTGAAAATTTGCCGCAATAAATTAATAGTAATGTTCGAAACTTGGTTAGCAGATTTTAATTCTAATATTTTGGTGTTTTTGGTGTAACTTCCTTACTTGCTAAGATAACTAGTTTTGATATTTGTATTCTGCTTTGTAACTATAGAAATTGCTTTTATGACAAATCCAGTTTGTCTTTATTTAAGACATCTTTAGTGCCTTAGGTAAATATGCATACATATGTTTAGGGCACATATCTATTCGAGTTATGAACAGTTATTATTTTTTGCTCCATTCCATGGCCACATAGAGACATAAATTTTAAGTTAGACCATGCACTTTCGAACAGTGAAATTCCCCATCCAAATCTGTTTGGTAGATATCGCGTAGTGCCAGTTCAAAGAAACGGACTGATTCGTAATGATTGTGAAGACTTCTGCCATCATTGTGGGTGTTTTTTTGGTTCTCTGGGTGGAGCAGCATAAAAACTGACATTTTGGTCATCTTGCTGTTTCTTTCTTGAGAGGACTGTGATGTTGCCACTCATAAATAGCTGTCTGAAGCATGTGATAACTATCAGTGGTAACATCATGCATACTACCACTGCCATTGTGGACATTATTATTGGGGCTTGCGATTTGCACTTTCCGGAGCAGACATGACCATATTTGGTCAAACTGCAGCTTGCTACCTGCGTTCATATTATTGGACCTTTTTTGCATTTCCAGTGTTTCTTTGACCCACATGGCCTACCATCTGCCTTCTTGAACTAGAACACTGGTGCCATTGAATAAAATAGTGTGCCCAATGTTGAGCTACAGCTGATTTGCTGATATTATTTTTAAAATGCCTCATGTGTTCATTCAACCTTTCCTTGACAGTGCATCCTGTCTTACCAGTGTACACCTGACCACAGCTGCAAGGTATTTGGTATACATACAGTATCTGGAATTTTTCTTTCTTGTCTTTTACCTTAATCAGTATATCCAAGATCTTCTGTATGACCTATTTACCAGACTGTTTGCCATTCTGTTTGCTGGTCTCTTCTATTGGTGCTGGAGCAGAAGGTGATATTTGAGCATCAAGTGCTGCAGTGGACTTGCTGATAATATCTGGGAAGTAACTTTAGGCTAGAAATGTCTCTTTTTAAAATACGTTTTTCAGCTGCTATGCTGCACTAACTGTGGGTGCATGGACAATTAAATGTTTTACTGCAGTCAGCATGCAGATAGCGGTTTGGATGCCTGGGATTCTGATATACCCTGTGGCACAGGGAGCCATCCTCCTTCATTTTAAAAAATTACATCCATAAAAGAAAGCTGTTTGTTCTCTTCAAATTCCATTGTAAACTTGAATTTTTTATGAGTGCTATTTAAAGACTAGAGAAAGGCCTGAAGGGATTCTTGTCCATGAGGCCAAAAGTATTGTCCACACATATCTTATCCATAGAGAAGCCTTCAAGTAAGAATTGTTGATGACCTCAACATCAAATGCCTCTATAAATACATTGGCCACAATGGGAGACAGTGGACAACCCATTGCTGCTCCCTCATTCTGTTGATAAAAGTTGTTCTTGTATTGGAAGAAGGATGTATTTAGGCAGAATTCAGCAAGTAACACCCATTCTTGCAGCTGAGATTTCCTAGAAATTCCCCAATTATGTTGATTGCTTCGTCAACTGCCACATTTATGAAAACGGGCATGACTATGAAGCTTACTGGCAAGTTGTTCTTTTTCAGCCATCTGTTTCTAACAAATTTTATAAAATCTTAAGAATTTCTGATGGTAGAAGCCAACTTCCTCTAATTTTTAGCTTACCCACCAGATATTTTGCAAGGGGATGTGTAGGAGATTGAAATGTACAGATGGTGGGTCGTGGCGACGCACCTTATTTATAAATTTTGGGCAGACAATATAGTTGTGGAAATATATTTCGTCTGGTAACAGTGGCCCTATTTTAAGATGGCATTCTCCAGCAGACATCACACTGAACCATTGTCCTTGTCAAAAGGTAACATGACAATGTCTTCTCTCTCTTGCAAACATAAAACATAAAATTCCCCTTGAGGAAGGCAATTGATAATACCTTCACGAATTTCAAGAGTATCATCTGGCAGAGAGGAAATTGAAGAGTCCACCACGGTGATGACTTTTTGCTGGTGCTATTACAAAATTTAGGCCTTTGGTAAGAACTAAACTCTTCTCAGTTTTAGTGTTTCACCAATCAGGTAAACCACACACATCTTTCCAACAAATTTTCCACTGGTTGGGATGTTGCTGTTCTTCTAATCTGGAGAATTTCACCAGTTTTCTACACCTCTTTCAAAGGCTTCATAGGTTTCCACAAAAATTTGTCTAACAAATTCCAATTGTTGACATTCAGAGTTGTGCTGAGGAATAAGTGGAGACTTTTTATTTCTAATGCAGCCAGTTCACTTCATGTGTGGTGAATACAGTCGTGAAGTATCTTCCTATTCCTCCTCAATATTCGGTGGTCAGATGACATATTTATTGATGATTGCTGTTGGCGAAACCTAAAAGGACACTTTTATCACCACCGATAGTTACTGTGTGCTTCAGACAGCTATTTAAGGTGACAGCATACTCAGATATGGCAGTCCTCTGAAGAAAGCTGTAGCAAGATGGCTGAAATGTCAGGTGTTAAAGAATTGACACAACTCCATCTGAACATCTGCTTGTAGATTTATTTTTCTATTGTGTACTTAGTACATTGACAATTTGTCATTTATCTTCATTCCAAGTTGATCTGCCATACTAGACATCTTGTCCAGATCCCCAGGTTGCTGTTCTCAATCTGCTCGATTTCTAACCATGTTATATTAAATCTTACTGTCTGCAAATAACCTAACTCTGTCAACACAATCCACTACACCCAATACACTCACCATACTCACTTCCACATCATTTGATACACATTTCCTGTCCTAGATCTTTGCTTCCTCACTCTTATGAATTGCTCCTTTGAGCAAACCATTGATAAATAAACCCCAATGGTTTAAAATTTAATTACCACTGTTCTATGGCTAACCTCTGCAAATGACTTGCAAGGAGTCAGTGCTATACTTTCAGCCTACCATCCCCTACCATTTCTTCTGAAATAGTATGCACACAGCATATTGTAGAGACATATTGCTGATTTATCACTGTGCCCTCACAGACATTTCTGATGTGATTGCATGTCATGCTCTCCATCAATGTACCTAATTGTTTAGGTCAAATTAATGTCACCTTCATTCAAACCTTATTTGTCTCCCCCCTGCCCCCCTTTTTTTCTGTTAGCCAGTAGTGCAGGTCTCCAGATCCTACCTAAATATTATTTAAATGTATGATACCTTGGTGTATCCACCTATTTTTAACACACTGTTATAATATTTATTATACCAATCCTTGTCATATTCACTAGTATGCTCATTTCTGCTGCTGCAATTTTTCACATCCCTGCATGACAGGTTACACCTCATCAAACCAGTTCCTTAAAATTTCTACCTTTTGTTGTATCACTGGTAGCTTCGTCTACATCTTTATCAATAATTGTCCAAATACCTACTCAGCCCCTCAGCTTTCCAACACAGCCAAAGAAATTTGTAGTTGCATCATTCAGTTTTCACTTTCCAGCCACAATATTCTTAATGAATAAATACTTAGCTTCCTTCTTTACTGCTATTAAGTCACTGTTGTTTTAAGTGTTGCCTGCTGTTTCCTGACACTGTTGTGTTCTCTGCATAGCTGCCTGTTTAGCCTTCTTGTCCTATACAGTTTCCATGTTGTTATTTATTTTTAGTTTTGGAACTAAAATTTCTTCCCCAAGTATTTTTTCCTCCTTGAATTTTTTATACTTCATCTCCAATGTACTTATGCTCTCCGTCCATATACTAAAATCGCTTTAGTTTTTAACCCCTATTTTTGTAATTATATAAGCATCTTCAACTCTGTCCATTTTTTTTAACTGACTTAATATCCATCAGATTTAATTTGTAATTATTTATTCCTTCTGTGATGTCTCCAGGTAATTTTAAACATGCTGTATAAGGAAGATGTCTGTCATGTTTTGTCCATTTTTGCTCTGCTCTGTCACTCCGTGTAAAGCCCCTCTCTAAGCTTTCTGCAAATCTCTGCTCCCTTGTGTTGTTAATCTTATTTTCTTTCCAGATCTCACCTCTTCAACAATTACCATTGTACTTCTACCTCTAGAATCAAAATATTAATGTAGTTTCTCCCTGAGGACCTTATCTTGCCCGTGGATTCTTCCACTATAGAAGTGGTCAAGAGTGTTATCTCCACATTCATTTTTCCCCAGAAATCTACCCCTAGTAAATCATGATTTACCATTTATGAATACCAGTGAATTGTACTCCTGTTGGTTCTGGTGGGTAAGCTGAACACATGAGCCTGGTATTTGGGATGATGCAGGTTTAAATCTCCATTCGGCCATCCAGATTTCGGATTTTCATTTTTTCCTGAAATTGCTCTAGGTGAATACTGTGGTAGTGTGTCCAAAATACCATGACCAAATTACTTACCATCCATTGTTCCCACTCCTTTCCCATCTCTAGTGACATATGCTGTTATTCAAACAAGGTATAAAGCTCATTATGCAGTATAAATACATAAAATACTGTGTAATCATAGGTTTTCCTGGCGAATCTGATGCTTGAAAATCTCTCAGGCATGCAGCCGAATCAATTGATCTTGTATGAACAAAAGTTCGTTCATCTACGATCAATTGATCCGTCTGCATGCATGAGGGATTTTCAAGCTTATAAAATTCTCTTTATCTTTGCAGTATACTCTACAATGCATGGGGCCTACTCCCTATATCAATTTTTTGTTAATCACCGTTTCCTTTGATCAAGACTCTACCATTATACCTCTTTTTGGTATGTGCACTCTGTGGTCCCAAATTCCATTACCTTTACTTGCTTACTTCTTCTTAGAGTCTGTCTTTCACATTCAATTATCCCTACACTTTACCATCATCAATTTAATGCCAATTTTTATTATTTCACCAAATTGATCTATTTCTTTGTTGATTGTGTTTTCTTCCATTGTATATATGATCCCATTGGTCACCTATCTTTATTGTCTCGCCTGAAATAGACATTGTTCTAACCCTATAATAATTGGAATCAAACCAAAAAAAAAAAAAACTAATCACTGATTTTTGTAATATTTTTTTTTTACTTGTGGCTTTTGTCTCATCGGCATCGAGGTCACTGGAGGCGGGATAGGACTGGGGACAAGGAACGGTAAGATATTTAGCCATGACTTTTTGAAGGAAGCATCCCGGCATTTGCCTGGAGTGATTTGGGGAAACCATGGAAAACTAAAATCTGTGTGCCCGGACAAGGATTCAAATGGGTGTCCTCCCAAATGCAAGGCCAGAGCATTAACTGCTCACCCACCATGCCTGATTTTAAATTAAATCAGTTATGCTAAACTTAATGAAAATATAATTATTAGATACATCATGAATTACAATTCGAATATCACTTTCTTTTGAGAATTCCTGCTTCTGCTTTTCAATAGTTGAACTGATTAATTAGCTATAGACAACTTTTCTTTTTTGGAAAAAAATCCTGTATGTTACTTGTATCTTTTTGAATATTATTTACAATCTACATAGATTCCACAAGTGTTCAAATGGATAAATTCCGCTATACACATTTCAACAGCTTCCTTTACTGTCTTCATCAGGTGAAGTAATACTTCAATGGTAAATTATGACATCAATTGTGGCTGCCCAATAATGCACACTCTTATAAAACCAAATTGTTGGTTGTAAGTGTGTATGAGGCCTGCAATTAGCAACCAACAATCTGTACTTATGTGAGTGCACATCATGTTGCATTACAATTTGTGTCGTAATTTCCCAAAGTAGTATTGAAATAATGCTTCACCCAATGAATTGAGCGAAAAGCTGTTGAAACGTGTATAGCAGAATTCATCTGGCTAAACACACTTGAAAACTATATAGAAGTAATATACCAGGAAAAACTCAATTCTCATATTATTAACAATGGTTATTATGAATTTAATATAATGAACCCTGTAACATTTTCCATCAGATGTGTAATTTCTGTTGTTTATGCTTATGATTTCCATAGTGTTTAGTTACATGTAATTTTCAAATATATGTAAAAAATGTAAAATTTAATGGTCAAAATTTTTCTTTAGACTACCTCTATTTCATTGTTTTATTGGTGAATATTAAACACTGAAAATTAAAAAAATATTGTTATAATAATTAATACTTGTATCATACACAGATCTTCCGAAGAAGTTTTATATGTGCTCGGCAATATTTTGGGATCACTACAAAGAGCACGCACCAGTCTCATAGTTCCTCGAAAGAAAACCATAGATGATCTCATTAAGAGTAGGAATATGGTAAGTAGACCAGTATAACCATTCATATAGATTCATTTTCCAGAGGAGCTCTGATACTAATTACAAGCTTTGCTTCCTCCATTTAGGACTGAATCCATTTTAAATAAACACTATAGATTCTATTTGTACAACTATCGGACATGAATAAAAAGATAATTTACTTGAAACATTATCCAGAAAATTTTATGTGAGCGTCAATCGGTCAGTTCTTAGTTTTAGATAGACTGTTTAAAATCAATTTAAATTTATCACTGTATACTTGTTCATGAACAACCATTAATGCTGAGATTGTTAGAAAACTAGTTCATCCTTTGTATGTGTTAGTTACTGTTCACCTGATGAAAATTTATATCCATCTAAATGGATATTGCATTAAAGCATTTTTATACAAATAATGATTTAATTTGAAACCAAGGATTCCAATTTAAAAATACAGCACAAAAAACTTCACTATAGTTACAAGCAGGATGTTTTTTAGTTTACTGAGAATTTACTGTACAGTAGAGGACAGATTTCACGAGACCATTCGCCTTTCGATTTTGCTTCGTTCCAGACATGACTACCTCATGGAACAGCATAACTTGTAGGTGGTACACTGGATTCAAGATAATAGACCTTAAATTCACAACACTTTACCCAAGGCTAAATAAAATGTACCGAGCACTAGAAACTCGCAGATGCACAGAGGTGAAGTTAGATGTTCTATAGCTAAAATAATTACAAATATTCCCTTTTTAGTCTTAATAATTACTAAAACGATGAAATAATTTATTTTTGAGGAGTTACACTGCTTTACTCATAACATTGATAGCTGTAGCAGCTTTCCTTATACACAGTGGGCATTTACTAGCGAATTTCAAAACGATTAGTTAAAATACACACTGAAAAAAGATTTGTAGGACTGCTAAGAGAATTTGAATGGGTTAAGTCACAACTACTAGCACTGCGCCATTACAGAACCGTGTATGACATATCAAAGAGCTTTTACGAAAGCGACGAGATATAAAATACGAAGGTTCAGTAAAATAACTCCTTATTTTTTCCTTCATGAAGTTGGAATATATGTGCAAAAACAACTAAGAGGAAAAATGGACACTTATATTCATGGGATGTAGCGATATCTGTATCTCCTTATTCAAGTCACCTCTACAAGATAGTAATATTAATAACAGTATAAAAACTTTAATTATGATAAAAACAATAAATGAAAAGTAAATCTGTCTCCAGTTTGCATTAGTATTTTGAAACTCAAAGATTGGAAGCAGGATATTTTTAACATCTCCGATTATTTTTTTAGTTACAGTGGACACTACTTTAAAGTTTTGTGTTATGCATTATTCCTTGCTGATCATGCGCGATGGATGAGAGGTAACAGTCGAACCTAACATTCTGCAGGATGCACATTCAAATCCCATAGGTCATCCAATTTGAGTTTTCTGTGGTTTCACTAAATTGCTCCATGTTTATGGCAAAAGGTTCCTTTAATAGGTCTTAGCAGAGTACTTTCCCGATTCTAGTTCCATGTTAGTTACACTATGCCCCCAAAAAACCCAATATGGCCACCACCAAGCACGGCTATGGTACAGTAAACTTCCGCCCGTTTGCCGTATTGGCACCTCCCGCGCTATACAACGAGCCGTGACCTTAACACTCCTAGAACTTGTCAGCAACTGACTGGAAGACGCCACAGTCACTGCCTATATGATCATTATCTCTCTATTAGGGCAGCCTTCCACTATGCTTCATAGTTCTTAAAATATTGAAATATGAAATGTAGAGTTCTGAAATTTTAATAGTAAATAGAATTACGTGCAACAAATAATTTACTTCCTTATGAATTTTTCTGCAAACTTAACCGATTTGCTGTAAAAATTAAAAGTCTGTTAAGACGCAAAAGCTAATAATTTGATTTATTTAAGTAGTACAAGGTTCAAGCGAATTTTTTAGAGCTTCTATTTTAAATGTCTTTTATTTAACACCAAATATGGCTTGTTTATTACTCAGATTTGAAAGTCTTTTAAAACCAGGTCTTTGTGTCATTGCACAATACTTCCGGTGCGGAAATATAATAATTTGAGCCTTAAAACCTGTTCCACTTGATTCTACAGTGTCTCAGCTTTCCAAAAAGCTCTCGATCTCCTATCCATCTGCCGTAGTTGTTTTACATCAATTTCCAAAAATATTCATTTCCTCATGTAGTGACGCAATGACATAAAAATCACTAAACTTTTGGATTATTTTGAAGATACTGCCTATTGTACAAAAAGGCTTGTGGAATAAATTTCTGTGTTTTTTATTACATATCCTGAAAGTATTTTCATTTACTGACTTCAATTGGCGGGTTTGTGATAATTAAAACTATATATGCCATGCCAGATTTTGCAAGTATATAATTTAGAAACTATGACTCGTTTGATCATACAAAATGATCTGATATTTTAGTATGTTATGTTGAATTTTATTTAGTTGGTTGAACACTATCAGCTGATTTCAGATACTGCTTTAAACATAAGATTTTCTGGAGTTTAAGATGCAAGTTTACGTGAATACCGGTGTTTTCATGTTTTAAATGCTTCAAACTCATGATTGTGGTTATAACAGAATTTATTTACTAGTGGCTGATTGTTATTATGAAGTGTTGTTTTATAGTGATATTGTGTTGTAAGAAAGTTTTGGGTTCACCAAGATGGATAAATCACTATTGTAGTTATTTAAGTTGTTGTTGTTTTTGAGGCTTTAGGGCGCATTGACAGCGAGGTCATTAGCCCCCGTAGTTATTTAAAAAGTATACATTTTGATTTTTACTCTTTAGGGATAGTTTATAATCTGTATTACGTTTTTAGTTGCTTTTGCAACTTTAATTCGTTGCGTATATGGCTCTAGGCTGCGGTATCGGGGCATGTACTATGCCCATTCCCCATTTGTCAAAGTGTCCAACTAAAATTTGAAGAATTCCAAAGTAGCTTACAACAGCATGACTTTCCACCACACTATGAACTTGAAATAACACTTCAGCAAGCACTATAATAGAAGTTGCACTGAAATTCACTTGGCAGAACAAGATTAAAATTATTTTATCAATGAGTGGTGTGTTCACACGCGGGCGATCCTTATCGAAACAGCTTTATTTCAAACCATCAAAACAATACGACTGTCACTGCCTTGGAAAATCCCAGGCGACATCTGTAAGTGAATGAGCATTTTTTTTTTTTTTTTTGCTGTCGTCAGTCTTTAGACTGGTTTGATGCAATCCTCCATCCCTTCCTATCCTGTGCTAACCTCTTCATTTCTACATACCCCTTACAATCCACGTCCTCAATTATCTGCTTCATATATTCTAATCTCTGTCTACCTCTACAGTTCTTACCTTCGACTGTTCCCTCCACTAACAAATTAACCAAACCAGCATGTCTCAAAATATGACCTACCAGCCTGTCTCTTCTTCCTGTAAGCTTCTTTTCTCACCCATCATTTCTAAAACTTGTTCATTTCTTACTTTGTCTGTCCACCTAATTTTCAGCATTCTTCTGTAGCACCACATTTCAAATGCTTCAAGTTTTTTTCTTTCCGGTATTCCTAAAGTCCATGTTTCGCTACCGTAAAGTGCTGTGCTCCACACATGGAGTTTTAAGAAGTTCTTTCTAATTCCTAGATCAATATTTGAAACTAAAAGGTTTCTCTTTTTCATGAAGGCTCTTTTTGCTAGTGCTATTCTGCTTTTAACATCATTCCTGCTTCGGCCATCGGTTGTAATTTTGCTTCCCAAGTAACAGAACTCACTCACTTCTCCTATTGCATCAGATCCTATTTTTATGTTTAATCTGCTAGTATTGGTGTCATTTCTGCTACATTTCATCACTTTTGTTTTACTTTGATTTATATTCAGTCCAAAATCTTCCTTCAGTATTTTGTTCATGCCATTCAATAACTTCTCAATATCCTCAGCCCTCTCTGCTAATAAGACAATCTCGTCAGCAAATCGTAGCATACTGATTTTTTCTCCCTGAAAACTTATGCCACATGGAAATTTTTCTTTGACTTTCTTCATTGCTTCTTCTACATACAAGTTGAATATTAACGGGGATAGACTACAACCTTGTCTCACACCCTTTTTAACTGATGCATGTCTCTCGTGATTCTCTACTTTTATCACAGCCACTTGATTTTTATATAGTTTATAGAGGATTCTTCTATCTCGATACTTTAGACCTGACTTCTTTAAAATTTTGAACATCTTGTCCCACCTAACATTATCAAAAGCTTTTTCTAAATCAACAAATGCCATAAAAGTATCTTTGTTTTTCTTGATCCGCCCTTCAAGTATTAATCTTAAAGACAGAATTGCTTCCCTTGTACCGCGATTTTTCCTAAACCCAAACTGATCTTCACCTACTATCTCTTCTACTACCCTTTCCATCCTTCTGTATATTATTCTGGTCAGTAATTTTGAAGCATGTGATGTTAGACTAATTGTGCGATAATTCTCTCATTTGTCAGCTTGTGCTTTCTTTGGAAGCATGAAGATGATATTTTTATTAAAATCAGTTTGAATTTATCCTGTTTCATAACTTTTTGATATCAGCTTGAATAATCTTTCGATTCCTTCCTCTCCTAGAGATTTAAGAAGTTCTGCAGGGATCTCATCAATTCCAACTGCCTTATTTGCTTTCAAGTCATTCAGAGCTTTATTAAATTCTGTCCTCAAAACAGGATCTCCTAAGTCATCCATGTCGACATCGCCTTCCTTTTCCAATACACTATTGTTCAAGTCGTCCCCAACATACAGTTTCTCAATGTATTCCTTCCGTCTGTTAGCTCTATCTTCTGACCTTAAAAGTGGTTTCCCATCGGCAGCTTTAATGTTCATACCTCTTTTCTTCATTTCTCCAAAATTCTGTTTGATCTTTCTATATGCAACATCTACTTTTCCTGCAACCATTTCCTTTTCTACTTCTTCACACTTTTCTTGTAGCCATTTTTCTTTTGCTATTTTGCATTTCCTATTTATTTGATTTCTAAATTGCCTGTACTGCTCTTTTCCTGCTTCATCCTGAGCATTTTTGTACCTTCTCCTCTGATCGATCAGCTGCAAAATTTCTTCTGTGATCCAAGGTTTTCGGGCAGCTTGTTCCCTAAAGCCTAAGGTTTCTTTGCCAGCTTTCATTATTTCAGTCTTTAATGCATTCCATTCGTCCTCGGTTGAGCTCCTTTCACAGTTAATTCTTAGACCTAAGTCTACCATTTCTGCAAATTTTTCTCTTGTGCTAGATTGTTTCAGTTTATTCACTTCCAGTCTGTTCTGCTTATACTGCTTCCTTATTCGCTTGAATTTCAGCCTGCACTTCATTACTATCAAATTATGGTCCGAGTCTATGTCTGCTCCTGGGTACGCTTTACAGTCTTGAACTTGATTCCTGAATCTCTGTTTGACCATGATATAATCTAGCTGATATCTGCCTGTATCCCCAGGACGTTTCCAGGTGTATATTCTTCTTGCATGGTTCTTAAACAGTATGTTCGCCACTACTAGCTTATATCTTTCACAAAATTCTAGCAACCTGCTTCCTCGCTCATTTCTTTCTCCTAGACCAAAACTTCCTACAGTATTCCCCTCTTTTCCTTCTCCCACTATTGCATTCCAATCACCCATGATTATTAGATTTTCCTCCCCTTTCACATATTGGATTAATTCTTCAATTTCAGCGTATATTTTTTCTATTTCTTCGTCATCTTCCTGTGACGTTGGCATATATACTTGTACTAATGTGGTTGGGACGGGCTTAGTTTCTAACCTCATCAAAATAATCCTGTCACTAAATTGTTCATAATAACTAACCTGTTTCCCTACTTTCTTGTTCATTACAAATCCTACACCAGTGACTCCATTGACAGCTTGTGTGCTAATTATCCTGTGTTCCCCAGACCAGAAATCCTGTGCGTCCTTCCATTTAATCTCACTAATCCCAACAACATCTAACTTAAGTTGTTCCATCTCCCTTTTTAATTTTTCTAACCTACCTGCCCTATTCAGACTTCTAACATTCCACGCTCCGACTCGTAGAATGTTTCTATCCATTCTGATGACTCCTCCCTGAGCAGTCCCCACCCGGAGATCTGATTGGGGGACTATTTTACCTCCAGAATATTTTACCCAAGAAGAAGCCATCATGATATATGTAATTTGAGAGGATTACATGTCCTCGGGATACCCTTTGGGTCTTTAATGCAGTGGTTTCCCGTTGCCTTCTGCATCCCCATGCCGTTGATCATTTCTGATTCATCCGCCTTTAGGGGCCGTTTCCAACCCCAAGGGCAAGAGGGTGCCCTGAACCGCTCCCCGCTCTTCCGCCCTCCTTTCGGAGGCCGTTGGCAAGCAGTGGGTGACTCCTTATACCGGGAATCTTTCAGTCGCCAGAGCCTCGTCCGTGCAAACAGGGTGCACCACGTGAAGGAGAGGTTGACATTTGGTTGGAAAAGACAAGTATAGTCTCTCCCAAATCCTTACACCCCTTAGGAGCATTAAAGCGTTGATATTTATACACAAGTATAGTTTTTATGTTAAATGGTCTGCTGAAGGTGGCATGGGGTGTGGTGGAAGGTGGTTGTGTTAACCATACGTTCTTGCTCAAGCTCAGCCACATGTGTCTATTTACTTGGAAAATGGTTTTTGCCTGAAACACTGTTTTGTTTGTTTGTTTGTGTGTTTGTGAATTACTTTTTGTCACTGCTGGCACTTTTCGTTCACCTTTGGTGATTGTTGGGTGTAATGTATCTTTTTTTTCCATATAAATATTGCATCACAGCATTTCTTTCTACTCCATTGTTGCTAAGAATTGTATACATCTACATGAGGCAGCATTCCATGTGCAGATTCTGGTTTTGGAGTGATACATGTGATGTTTACAGTCTTCTCATTATGAATATTTGAAAATAATTGTTGAACTCATCTTGTGGCAGTCATAATGTTTGAGATTTAACTCTGAGACATCCTAACAGATTTCTAATTTTGCTAGAACAAACAATAACATTTTAGAGGAGGTGCTGTATACAAAAATGGAACTGATACAAGCCTAAGTCATTACGCTCAGCAGGGAGGTAAAGCTGATGGCAGAGAGGCTGTTTGAGCCATGTCTGGTTGCTGTCAAAGGGATTAGTCCTGTTGACACATTTGATAATGGTGCTACAATAGTTGCATGGGCTATACTTAGATCGCTAGCTAAAAGCTGTGGGATTATGGATGTGCCTTTTTTTATTTTATTTTTTTTTTTAGGTTAGAGGATAAGAGATTAAAAATAGAAGGTGATGGGGGGGGTAAAAAATTAATACCAAAGAAGTAGGTGTAGACAGTTCTTCTTATTATTATGACTAATGTTCCTGTGATATAGTTGTATACATAATTTTCTCTCTTTTTCTGAGCTGCTTTCTATAAATACTGTTTCAATATCAGTGCTGAAGTATCATAGATTCTATTCTTATTTCATGTTTCTCATATCATTCTTTTTTTAACATAAGCAAGTGATTATTATAACTACTGTACATGAAAGGAGCCTCCTCGAAGATTGCAATGTTAAGCGATCAAGCGAAGAATAGCAATCAGGCAATGGACAATGTCAGAGAATGAATCGAAATGACCTGACGGCTAATCCTTTCACACCAGAAACATTACTACCCAAGCCCTTTTCAGCGCCACAATTAACAATCATCTCTGTTAACATAGAAGGCATGTCACCAGCCAAGGAAGAGCTGCTACAAGACCTATGCAGTCAATATCAGTGCCATATATTGTGCCTACAGGAAACACACAGAAGCTATGAAATGCGTAGACCAAAAATAAACGGAATGCATCTCGCTATAGAAAGACCTCATAATCAATACGGAAGTATAATCTTTGTACTTCCAGATGTACAAGTAATGTCCACTGCATTCACGGAACAAAAGGACATTGGAATTCTCACTCTAGAAATGACGAACTGTACCATTTCGTCTTATTATAAACCACCTGGTGCTGTATTCACTGTCAACAAACCACCTAATTTCCATAATAAAGACATACAGATCGTGATTGGTGATTTCAACAGTCATAGCAATGTTTGGGGCTATGACCATGAAGATGAGAATGGGGCTGCAGTACACGAATGGGCTGAAATAAATCACCTCTCTCTAATCCATGATGCAAAACTACCTGCATCATTCAACAGTGGTCGGTGGAGGCGTGGTTTATATTAGCCACCAGTGCGTTAAATCTGTCTGTTCCCCAATACCCAACTCACAGCATAGACCAATAATGTGTCAAATATATGCCACAGTTAGACCATAGTACCTTACCATAGAAGATACAACTTCAAAATGGCAAATTGGTCTGAATTCTCAGAACTATTGGATTCCGAAGTTCTTTCAACAGAACCAAAACCAGAATGCTATGACATTTTCACCATGGCTGTAAAGAGATGTTCCAAAATGTCTATCCATCGTGGTTGTCGGACATCTTACATTCCCGATCTCACATCAGATCAAGCTGCTCTACTTGAAGAATACAACAATTTATTTACAGAAGATCCTTTTGGTGAAGCAACAGTGGAAGCAGGAAACAAACTCATTTCCATTATTAAAGAGACAAAGCGGAATCAGTGGATTAAAACTGTTGAAGACTTAGATTTCGCAAGAGACAGCCATAAAGCATGGAGACTACTGAAGCATCTAAACAATGATCCAACTAAGACCAATGTTCATTATAATATTACTGCCAACCAAATAGCACACCAACTGCTATTAAATGGGAAAGCTAATCACAAGTCCAAAATGCCCAAACTGCGGAAAGAAGGCAAAGAGGAGAATAATGACCTCACAATATCATTCAGCATGGAAGAATTGGGTAAGGCTATAAGAAATTGCAGAAATGGAAAAGCAGCAGGCCTGGATGACATTAGGACAGAACAAATTAAGGAATTTGGTGTAACAACAAAGAAGTGGATGCTTCAGCTCTTTAACAACTCTATGAGTAAATGTCAAATTCAAAAGATATGGCGGAAGAGCTGTGTGATCGCCTTGCTTAAACCTGGCAAAGAAGGAAACAGTCCAAAGAATTTTAGACCTCTACAAACTGCTTGAAAGAATTATCTTAAACCGGCTGTTGCCTGTAGTTGATCCTTTGCTTATTCCTGAACAAGCTGGATTCCGCCCGGGTAAAAGTTGCATTATAATATTGTTGTATCATGCAGTGTGCTAGCCCCATTATTGTTTAACATATATACCAATGATCAGCCTATTCCACCCAAATGCAGGAGTTTCGTGTATGCTGATGATCTTGCTCTGGTCTCTCAGAGCAAAGACTTTGAATCAGTGGAGAGCACCCTTACCAGTGCTCTGGAAGATTTGTCGAGGTATTATAGCACGAACCAGCTTAAACGAAATCTTACGAAGACACAAGTATGTGCTTTTCATTTAAGGAATAAAGAAGCAACTCGTAGGTTAAAGGTAACATGGTCGGGGGTCGAACTAGAACACTGTGACACTCCAAAATATCTAGGAGTGACCCTTGACAGATCACTTACATTCAGGAAACATTGCATGAACTCCAGCAGGAACAATCTCATAAGAAAACTGGCTGGATCGCAGTGGGGCAGCCAACCTGAAACAATTCGAATTTCTGCCTTAGCACTATATTATTCGGTTGCAGAGTATGCCTGTCCTCTAAGGCACAGTTCAACTCATGCCAAACAAGTAGACATTGCACTTAATGACACGTGCAGAATCATAAGAGGCTGCTTAAAATCAACTCCAGTCGAATGGCTCCACCGTCTTGCAGGAATAGCACCACCTTCTGTTCGAAGGGAAATAACAGTGAACAAGGAAAGGAGGAAAGTGGACCATGAAAAATCTCATCCACTATATGGGCATATCCCTCACAGGCAAAGACTGAAGTCCAGGAAAAGTTTTCTAAGAATATCTCAGGAACTTACAATGTCAACTGAAGAAGCCAGGTTACAACTATGGGATGCCAAGTCTCCCCTTCCGCATGGCTGGGGAAGAGTGTCTGAATCTTTGCCACCTGGTTATGATAAGGGATGGTTGACCTGGAAGTCTTTGAATAGGCCGAGATCAGGAGTGGGCAGATGCAAAGTGAACTTAGCAAGATGGGGCTATGCTGAGATCAATGATATCAAGTGCGACTGCGGTGAAGACCAGACTGTCCAGCACATGCTCCATTGTCGACTGTGTCCAGCATCCTGCTCGGCAGCTAATCTGTATAAGGCCTCAGAAAATGCTCTGGAAGTGGCCAGTTTCTGGTCCAGAGTAATTTTATGTTTGTTATTGTGTAACTGTATGTTTCTGATACGAAATAATAATAATAGGAAGAAAAATACTGTAAATGTCATTAATCCATACTCTACATATCTTCATTTACTTTTCTGCGTAATTTCCATTTTTGTTCATATATTTGTCATACTGTTCAACTAGTCAAAAAAACCTCCACCAGTCGAGAAGCGCAGTCTGTGATTGCAGTTGTCACTTTGTCATTGTTGTACTGTTGATCACCAAGAAATACTATTGCTATATTTTGTAAAATAACTGTTCACATTGCATTAAGCTGTGCTTACATGGTAATCAAATCTATGAAAATTTCCTTTTTTTCACTGTAGCTTTCTGTTTGAATATGTTCAGTTACTTCTTTTACCCTGAACACTGCTACATAGGGTAATATTGTAAGGGTCAGTTAATGTTAGGATGAGACCTCTAATGGATTTTTATAGTATTAAATTTAGTTGCCATGTACATAACACTTGATAGAATTAATGTCTAATTGAATCTTGAATTTCTCTTTAGATTTGTTACTTTTTCTAACAAGGATGGCACCTTTCTTACAATTTCATGTTTCATAGCCACCTGCTTAGAAATTGATTAAAAACTTCATTGTCGTTGCAGAAATCACTGGTGCCTAACCTGCCTGAAGATCTAGCAATCAGCTTTTATGTACAGAGTCACAAACTTGTATTTGCAGTATACCAACTGACCAATGTGCAGGGTACAATGAAGTTTGACAGCCACCAGGCAGAATGCTCAGTACCTTGGCTAAATGAAGCTCTTGTTCTACTCACTGTAGCTCTCCAGCTTTGCCAGCAGCTCAAAGACAAGGTACTGTGAGCGTGAGCAATTATATATTTATCATGTCGCCATATTTTTTAGTTTTGTGAGATTCAAACAACATTTTTCAACAATATTGCTTAAGAAAATTTAATTTGTTTTGCTAGTGTGGGTGTTAGTTCACATTTTTGTGTACATGTAAATCACTAAATTTCAGACTGTTGATGTATGTTTATTTGTTTTGAGCGTATTCTTAATTTCAAATTTATCTAAGTAAACTCAGTTCTTGGAGTATGCTGTAATGTATGCTAGACTACTGTGAAAGTCGTCTGTCCTTCCAGCTAAGGATCTTTCAACGATCCCTTAATTTTGAAGAAAATGGCATGTATAGCTTTTCAGTGTTGGTTCAAATCCCTGTCCAGCCATCCAGATTTTGGTTTTCAATGGTTTACTGAAATTACAAGAGATGAATATTGGGATGGTTACTTCGAAACTTCATGGCTGAATTCCTTCCCATCCGTAGTACTCAATTTTCTCCCAGCTCTAATGATGTTGATGAGCCGTAAAGTCCAAAGTGAAAAAAAAAGGACAAAACATTACCAAAATTAATGGAAGTTGTTCACAATAATCATTGATTAATCATTCACATTATAGCAGAGATTATTGAAACTAATAGGACAATGCACAAATTTTACACAAATGTTTGAACATGAGCAAAGTCTGTGCGATATTGGTCTCGAGAAACCTCGCTGAGGAGCAGAAAGCTGTCCAAAAACAATTGTGCACTGACTGCATGGAATGACTTTTAGTAGAACCGAACTTTCTATAAACATCTTTACATGTGATTAAGAGGAGGATTTCAGTACTTAAATGGAAGGAATACGTGCCCCAGGTCACTGAAAATGAAGAGACAAAAATGAGCAAGTTGGAGATGAAGATTGAACCGATGGTTTTCACCAGTACTAGTCATGTCAAGTAACTATCGGAACAGATAGTTAATCTATAGTATTGTTTCTAGGATTGGCCAAGATTGCAGAAAATGATGCCCTAGTTGTGTAAGAACATTGTGTGGATTTTGCATCTGTAAATTGCTGTCATCAGTATGTGCTGTCAGTAGGGCAGTTTCTGGCCAGTGAGATCACAATGCTGGACACCTCACTTATTCACCAGATTTAACTCCATGTGACATTCACCTGTTCAGTAAAGTAAAATCCAATTTGAGGGGAACCCAGAAAAAAGTAAGAAATAAATGTGCTGTCGAAATCTCCGAACTCACACAAACGAACCTGCAAAGAAATTAATTTATGACAATATTAATTGAACGATGGGACTGGAAGCAAAGACCAATAGTATAAAGAGACGGCTAGAAGATCTGAGATATTACTGCTCTGGACGATGATCGGTGTACTGTGTTAAAATAGTTGCATGCAGTTTCGAACAACTGTTAGCCACGCGGAAAAGAATGGAAGAAAACCAAATAAACCTTCAACCAGGCAATAGTAGAAATCAGAAGAGTAGGTTTTTTTAAAAAAAGTTTAAAAGAGAGAAAAAAATAAGTTTTTCTTTTTCTCTCTGCTTATTTGCCAAATATAAATACAACATTACCAGTAATTTTGTTTGACAGAAATAATGTTTTCTTATCTTTGAGAAGACAAAGGATTTATTCTTGCTTTGATTTCAACATGAAACTTTGTCGTCATAATTGAAGTAGGAATTTTGTAAAATTTCTTTATTTCAATAAGTGGGGTTTAGTTTCCATTTACTGAGAATCTTATTAATGATCTCTAGGGATAATATATCAGTTGATTTGCTGGAGTTTCCTTTTGAAATAAGGTTACTTGGTAACTTGACGTCAGGGGAATCTGGTAATGAATGGGAGACTCAAGAGGCAATGATATCTCTGAAGGACATCTTGTTAGAGATAAGAGGTACTATGGATGACAAATTTAATGCCCTTCAAAGTAGTTTTGATGATAAATTTAATGCTCTTCAAACAGGTTATGATTCTCTTCAACTAGTTAATAAATCTCTGCAGGGTAGTGTTGATGTCAAAATTAGTGTCTTGCAAGTAGATTATGATGACAAAATTAGGACTATTCAAGGTATTATTAGTGAGTAAAACGCTGCCCTGATTGAGCATATTGACAAACGGTTGGAGGAACAAGAAGAAGGCCCTGACCGTAATTTCATTGTTATAATTTCAAATTGAAGGAAATACAACAAGTACTGAATCATCAAACTAGTCAACCGCAAGAGAGGATTGAAATGTAAGGGGTGTCTATGGGAGACAGAAGGACAAATCTGTCTAAACAGATAACTATGGAAAGAAGAGAGGCCGAGAGAGTTAAAATAAATACAAAAAATGTTGAGGATAATGTAAATAACTTGACTGGTCCAGAGACCAAACAGTTCTCTTCAAAGGGGAAAGGATGAGTAGACGATGGAGATGACATACCAGAACATGGAAATGACATACGTGATAATGAGAATAGCATACAAAAACTTGAGAATGGCACACAAAGGGTTGAAATTAATGATCAAGGAGATGACAATAGTTTTTCCAAGGGAGGTAAAGAAAATGGGGACAGTGTTGCCAAAAGAGAAGATATACTAGCTGTTGAAGGTGAAGGGAAAAATAGATCACTCGTAACTTTAATCAGATGATGCAAGGAAGAAGACCAGGAAGAAATGGAGTGGAATTTGTATAAGAACATAAGAAAAAGCTGTGAAAGGGAGTAAACCTTTACAGGGAAGGAAAGAATGTTCTGAAACGTAAGGAAAGCTTTATAAATGAAGCTGGATAATGTTACAATTCTAAAACATTTTCAGCTAGAGTGTTTGTTACAGGACTGGAGTGTCTTAAGGGGTCTTACACCTGAACACCCAGTCGCCTCTTGCTACGTTTCAATAATAGAACATTATCTACTTTGTCGACTAGTTGTATTTCTTGTTATTTGGAGAATCTGCTGGCTTGCTAAATCTTATTAACAGTACATTATTAACTTTGTGGATTGGTTGATTTTTTAATTAAATGGAGGAATGGTAAGAAATTTATTAAAAAAACCTTGAATTGTATTAATAACATAATTTTTTCTCTCTTTTAATTGCTAGGCAAACACAAGTGAATCAATGTTTTTGTTTGTATGGAATTGTGAGATAACTTTGTTATTCAGTTTTGTACAGAGGTACGGTGTAAAGTATTATTTACGCACGAATGACTATCAATCAAAATATTAAAAAAACAGGAGAAGTATAAATTTGTAATTTAGGTTTACGATATTTTATCAAATTGCAATTGTAAACTTGTTTATTTAAAAAAAAAATGTCTGGAAGGAGTTGTCAAATTACAAGCAGTTAGACGCTACTTTGAGTTGTACTAATTTATAATAAAAGATCTTTAGGTTGAGAAAATGATTATATGAGCATTAGAGATGGGTAGGTCCGGATGGATGCAGTTCCGCGGACCCGTATCACTTGCGCTAGGGATGGATGTACATCCCAGCGCTTGTCGGATCTGCTTCCAGCCGGACCTGTAACAGCGCCACAGTTCTCGCGTGGCCTGGAGGTTGAACCACGGCCGGACCTGTAACGCGGAGCTGGAACGCAATTTTTCATTACAATTCCGATTTGAAATCTATGTTCTGAAGAGTTTAATGTCATTTACTGTACGATTCGATTACAGTTCTGTTTAAAGATAAGATTATAAATGAAAAAACTATTTCTTAATGGCTGACTACTAGTAGATAATTACAATAACTATTAAATGTCAATGGGTAGCTAAACCCCGTTAGTACTTTCTTATTGGTCAGGTTCATGCTTGTAAGGTGAGGAGTGTATTAGGTGCTAAATAAGAATGGACTTATAATTTAACTTGTGATTTTAATGTGTTGTAGTCTTATTAAACTTTTAACGTTCAGTTTGATTAATCACAAAGTCTCTAGAATTTTTAACTTTCTCAATTCTGATGGCTTAAGGACAAATTAGATAATACATTTAACATCTCTTTATTGCAGAAACACGGTTGGTAGAGTTTCCAAGGAACATTATACATATTTATACTAATATTATAAATGCGAAAGTAACTCTGTCTGTCTTTATGTCTGTTTGTTACATTTCTTGTGCTGAACGGATATTCCGATCGTGATGAAATTTGACATGGAGATGCTGTTTGACATTAGGATCGAGATGGGATACTATGTTATGTATAGATAAGAACATATTATCATTAAATTATGAAGACTATCTAACTGTGAAAGACAAAGGCATAATATCTAAGTGTATTTCTAATGCGCAATAGTAGACAGCTATAGGTAGGATAGCATAGTGGTAGCGTGCTTGCTTACCAAGAATATTCACCGTTGTTTTGGGTTCAAATCCCACTGGCTGCATATATTTTTATGAATTGTTTTTCATAGTTTGAGCCAAGCCTAGGATTTTGTAGTAAGGATACCATGTTCTGGCAAGCCTTTGGCGGTAGAATAGTGCACTAGGCGTTTACTTTATTTACGGTATGCTGATTCCACAGTTAGTTTTTGCGCGATCTAAACTAATAATATCGTATATGCGAAAGTGAGTTTCCATCTTTTTTTGCGTTTTGACGACTATATGTGTATACCGGTGACAAGGAAATACTTTGTATATTTAGGAACGAAATAGGATACTTTTTCAGATATGAATAAGTTTTAGTCATGAGACAGGTTCGAAGGTAGAATGGTATATCGATGGCGTTCCCGTTATATTATGCCGACTCAGTGTTGTTTAGGACATCTTAGATAATTTTCAGCTTTGTATATCCAATTCTAGCAATCAAATTGTAGCTATTTTAAAATTTATTATCTTCTTGTATCATGTATTCTTGAATCTCGACGAAGAAATTAACTACCAGACATTTGGTAGATCCGAAGATTGCAGGTTTATTTATTTTATAAGGTAGGAAAATTGTTTATAATTACAATACATTTAATAAAGATTAACACTTAAGAAATCACATCTAAAGCGGATCAACATTTAACTACAATCCACACGCCATGCATCATCAGCGATAATCCTACTATATCTGTACTTCAGAGAGCTTACATAACCAACGTATCCATAGATGTAAATTCTATTACCTTAAATAAAATTACTATAAAGGCATTATGCCTGTTCTGTTACACTCCCACCGATGGAACCAGGCGGAAGTTGGCATTGACAAAGCCCCGACTTCCGTCGCCAGGTAACCCTTAAACTAAGATTGAAATGATTACACATTTCAGACAATATGAAATGACATGAAATACAAAAAATTTGGCTGGCAGCCACTCGACTACTCTTATGTTAATAACAACAATTTTTTTTTTAACATTATTGCACAAACCTTGAAGTCACATACAAATGGAGAAAGAAATACAATGGAACATTAAAATAACAAAAAAAAAAAAAAACAAAGAAGAAGACAATCAAATACCACTCCTTGAACAAAGGTTGATATTGATCTTCATAGTCTTTTTTTTTTTTTTTTTTTTTTTCACAGTCCCCCAAAACCGAAATGCACACCTTGCCACAGGGCTACAACGGTTAACACTTCACTTACGAAACACAACATGACATCAGTTATTGTTATTATTTTCTTCCAATTGGTCCTATTATCTTTGCCTATGTCGAATCGTAAGTTAAAACAAAATACCTCCTTTAGGACTCTAATGGCCTCAGAAAAGTGAGAAACGTGGAGGATTTGTCTGCATACAAATGCACTTTCAATCAGTGCTTGACCCCGCACTCCCATTCAATTCGACACTCTTATAAGGTTTTAGAGAAACCACATTGAAAACTCCTCTTAACCTTCCATCATTCGGGTACTCTAGCGTAAATGAGTTTTCCCTCGGGCTACCCACAACCCTGAATGGGCCCTCATACAAAAATTTGAATTTCTTAATTTCCCCTTTGTCACTCGACGATTTAAAGTGTGTCTGTAACAAGACCAAGTCTCCCTTACTGTACGACACCTTTTTTCCTTTCTTATCATGTCTCCCTTTTCTCTTCTCTGCCTTCCGACGGAGGTTTTCTTTTGCTAATTCGATACGTTCAGAGTAGTCCACTTCCTTTTCCACTGGAAACTCGACAAATTGATTGATTATACGTGGGGTTGGTTTCTGGAACATTA
>JARYHS010013630.1:210407366-210561675 GCA_031002005.1 Vandiemenella viatica | reverse complement strand
GTGTGAGGCCTTCAACGATTTTCATTTCAGCTCTCTGTCTAAGCATCTCACAGAAAACCCAAAGAAATTTTGGCCGTATGTGCGAAAAGTCAGTTGTATCAACAACAATATTCTAGCACTAATTCATGAAGTTTCTGAGGTTAATAAAAGCCGTGATAAAGCTAACGTACTAAATAATGAATTCAAAAATTCATTTACTGGTGAAAATAAGGATTAGCATTCCCGTTTCCCAAGTCGTGTCGAGTTGGTGATGGAATCATAATGAATAGATACTGCAGGTATCATAAAACAATTAGAGCTTGTAGCTATTTTAAATTTATTTTCTTGTCTGTATAATATTGCAGTTGTACACACAAGAAATCCGTGCTCATTGAAAATTATTTATTTTATCGTTAAACTTGCTCCTCACTACAGAAGCAAGTTTTCAAACACTTCGTCTCCTCAGATTGCAGGTTTCTGTCCAATTAAAGGTAGGAAAAAATCGTAAATAATAACGTTATTTTTAATCCAGATTAATACTTCAATACAATTCATGCGCCATCACTCTGTCAGCGATACTCCTCCTATGCCTCGTCAGAGAGCTTATATTAACACTGTTAGTTCTGTGAAATTAAATAAATTACACTAAAAGGCAGTATGCCTGTTCTATTACACTCCCACCGATGGAACCAGGCGGAAGTTGGCATTGACAAAGCCCCGACTTCCGTCGCCAGGTAACCCGTAAACTAAGATTGACATGATTATACATATAAGACATTATTAAATGACTTATGAAATACAAAAGTTTTGTCTGGCAGCCGCTCGACTACTCTTACGTTAATAATAACATTTTTTTAACATTATTGCACAAACCTTGAAGTCACATGCAAATGGAGAAAGAAATAATGGAACATTAAAACAAAAAACAAAGAAGAAGACAATCAAATACAACTCTTTGAACAAAGGTTGATATTGATCTTCATAGTCTTTTTTTTTTTTTTTTCTTTTCATTGTCCCCCAAAACCCAAATGCACACCTTGCCACAGGGCTACAACGGTTAACACTTCACTTACGAAACAACATGACATGAGTTATTGTTATTATTTTCTTCCAATTGGTCCTATTATCTTTGCCTATGTCGAATCGTAAGTTAAAAAAATACCTCCTTTTGGACTCTAATGGCCTCAGAAAAGTGAGAAACGTGGAGGATTTGTCTGCATACAAATGCACTTTCAATCAGTGCTTGACCCCGCACTCCCATTCAATTCGACACTCTTATAAGGTTTTAGAGAACAACATTGAAAACTCCTCTTAACCTTCCATCATTCGGGTACTCTAGCGTAAAATGAGTCTTCCCTCGGGCTACCCACAACCCTGAATGGGCCCTCATACAAAAATTTGAATTTCTTAATTTCCCCTTTGTCACTCGACGATTTAAAGTGTGTCTGTAACAAGACCAAGTCTCCCTTACTGTACGACACCTTTTTCCTTTCTTATCATGTCTCCCTTTTCTCTTCTCTGCCTTCCGACGGAGGGTTTCTTTTGCTAATTCGATACGTTTAGAGTAGTCCACTTTTACCACTGGAAACTCGACAAATTGATTGATTATACGTGGGGGTGGTTTCTGGAACATTAGTTCATATGGAACTAGACCAGTGGTGTCATGCGGTGCGCAATTCAAAACATCTTCCGCTTTCTCTATCTGCATCGCCCAGCTCTTATGTTGATCATGACAATATTTTCTGAACCAACAACCAATCTCTCGCATGGCTCGTTCCACAATATTCCCTGAGGGTGATAATATGATGTTTTAACACCTCGATACCCGCATTCATGAGCCGCTCTGTCCATTTCGGGCTACTAAACTGGGGAGCATTGTCAGACAGTACCTTCTTTGGTTTACCCGCTTGTGGTATATACTCCTCTATAATCTTTTTAGCTAACACTTTAGCTGAAGCTTTTTTGACTGGGTATAGTTTTAAGTACTTGGAAAAGGCGTCCATGACAACCAATATCTGAGTTACACCACCTCTGACATGGGGAGTGGCCCAAACACATCGACCGCTACTAATTCCCTGACGTCATCGGGTAATATGTTCTTCATTTCCCCCATCCGAGCGACATTATCTATTTTGACTCTTTGACAAAGGTCACAGGTAGACAAGTTTAGTAACTCTCCTGGCCATATTATTAAAGTAACAGCCCTCTTGCAAGATTCGACAGCATTTGCTAGGGCCATAATGTCCATAGCTAGTATGATGTTGGTTATGAACAGTTCGACACAAGCCTCCGGCAATCATAACTTCCATTCGTCTTCTTTCTGGGGATTACGCCTAAAAATGACCCATTTATGGAGGCAGTAATATTTTTCCAATTTCTCTTTATGTTCTGGATTAGTTAAGTTACTCTTTATCATTCTGATGGTTTCATCCTCATCCTGCAGTGTAGCCATTGTAACGTAACCATGAACGTTACGGTTATATTTGGAGTGGATAGTGTAATCTGAGAGGTATGTAAGGTCTTTGGCGGTGGGCGAGCGCCGAGCGCGGGGAGCGTCGGGAGTCAGTGATTGTCAGTGGTAACGTACGGAACAGCCGGCGGGAGCGGAAGGTTTACGGCAGTGTGTTTATCCCGTGAATACATCGTACGGCCGCTTGGCGTGTGTTCCGTACTAAAGAACACTGTGGGATGTGTGCTAAAGTATATGTTGGACTATGAAGGTTCTTCCGAGTGACCTGATTCAATATAAACTGTGTTTAGTAAACTACTGCAGAATCGGACTATGGCGATTGTTTGTTAATTAGTTTCGAGAATTGTGCTCACTGCTTATTTATTTTGACTGTACTTGAATCTGCTATCTTCGGTGACGAAGAAACATTAGTATTATTGTCTGGTGGCATGCTTGTTGACTGTGTAGTCTCAGAGGAATAAATCTACGAAAACTAGTACGCATATGTTTTTCTTCTGTGACTTTAATTAACCAATTAGCATAGCCGAAAGACTGGCGACCGCACGGCAAAACGAACCTTTAATTAAAAGAGTAATTAGTGGTGGAAGAAAGCTTAAGAAAAATCGTGTTAGGAAGTGTAGCTGCTCAATTGCTTCAACGAACTTTTAACTATACAAACACGAATAGCGTGAGTACACGTTACATGGCTCAACGTGACAGGACAAGTTGCAGTTAAAATTGTTAAGGACGGACAGTGATTAAAAAAAAAAAAAAGTGCTGGAAATAATAAGCAGTGAGTAGAGCGGGAAGACAACAATCGGCGATGGTACGGCTACTTCGAGGCGGCGAGTGCACAACAATGTAATAAACGAGAGGACCCGAGCTTTCACGATCGGAACCGACAACGCAGTCTGACGGGAAGCCTCGCCAGAGCAACAACTCGACACCGGGGAGACGCGACAGCGGAACAACGCGGGCACGCAGAAGCGGCGCGGCGTCATTGCGGTCGACGGCAGCGCGGTCAGCAACTGAGATTCTTCGAAAGGAAAGTGCGAACAATTTTTAATTAAAGAAAGACACAAACTGACATTAAAATAATTAAAAAAAAAATACTGTTTCGATTGGAATCACATTTCCGCGGTAGTAATTATTTCTTTGCATTAATGAATCTTCAAATGAGCTACTGACTATGCGGATTGCAAATTTTATGCATGCAAGCATAATTTATTCTGATTTGGGTCAAGTTATGTCAGTTTCTGTTAACGAATTAATTTGTAGATTTTTTTGTTGATTTTCCAAAGAAGTGCAAGATTTATTTTTCAGTCTTTGTAAAAGCACAAACCGGCACGAATAATTCGCGATTTTTTTTTAAGAAAAAAAATTAATTATTATTATTTTGCATATTGAGTAACAGAGGTCTTTTTCCTTTTCTTTCGTTAACTTATTAAAGTTGAAAGCCGGACAACTGTTAGATTTGCTTAGCAAATTATTTTTCAAGGAAAAAAAAAAAAAAAAAATTATTTTAGAGTTTCCGTAATTTTTTTGGTCATTGATAGTAGTGTATGTATTCAATTGAAAGTGTATTTTATGACATGGTGTATATCTTGTTTGATAGTTAAGTTAAAAGATTTGGAAACAGAATTTTACCTTTTTTCTGTGCTAATGTATACTGGTGTATTCTGTTTGCTGGATTGACGGCGTTGGTTACTTCTTGTCTTTTCTACAACGGAAGATTGAATTTGTTGTGTGAAATAATTTCGTAATATGGCATCTGAGCTAGAGGGTGGTGTGAATGGAGGATGGTGCTGGGAGGTGAGTCCCTTGGTGACGCACCCAGTGTAGACATTAATCAGTCCTCCCTTACTGTGTCGATGACGAGTTTTGCTAGTGAATCAGAAGTTGACAAGTAAGAGAAGTGGTTAGGGAAAGTAATGAGGCGTCCATGTCGGAAATGTTTGTGCTTTCCAGGGACAATTTGTCATGTCAATTCAGTCCCTTCTTGAAGCTAAATTAAATGAAAATAGTATTTCACTTGAATCCAGATTAAATGAATCACTTGCATCCAAATTAAATGAAAATAGTATTTCACTTGAATCCAAATTAAATGAAAATAGTATTTCACTTGAATCCAGATTAAATGAATCACTTGCATCCAAATTAAATGAAAATAGTATTTTGCTTGAATCTAAATTAAATGAAAATAAGGAGAGTATCGAATGTCTTCGGGATGCTTTTGAATCGCGACTAGGGCGGTTTAGAGAAGAATTGACCCAGTATAGGGAACTTTGTAGCAACAAACTGCTGAAATATCGGGTAAATTGACTCAGTATCGTTCAGACTGCGAACAAGTAACTAGTGTTTTGCACCAAAATATGGAATCCCTAAAGAAAACAGTCGAGCTTATAGAAGATAACCATGATGAAAGATTGTCGAAGGTGGAGACTTTAGGAGAAACCCTTACCGAAAAATACACGGAGTAAAAGAAGAAGTTGACCATTTAACAGTCGGCGTAGAGAAATTGTCGTGTCAGGTGGAAAAGGTTAAGGCTTCCACTGCAGTGTGGGTGAATGAAAAGTTACAGTTACAAGAGAAGCAAATTGAAAAAAGTCTAAAGTTACGAGTTCCACAAGTTGTGCGAGAAGAGGTTGTCAAATGTCAAATCTTGCCAAATGTGAATGCGCTCACTGCGTGCATGGTAGAAGAGAAAGTGGACTGGGAGGACTTTTGTGATAATGGGGGGATACACCCAGTTGATTTTGTGAAGAAGTTTGAAAATTTTGGGCCGTTCTGTAGGGCCGTAGAAAGAAAGAAGATAGAAATGTTCAGTAAACATATCAAGGGGAATGCCCGAATGTGGGGAGAACGGGCTGCAGATAATTGCGAGACGTTTGAGGAGTTTAAGTCAGCTTTTTTGGAACATTTCTGGTCCATCGACCGGCAAATTGCTGTTCGGCGGAATTTAATGATGGGAAAACCATACTCGCCGGGTGGTGGCACTCAGCAAAATTTTTTCTTGAAGTGTGTTAATTCTTGTAAACATTTAAGTTCACCATTTAGTGAAGGGGAATATGTGCGGATGATTAGTGCGCGTTTGCCCGAGTCGACACAGCTTGTATTTGTCAGTCACAATATATGTACCATTGACGAGGCGGTAAAGATGTTGGGTCGGCTGGACGAACAAGAGAAAAGTATAAGAGCAAAAGAATATGGGGTGAGGACACCCACACATTACGCGGAGAAATCGCAATCGGAAGGGGACAGAAGTAATTCACATCAGCAGCAGGAGAGCTACAATCATTTTGATAACAGGAATCGAGGCGGCTACAATAACCGCGGGCAGAGAGGAGGATTTGGACGTGGTCGTGGAACAGGGGGAGGAGGATTTAGAGGTGAATATAATGGACCAACTGGAGACGATTGGCCCCGAGGAGAGTCAGTAAATCAGGTGCAGGTGGCCGTGGTGGAGAGTGCACCACAGGTAAACTAGTGCCTGTCACTGCTTCAGCCTCAGCGGGGACAGGAGACGATACGAGGCTATCAAAAGAAGAACCAGAAGACAATACGAGGGGCGAGATGAAGATGAGATTTCTAATGAACCAATTACAAACGATCAAGGAGAGGAAAGAGTGATCTGGACGAATGTCGGAGATTATGCTAAACTGTTCATCGCTAAAGCGCGCATTCATGAGGAGGAGAGTGATGACTCGTCAGAAGAGTGGTCAAGTTGGAAGGAGATAAGGTGGTTCGGACAAGAAAAGGCAAAGATAATTTCAGAACTAACTTATAGATCAAATGGAAGAGAAACTGTGAATAAAAATGATGTTTGTGAGCCAGATGAGCAGGAGAAGGCTTGTGTGACTGACGACAAAATTGTTAAGAAAGATACTGTAGTAAAAGAAGAAATAAGGTCAGTAGAAGAAGATGGAAGACAGCGAGAAGCAGTCCTTGAGGTGAAAGAAACACTTCAGGAGACAGAAACAGTGAAGCCTGAAACTTTGCCGGAAGGGAATCTCGAAGTAAACATTGTATGATGGTAAATGAGAACTATCCATTATGTAAAGACACAAAACAGAAGGTAATTAATGGGAAGAAAGAGACTAGGCAGAATAGAGGATACTATGTAAAGCCAGAAGAATGGTATTTCTGAGAGAAGAAAGTTGGAAGAGGCACAGGAAGAAGTTACGGTTATATGATGAAGCAAAGAATGTAAATAAGAAGAAAGGAGGAGGAAGAGAAGAGAGTTGGAAGAAGCGTAAGAAGAAGCGGGGTTTAATGCTGTTTGGTGAAGGAAGGAATATTGTAAAGAAAAAGAAGTAGGTACATTAGGTGAGAGGGGTGAGGTACAGTCTTCAGTTGCCTCACTGCGCATGATGGAAACATCCATGCATAAATGCCTTAGCGTTATGGTAGGTTTAGGTTTTCAGGTTGTTTGGTCATCACAATTATTTCTTCTATGGTATTGTACAGTTGTTGTATCAAATGTCTTTTGAGGTTGTGCGCAGATTAGCGACCCGCACACGGTTTGTTTTGGTGCAGGCACCGGATAGAGGGGCCCACCTCACAGCACTGTCGCATCTACCGCACCTCCAAGCTTTAAGTGTTGCCATGATTTAAGTAAGTTTTCAGTAGTTTCTTGTAACAATCAATCGCAGTCGCAATTAGAATGTGTAAGAGGCTGTGTCAATAAGTTAGTGGGGTAAGGACTTTTGGTAGTTGGGTACAGATTGGTGACCCACGTAGTATTAATACACAGTTGCGGAAGGCATTCTTGCTGGTTTGTGTTTCCCAGTAATTTTAGCCCCGAGGCTGGACAATGTACTTAGAAGTGCGGTTTTCCCTTTCATTAAAGTGTTAAGATGATTTAAGTGTGGCGCAGCGTAATGTCAGTTTGCGTCTTTCCGCGTGTGGAGTGATCAGTGTTGGTGTACAACAGTCAGTGAATGAGGCACCTGCCTGAGCAGGGCACACTGTCAGTGCACTGTCGAAGTAAACAAGGCACGATTCAGTGCATGTGTCATACATCAGAAAAAAGAGAGGAAAAAATTGTTGTCAAAATATATTGTAACTCAATTTGTAATTTCTTGGTTATATGTCATGGATCTAAGCAAGGACATATGGACATTGAAAGGTTTGATGATTTGTTTCATGCAGTTTCAGACTGTGTGTGTTATTCTTAATGTGTATGTAATTATGTTAGTTTAAGGATAAGCAAGCAGCCACCCAGACTTCCCTTTATGTTTGGTAAACATTTAATCTTGTATTTTTTTGTAACATGTTTCTATGTATATGTGAACAAGTGTGGTTTGTGATGACAAAAGTCGGTGCTTTGTCAATGCCGACTTTTGCCACATTGTAACGGTGGGGGTGTAACGTAACCATGAACGTTACGGTTATATTTGGAGTGGATAGTGTAATCTGAGAGGTATGTAAGGTCTTTGGCGGTGGGCGAGCGCCGAGGCGAGTCGGGAGTCAGTGATTGTCAGTGGTAACGTACGGAACAGCCGGCGGGAGCGGAAGGTTTACGGCAGTGTGTTTATCCCGTGAATACATCGTACGGCCGCTTGGCGTGTGTTCCGTACTAAAGAACACTGTGGGATGTGTGCTAAAGTATATGTTGGACTATGAAGGTTCTTCCGAGTGACCTGATTCAATATAAACTGTGTTTAGTAAACTACTGCAGAATCGGACTATGGCGATTGTTTGTTAATTAGTTTCGAGAATTGTGCTCACTGCTTATTTATCTTTTGACTGTACTTGAATCTGCTATCTTCGGTGACGAAGAAACATTAGTATTATTGTCTGGTGGCATGCTTGTTGACTGTGTAGTCTCAGAGGAATAAATCTACGAAAACTAGTACGCATATGTGTTCTTCTTCTGTGACTTTAATTAACCAATTAGCATAGCCGAAAGACTGGCGACCGCACGGCAAAACGAACCTTTAATTAAAAGAGTAATTAGTGGTGGAAGAAAGCTTAAGAAAAATCGTGTTAGGAAGTGTAGCTGCTCAATTGCTTCAACGAACTTTTAACTATACAAACACGAATAGCGTCGAGTACACGTTACACCATGTTCTTCAGACATAATACTACTTCCTCTTCTTGGGGAACACTGCGCAGGAAATTCACAAACGCCCTATCCTCGGCTTCAATCGATCCAGTCTCCTGTTCAAGTCCCATCGGTAATCTTGACAAACAGTCTGCCAACTCGTTGTCCTTTCCTGGCCGGTATTTGATCTCAAATTCAAATTCTTGCATTAATAGTGTCCATCGCATTAGTCTTTCATGTACTAACCGACAGGTCAAGAGAAAAGACAATGACTTATGATCGGTGTATATTATAGTCTTTCTTCCTAAAAAAATGTGCCGAAACTTTTGGAAGCTCCATACAATCGCTAAACACTCCTTCTCACTGACGGAATACCGCCTGTCATGTCGACCCAACATACGACTCGCAAACGCAATTGTACGGTGCTCCATTTTCCCATCCACTTTTATTTCTTGGAATATCTCTGCTCCCAGTCCGTATTGTGAACTGTCCGTAGAAAGACACACGTCTTCTTCCCAATCTGGGTGTGACAATGTAATGTTCTTCGTCAATGCGGATTTAATCCTCTGAAATTCCTCCTCACAAGCTATTGTCCAATCCCACGATTTCTTCTTCATTAAATTACTCAAATTTTCGCAATTAAGGGCATTTCCTTCTACAAATTTGCGGTAGTATCCGCATAGGCCCAGAAAACTCTTCAGTTGAATTTTGTCCCGAGGTTTTGGGAATTTCTCAATAGCCTCTAACTTTGATGGCTCCACCCTAATGCCCTCAGGTGTTACAAGGTGTCCCAAGAAGGTCAACTGCTTCTTCAAAAAGACACTCTTCTTCTTCCTCATTGTCATTCCACCTTTTCGCAGAGCTAGGAAAACTTCCCTCAAATTTGCCTATGTTCTTCTAATGTCGTTGAAGCGATAACCATATCGTCCACATACATGAGAATTTGATCTCTCAGGCTTCTCCCTAACACTTGGTCCAGCGCTCGGATGAACGTCGCTACAGAGTTGTTGAGGCCGAATGGCAAGACACAAAATTGATAACATTTACCTTCGAATCTGAAAGCCGTATACTTCCTCGATCGTTTCTCGAGACTAACTTGCCAGTAAGAACTAGTTAGATCCAGTGACGAGAGGTACTTGACATCCTTGAATCTTCTAAGTACCTCATCTACCGGTAACGGGTGGTCCCTTTCCGTAATCAGAATCTTATTAAGTGCTCGTGCATCTAACACAATCTCACTGATTGATCTGCTTTCTTAACCACTAGTAAAGGGTTTATTGTATTCACTGCTAGATCTCTCGATTATCCCATGAGCTTCCATTTTATCTAATTCTTGCTGAACCTTAGCCCTCAGTGCTATAGGAACATTATACGATTTGGCGGCAAATGGTTCCTCTTCCTTGACTTTCAACTCACATTCATATCCTATGATCCTTCCAGGGATATCAGAAAACACATCCGAGAATTCTTCTACAACATCCTCAACACTGACTTTCTCCCCTTCTTCCACACTCACTGTTGATCGCGCCTGATTCCCGGTGTAGTTCTCACTTCCACTAGTCATCCCCACCAAGGCTACATGGCATTCCTTCCGATGTCGTACAGTTCTTGCGTCTCCCCACAATATCACTCTGATCTCCTTATGCCCTGCCACTTCACTCATTCCCGTTTTCTTCAAGTCTACTTTGGTCCGTCCATCCATACTCGTGAATTCCAGGGTATCCTCCACCCAGTTTATGATTGCTCCCACCAACTTCAACCAGTCTGCTCCCAGAATTAATTCTACATTCAAGTTTGGTACCACATATGGCGTGATTTCAACTCTCTTTCCTCCAATCTTGCCGTCCATCTGAAGAACCGCTTTAACTCTGGTGACTTTTTGTCCAGTGGCTGCGGTAATGGTCATTCCACTCACAGACCAGACGCCCACCTTCAGCAATTCCATCAGACTTCTATACAAGGCCTCCGAGATACAGCTTATTTCTGCTCCCGAGTCTAAAAGTGCTTCGACACCACTCTCACCCAAAATCACCGATACTCTCGGTGAATGAAATTCTCTTCTCTTCAGTCTCCCATTTTCTTCCAACAACGCCTCTCTCCTGTCATCATGAAAGATAGCATTAAGACCTGCCCGTCTACTTCTCACTACTTCTCCTTGGTTTGTAATCACCGACTCATCCCCTATACTACTAACATTATTGATGGGGTTGTATTCTTCATCCTCCCCTGTCTGCGACCAGTTATCTTCCCCGTCTTCTTCTCCCAAAGTCATCATTATATCGCCCACGGTAACTTCTCCACTACTTTTATCGAGGGCACACTCTACCTCAAAAGTCATTATTGTATCTTCAGGCAATGATTCACCCACTTCCATGACGTATTCTACAACCTTATGGTATGCTGCTTGTTCGGTCTTCCGCCATCCATTCGTTTTGACCGCCTCCTTGATATCGTTTCCCTCTTCATTTCCTTTTTGGATTTGTTTCTCAATATCCCCTCTCAAAATTGGCCTTCGCGTTTCGCCTGCCCCTGCCGAGGCCAAAACAGCGGCAGACATTAGTTTAACGGCCTTCCTTGGCCGGTAGTAGACTGTGATCTAAGCGGGCCACTCGGGTCGTTAAATGATTGACTAGCTCCGCCACTGTCGAAGTTTCTCCGAAACTTCTGCTTTCCATTCCTATTATTTCCCCATCTATCACCTTCCTGCCTCGAATGCAAGTGTGATGTCGACAATTCTATTCTATTTCGGTTTTTAATTCCATGAGTATTCTTTTCTTGGATGTCTAGTCTAGTTAACATGTCTACAGCTTCTGCTACTGAACGAATTCTATGACTCGCAAAAATCACTTGGGTCTGTTGAGGCAAACGAGCGGCAACGGTGTTTACCAACTCCTCTTCGCTGACAATACTATCGAGGTATTTGCATGAGTCCACACACATCATGAAAAAGTCTTTCTGCGTCCCCTTAGCAGCCATGTAAGGTTCTCCCATTAACAATTCTCTACGTACAGCGATCTGCCTATCCACCGACCAATAATGTTGTAGAAACTCCCTCTTGAATTCATTAAATGTGTTACAATTGCCAGCAAACCAGTCGGCCCATCGCCTCGCTCCTCCGGCCAAGTGCCTACGAACCATCTCGATCCGCTGTTTTTCGGAAGCAACGGAGAAAGGTGCAAAGTCCTCAAAGTTCCGAATAAATTCAACGGGGTGTATATGACCATAATCATCGAAACGTTCCCAATCAATTTTCTCCTCGACCCACGCTGCTGTTGAAGTGGAATGAAGCAAGCCCCTGACTTTGGATACTTCCTCCCTTACCACTGCCGGAACTTTCACTCTTGTAACATCTTCTATCAACGCTGCTGTGGATAATTGGAACTTACCCACATCTTGTGAAATCAACTCGAAATTTGTCACCAAACTGCTTACCTTTTTCTTCACCTTCTTTGATGTGTTTTCCCAAAAGGACACAGTGATCTTCTACCGCCTCCAACCGCCCGTGACTGGCATTGGCTTCTTCCACGACAAATATCTGTTTACTGAGTACTTCGTTATCCTGTCGTAACAGTATTGTCTCCCTACTCACACTCTGCTCTAAGCTAGTTAGCCGTTCCGCTAGCCGTTCAGCTTGTTCCTTACAATCAACCTTATGTTGCCTTAATTCTAATTGGACATTCCCTAATTGTCGAACATTGTCTTCTACCAACGTATTTAAATTCCCCACTGTACTCTCAAGTGATTGCAATCGACCCCCAAGCTCAGCCTTCAAATTACTTTCTACTGATTTCAAATTTGATTTCAAATTACTTTCTACTGATTTCAAATTACTTTCTACTGATTTCAAATCAGCCCTCAAGTTGTAATTCATTGACTGCATACTATTTTGAAAAGATTGCAACTGTACCAAGATAGCACGAACTGACCCATCTGTGAACTCAGGACCTGAGTCGTTCAAGGACTCATTTCCTATTGCTGCCATCCCCTCCACCATTTCACTCATTTCTGTAGCCATGTTGTCAAAACTTTCAATGCAATCGCTCAACATTTCGATTGCAAAGAAAAAATATCCACCGAACCAGCAAGCAAACAAAAAAATTAAGATGGAAACATAAATTCTGCTCCAACACTAATCACAGTTATTGTTAAACAAGGTGTACGCTATTGCATGCAATGAAATGCAAACAAGGTAACAACTATTAATTAATAAAATTCCCCAGGAAAGTTGAAACTAATTTTTTTTTCAATATTAACTCAAACTGACTTTTACTCGGGAAGAAAATAATTTAATTTTTTTTTTTTTATGAAAATTATTTTTTTTTTTTCAATGCAAATGATCATATGAAAATTCTCTCATGTCAGCTTGTGTTTCTTACAAAGATAAAAAATTGGCACTTTCCTTTTGAAGAGAAGAACTGCTAGCTTCTAGGACTGCGTCCCGCTCTGCAATGCCGCCCCTTACAGTCTCCCGTAAATGAAGTTGGTTCTCCGCGTCGGTCGTATCGCTCCAGCTGCTGGTGTTACCTATGCGCCGTTCGATAATACTGAGCGGATCGGCTCTCCTCGGGAATCGTCGGCTCAATTCGGTTGTCGCGTTCCGGTGGTAATGGCTGCTCGCTTGTTAATTATTGTTACTTTATGTAATTCACTTTTCCTACCTTTTGTTTCAGTGTTTGTCCGTGGTTAATTATGCTTTTAATTAATCCCACTTCAAAACACACTGTCCTGTCGCGGTATTGCCATGTAGCTATTTTAAAATTTATTATCTTCTTGTATCATGTATTCTTGAATCTCGACGAAGAAATTAACTACCAGACATTTGGTAGATCCGAAGATTGCAGGTTTATTTATTTTATAAGGTAGGAAAATTGTTTATAATTACAATACATTTAATAAAGATTAACACTTAAGAAATCACGTCTAAAGCGGATCAACATTTAACTACAATCCACACGCCATGCATCATCAGCGATAATCCTACTATATCTGTACTTCAGAGAGCTTACATAACCAACGTATCCATAGATGTAAATTCTATTACCTTAAATAAAATTACTATAAAGGCATTATGCCTGTTCTGTTACAAAATCCTAAATCCACGCGTACATTGTCGCGGGTAACAGCTAGTAATGTATACATAAATAAGATTATGTGGCATTATTGCGAGCGACTCTGCTGACCGCTTTTACAGCAATATTTTATAATCCAACATGAAAAAAAAAACCCTCACATCCAGCCGTTCCTAGAACGTGTAACAGCCCTGATACCTGAATTTTGAATAGCATTGTACTGTAGGAAATATTTGTAGTGACCTAAAGTTTGCTTGAAACCGATTTGATATGTTTATTTTGTAAATTCTTGTAAATCAGTGTATATAGACTTTATTTTATGTAAGAAAAGTATTTAAAGACCATTTAATATGTTTAAGAACCGAATGGTGCAAGAGAATTTCTTAAAAGTTTGTAATTACTTGTATTAATGTATGTTACGATGTCTACAGGACAATTTTCCACCATTTGAAAGGATTTCTGTAAATAATTTTGTATTTAAGTATCTATAATTACCATTTCTAATCATTTTGTAATGTTATTAATTAATTTTGTATCAATTCCGATTGTTTTTAATATGTTTGATTGTTTGAGTGATTGTTAATGATCGAGAAATATCGGGCGGATGCCTTTGAAGAATTCTCGTAATTTCGATAGACTCTATATAAACAGATCGCCTGGACAGAGAAGTCAGTTTTTCATTAAGTTTTGCATTAAGTATAATTCAGTGTTACAGAGACATTCATGCAAGTATTCAGTAAGTCAGTATTGCATCTTTGGATTGTAACAACTATGCTTGTGAATGTCGCAGACTTGTTTTGATTTGTTCAAAATAAACGAACATCTCAACATAACCTTGTTTTTGGTGGACTTTATTAATTAATTAATGCAGTAATTAACCCACCAAAGAACCTTAACATGGCGACCGTGACAGGACGAGAAGTTCTTAAACATCTGTGGGATGTTTATCTTCTAAAAAGAATCTGCAGAAAATTGCGAGGAAATTTCGACCGGCTAGACACGTAAGGTTGTACAGACGACACGGATTTGACGGCAAGCTGACCTACTTCGGCCTAAGGCGGAGATTTTCCATCGGGAATCGGATGTAATCTTCCGACGACGAGTGGATTTCCTTGTGCCTCAAAATCGTCTTCCTACAGTGAATTGTGAAAAGTGTGGTTAAGTGTTTGAAGTCAGTGTGGTGTTTAATGATTAAATAAGTGCTTCTAAGTGAAATTTAATGTGATACAAAAGTGAGGAATAACTGTAAGTACGGCATTGAATATTCAAGTGATTTCTTTTGCATGTTATCGTGTGGCAGTTTGGAAAGATTTTAATTTTCCTTAATTTTGTTTTTTATGTTGATTTTGCTAATTACTAAAAATGGCTGATAATCAGAACCTGCAAGCTTTTCTAGAGTCATTTGTAACCAATTTTAATGCAAAATTTTCTGAACTTGATGGTAAATTGATAGTAAGTTTTCTGAATTTAGAAATGAGTTAAAAGTGATAATGATAGCAAATTTTCTGAAATTAATTCTCAGTTTAGAAATCAATGTAAATTCGATAACAAATTTTCTGAATTTAAAACTGAGTTAAATCTTGACAACAAATTTTCTGAAATTAAGTCTCAGTTTTCTGAAATTGATAGTAAGTTTGACAGTAAGTTTTCTGAGTTTAAAAATGAATTTGATTTTGAGAGCAAATTCTCTGAATTGACTAAATGTTTTGATGTTAAAATCACAGAGCAATTTCAGGGTTTTAGCTCTCAATTCAAGGAAGATATTAACAATTTAGATTCTAAATTGGGGAAGGTAGTAACAGAATGTCAGGAGAAATTTGAGAAAGTTACAAAATTTTGTGAACAGAATAAGGCTGAATGTGAAAATTTGATTTATAAAGAGGTGAAGGAAGTCAGTGAAAATTGTGATAAGATGAAGCAGGAATATGTTGCTTTATTCCAAGCCAGTGATAGTAAAGCTGCTCAAAGGGTCAATGAGTTGAGACAAGAGGTGGGATTAAATATTAATACATTGGTGCAGCAGCAGGAACAGTTAGCGCATGGATTAGAAAGTAATGTAAATCTGTTAGAAAAAAAGGTTACTGGGTTACAGATTCAGTTAAGTCAGGTTCCCTTAACAGGTAATCCAAATTTCAGTGTCGATGTAAAAGAAGAATTTGAATTCTATGATGATAGTGGGAGGCTTCACCCTATTGAATTTATAGATAATTTTGAAAGATCAGACTATTTTAATTTGTTACCCGACAATAAGAAAATTGCACTTGTGGGTAAACATCTAAGTCTTATGCTAGGGCATGGGGTGATAGACAAGCTAGGGAAGTGACTGACTACAAGCTGTTTAAAGAAAACTTTTTGAAACATTTTTGGTCGACAAGCAGGCAGATTCAAGAAAAGAGAGAGTTGATGACTGGAAGGCCCTATAAACCTGGTAGGGAAACTCAACATGATTTTTTCATAAATGTTGGATCCGTTGTAAGTATTTAGACCATCCTTATGGAGAGGAGGAATTTATTGATTTGATAGGAGCTAGGCTACCTCAGCAAACAAGAAATTTAATTGCCACTTTGGATGTAGTAAATGTGGATAGAGTTTCGAATTGTTGAGACGCTTGGATGCCCAGGAGTCATTCAATGAACAACATTACCACCATCAACACCATAGGAGGGGCAGCAGGAGTCCCCCTAGAAGGGGTAATGGGTCAAGGGATGGTAGATCGAGGGGAAGGGATCGTAATAATTATGCAAGAAGGAATGATAATGGGGAAGTGAGAGAACAGAACCCTCAATCTGAAAGGGAAAGGCAGCATGGGGGCAGGCAAACTAAAGACCACCCTCTGTGAGGGCCCCGCAGTGGTGGAAGATGTGGGTCCAGGTACCAACTGCTATAGCGTTAATTCCATTTTTATGAATAATCCCCGAGAAGATTTATTGGAAGAGGTGGGGGTAGCAGCAAGTGAATTTCAGGATAAGGTTATGATAGATGTAATTAATGATGTTGATGATGTAAAGGTTGATAATAAGATAAAGCGGGAAGGGGACCACCATAGTACCTTATCACTAGAATCAGTGTGCGAAAGTAATAATTTTCATGTAGAAGATTTTCGAAATGGTCACTGCTTAATTACAAAAAGGGGCAGAATTTATAGTGCATACTACAGTGTGGCTATCAGAAACTTGTAAGGTCCAGAATGGCATAGTTGGGACTATGTGTGCTAGGATAGGTGGTAATGAAGTTTGTAGAAGTGCTGAAATCGAGGAGTTTCTCAAATATCTTGAAGATGAAGGTGATACAGTGGTGTGGATAGGAGACCCAGATGAGGAGGAGAATTGTAAGTCAAAGTATTTGTCTTCTGAAGAGAGAGGTTGAAAAGCCTTATGTACCAATCCCTAAGTTGGAAAAATGTCCTAATTTTGACCTAGCTGATACGTTATTTAGCTCTTTATTTGGTGTAGATGATGACATTGAAGAAATGGGTGGGAGTAAGGATTTATTTGAACCAGTTTCTAATTTGGAAAATTGTACAGAATGTGACTTAGATGACACTATGTTTTGTACTCTCTTTGATGTGGAAGCTGATAGTGAAGTAGTAGTTGCTGAGAAAAATAATTATTTGGTGGATGAAGTCAGTAAGCCAGATGTTAAAACAGTTTTAGGTACTGATTCAGATAATTTGGTAAGTTTAAGTAGTAATCAGATGATGAAGAGTGGGGTTGGGAGTAATGATGGACTAAACTGCAGTAGTGAGAATAATAAATTTGTATTACCAGTTGAGTCAACAGCATTGCTTTTAAGTGACAATCAATTTGCTAAAACAGAACCATTGTATGTCTCAGCTGTTGCGTGGTTGTACCAAAGTCTGTTGTCTGAGATGATTGGAAGTTTGTGTTTCTGTATGTATATAATGAAGCTTTGTGAAAATAGAAATGTAATATTAAATGTGTATACAAAAGTTGAAGAAAACTGGAAGGTTAGGAAAAAGTAACTTACATGGTTCTGGGTTTCCAGGAAATCCTGGAAACCCACTTATGAGAATTAATTGAAATGCATGGTTTGGGGAGGGGTCAATAGCCTGTAAATATCTAATTTTGTAAATAAGTTTGTGAATTGATGCATGTAAATAGTTTGTGTGAGTACTTAAGTCAGATGCAGATGTAAGCATTTCAATGTATAATTTGTGACAGTTTTGTGTAGAACTTTTGGTTTCATGATGTTGTGACTTTCTACATTTGGTGACAAATTATCAGCTGTAAAATGTAAACAGACTGGTGTAATTAACAAGCAGACATCAAGTGTGTAATTTGGAGTGAAAATAATTGTAACTTAAGGTGATGGCATTGAACGTTTGTTGTGTAAAAACAGTAAATGATAAAATGATTGGATCTGAGAAAAGACAATTATTGTAAAATCAGTGTCATGGACTATGTGCAGATTGTATGTATGAAGAATTGTATTTGTTCATTGTAAAAGTCATTATGGTTGATTGATTGTAATCTGTTCGTGTCTGCATTATGTGTACATTCAACCTGCTTAGATTCGTGACGGATTCAATCAATTTTATCTGTGTAAAATTAAGTGAATCCTGGGGAGGGGTTGTAACAGCCCTAATACCTGAATTTTGAATAGTATTGTACTGTGTGAAATATTTGTAGTGAGCCAAAGTTTGCTTGAAAGTGATTTGATATGTTTATTTTGTAAATTCTTGTAAATAAGTGTATATAGACTTTGTTTTAGGTAAGAAAATTATTTAAAGACCATTTAATATGTTTAAGAACCGAATGGTGCAAGAGAATTTCTTAAAAGTTTGTAATTACTGTATTAATGTAAGTTACGATGTCTACAGGACAATTTTCCACCATTTGAAAGGATTTCTGTAAATAATTTTGTATTTAAGTATCTCTAATTACCATTTCTAATCATTTTGTAATGTTATTAATTAATTTTGTATCAATTCCGATTGTTTTTAATATGTTTGATTGTTTGAGTGATTGTTAATGATCGAGAAATATCGGGCGGATGCCTTTGAAGAATTCTCGTAATTTCGATAGACTCTATATAAACAGATCGCCTGGACAGAGAAGTCAGTTTTTCATTAAGTTTTGCATTAAGTATAAACTAGACGACCCGTGCGAAAATTTCGCGAAAAAAATGCGATGAACAGTGAGGTTGAATATAATGTCACCAAAGCTGAGTCATTACTCTTCATACTCCTACTTCATTTATGATTTTGGTTAGAAATCCAGGGAGATAAAAGGCTCGAAAGACATAAAATGTATTTTAGAAATATTGAAATTTTTGCCCTTTAAGGGCCAAATGAGGAAAAATTCCTTTCTTAGAATATAATGTTACCAAGGCGGAAACCTTAGTCTTTAATATGATATCTCATTTATCTATATCGGCAACATATCAAGGGAGATAAATAGCTCGTGACACAAAAATGCGTTGTAGAACCATTTATACTTTTTCCCTTTAAGGGTTGAATTCCAGAAACTTCTTCTTAAAACATTATGTCACCAAAGCTGAGACATTATTCCTCATAATTTTCCTTGATTTATAGGTTTTGTATAAATATCGAAGGAGATAAGTGGCTCGAGACACAAAAAACGTATTTTAAAAAAATTGACATTTTTGCCCTTTAAGGGTCGAATTACGAAAAATTCCTTTCTAAAAATATATTGTTACCACGGCGGAGACCTTAGTCTTTAATATATCATCTCATTTATCTATAACGGTTAGATATCAAGGGAGATAAATCACTCGTGACATCAAAATGCGTTATAGAAAAATTTATACTTTCTCCCTTTAAGGGTTGAATTCCAAAAACATTCTTTCTCAAATTATGAATTCACCAAGCTGAGACATTACTCCTGATATTCAAACTTCATTTATCGATTTTGGTTAATATCCAGGAAGATAAATGGCTCAAGATACAAAAAACGCATTTAGAAAAATTAACATTTTGCCCTTTAAGGGTCGAATTACAAAAAATTCCTTTCTTAAAATACAATGTTACCACGGCGGAGACATTAGTCCTTAATATAATATCTCATTTATCTATAACGGTTAGATATCAAGGGAGATAAATCACTCGTGACATACAAATGCGTTTAGAAAAATTTATACTTTTTCCCTTTAAGGGTTGAATTACAAAAACATTCTTTCTCAAATTATGATTTCACAAGCTGAGACATTAATCCTTATATTCAAACTTCATTTATCGATTTTGTAAATATCCAGGGAGATAAATGGCTCAAGATACAAAAAACGCATTTAGAAAAATTAACATTTTTGCCCTTTAAGGTCGAAATACGAAAAATTCCTTTCGTAATATATAATGTTACCATGGCGGAGACCTTATACTTTAATATGATACCTCAATTATCTATATCGGCTAGATATCAAGGGAGATAAATCACTCGTGACACAATAATGCGTTATAGAAAATTTATACTTTTTCCGTTTAAGGGTTGAATTCCAAAATAATTCTTTCTTAAAATATTATTTCGCAAAGCTGAGACATTATTCCTGATAATTCTACTTCATTTCTCGTTTTAGTTAGATATCCTGGGAGATAAATGGTCGAGACACAAAAACGCATTTAGAAAAATTAACATTTTTGCCCTTAAGGGTCGAATTAAGAAGAATTCCTTTCTTAAAATACAATGTTACCATGGCAGAGATCTTATTCTTTAATATGATACCTCATTTATCTCTATCGGTTAGATATTTAGGGAGATAAATCACTCGTGACACAAAAACGAAATTGCAAAAATATTTATACTTTTGCCCTTTAAGGTCGAATTCCGAAAAATTTCTGTCTTAATATGTGAGGTCACTAAAGCGGAGATCTTAATCTTTAAAATGATACTTCATTAAACGATTCAGATAGATATCCAGGGAGATAAATGACTCGTAACACAGAAAACAGCATTTTAGAAATATTGACATTTTCGCCCTTTAAGGGTCGAATTTCAAAAACTTCATTCTTAAAAATATTATGTGAACAAAGTGAAGATCATTAGCTTTAAAATGACCCGCATTCATTGATTTCGGTTAAGTATGAAGGAAGATATAGGCTTGTGACAAAAAAAATACCTTATAGAAATAATATATATGATTCAGTGTTACAGAGACATTCATGCAAGTATTCAGTAAGTCAGTATGCATCTTTGGATTGTAACAACTATGCTTGTGAATGTCGCAGACTTGTTTTGATTTGTTCAAAATAAACGAACATCTCAACATAACCTTGTTTTTGGTGGACTTTATTAATTAATTAATGCAGTAATTAACCACCAAAGAACCTTAACAAACGTCTAACAATGGCTCAAACAATCGGTTATTATTACTAAGAATTAAATCTTGCTTAAAATACTTTAAACTAAATTTGAAATAAAATTGCTAAGAAATTAAACATTTTTGAAATTGCACATGATTTTGAAAGCACCAAAAACACGTTACGGTAGCTAGCAAAACATAAATATTACTGATTAATTAAAATGCATTGTATCGCACTCGATTTAGCACTCACGTCAATGTTTTATTCACTCAATCAAAACAGTTTCACAAAGTATACAGAGAAAAACACTACATAATATAAGAACAAATCTCACGTAATTTCTCGCTCACAATTTAAAATAAGTTATACTTGCAATTTTGTTTTTTGTTCATTTATAATACACTGTTTCTTAAGCTGGTATATTGTGGAAAGGCAATAATTATCTCAAAATGTTGAGTCTTGAATAATTTCATTTTTAGTAAAAAAATAACTAACAAAGAATTTCGATTTTTAAAAAAAAAAAATTAGTAGTATTTAAACATTATTAAGAAATGATTTCATTTTATTCTTATAGAAGCCCACAGAAATTTTAGATGAACACGATATAACTCATACTGCAGTTCTCCTTGGTCGGATTTGTATCCACCATACGCTCGATTGTAGGTTCGGACCCATACAGCTCCGCCGGACATGTATTACTGGATGTAGGTCCGTACACATCCAGTTCCGCCGTACACTCCTCCCGCCCGATTGTAGATCCGGACCCATGCAGTTCCGCCGGACACGTAATGGATGTAGGTCCGTACACATCCAGTTCCGCCGTGTACTCCGCCCGCCCGATTGCAGAGCCGGACCCATACAGGTCCGCCGGACACGGAACCTGGATACAAATCCGCAGCGCTGGATGTACATCCGGACCCGAATCCTTTAAAATCTCGGACCTGCCCATCTCTAATGAGCATCAGAGAAAGAGCATACTATAGTACAATGTTTCCCAACCTTTTTTGGGTCATGTCCCACTTTTAATATTTTTTTGCCCCCATACCTAATTTTTAATTTAAAAAATATTTTGCTAACATCAAACGAAACTATACCTAATAATTATTTACAGCACTGTTTTAAGAATTTGCTTTTTTGCTATATTTTGTATCTATATCTAGCATTACATTTAAATAAACCGAAGAGAAAGCGGTAAAGTCGTATAAAGTCAATTTCTAAATTGCCCCCCTGAAAAAACCAAATTGCCCCCCTGTGGGGCGTGGGCCCCACGTTGGGAAACACTGCTATAGTAGTTATCTGAGATGTAGTACGGATATAACAATCTTTGAAACAAAAGAAGTTAAGGGAGAACAATGGAGTAAGCTGATACATTATAAGTTGATCATAGCATGATATTCGATTGCTGGTAAGTTATTTTATTTGTGGACTGTTAAATAAAGGAAGTTTGAAATTAATACAAGGCTTGCTATCATTAAGAGATTTATAATAAGTATATGACCAGTGTACTGCAAACGAGGTTTAAGTTACTACACAAAGACTTAAACATATTAAAGTAAAACAACAAAGATCGTATTATGACACGCTTTATTTAATAGCTGCATCTGATGATGGTGAACATGCTCTTCCACGTGTAATGAACTATATCCCACTCAAAATTATCTAAAGACGAGCTTAGCACAGCGTTTCCCAATGTCTTGCAATGCGAGGACTAGAAGAATGTCAAAAATAAATTTCTGTAACACTAACTTATATGGGCCTAATTTTTACTATGTTTATATAATTAACAAATCCTAGCACAGTCACTTATGACCTATACTTACGATAAGGCCCTCAAAAACTGTCACTAACTTAATCCTCAAAGGAAGGACACACTCTTTGATGCTACTGGAAACATATTTAGTTAATAGACTATTATAATAACAAATCAATTATATCCTCATATCCTGGAAATACAAGATTTTTGCCAGTCGTTGAAATACTCACAGCTTTTAGAAAGTTTGGCCGATAGTTTATACTCAACTTTATGTGAACAGTTTATATTTTGTTATGATATCAATAATTCAGTTAGTATTACTTTTTTAATGTTACGACTACAGACCACTTGTTCCATCTTGGTGGAGCACTTGTTGAGAATATCTGGCCAAGGGTGATGTTTCATCATCAGACACCATATGTAACCATTGCAGACATCTTTCTTGAAATAGACTTTTAAAGTCACAGAATATCGCACCATTTTGGTGCCCTTATTTGTACTGAATGATGTACTATATTGAACTGTAGCTCACAGCTGTGACAGTAGAATCAACAGAGTCCCATTGTTAGTTTTAAGTTGTAATGTATCGTGATGATACATTCCATTTTAATATACTATTTGTGCAAAGTAAAAGAATTTATAAAACTTTCAAGGCACTCTGAGACAAAACAGAGGCGACCATGTCACATGACCTCCTCATGTGACTTGTAACATAGCAGCTTGTTACAAACTGTGTCATTTTTATGGATGAAATATCATCATTTGGTGCTAACCAACGTGGGGTACGAAAAATTAATTATTTATAACTCTATTTGTATTTTTCCTTGTACTTTGATGGTTTTCAGTAGTGCCTAGAGGAATGAGAGCAGTGTGCCTGTGTGTTATACATATAATATGCATATGAGAATAGCATAGTTAATATTACATTACAGCTCAGAACAAATTTTCAAATACATCGATGGGTCACGAATTTAAAATCTTTTTAATTCAAGGGGGAATAGTTTAATACTTTCATTCATTCAATAGTGATGTAATAATTTGTCAAAATTACATTGTATGAAATTATGGTCTGGCAGAGAATTAATTTATGCGAGAGATAGTGAACTCATGGAGTTCAATTTACACATTTTTTTTGGGGAACCGAATGTTGGAGATACTACTGAAGCGGGTGATGAATGCCAACAAATGAAGGATCATGATACTGGAAACGATACAATTAACATACCAAAATCAATTGCTCCAGAGTGCAGTAATCTGCAAATAGAACAAATAGGAGATGATGATATAGAGATGAGTTTAGACAATCCTATTGTCACATTATTATGGCAAATATCTTCACAAATGTCTGCTATTAGAGATGTTTCTTCTCATATTAATTCTGTGAAAATAGAGGTTAATTCTCAATTATCCTCTATGATGGAAAGCATCAATGACCAGTTTAGATCAATGCAGGAACGTATCGATTCCTTGGAAATAGTGCAGCATGGCATAAGTGCCAAGTTGAATGATTCAATATATAAATTTTGGGACAAAATGGACGCTAAGTTGAAAGCTGGGAAATAAAAACCATTTGCGAATGCATTCACAATGAACAAAATCAGTTTGAGGCCAGAACAATGCATACGAAGGAGCAATTTTGAGTTGGCCACTCGAAACCATAAATGAGTGTAAAAAATTGTCTGGGCATATTCATGCAGTAAAAATAAAAAATAAAAAACAATTTTGAATCTGTTGGGAATAAATTAGGTGAAATGGATGTATCTGTGAAGTTAATGCAACAAGCGCTAACTCCAATTTACAGGTGGTTCAGTTGGACGTTATTGAAAAATGCAAGAGGCTGGAGAAATAATTATGGCCATGGGGACTCATGGGAATAATAAAAGCGTGCCTATAGTGCATTGTGAAATTCCAGTCAAGTAAATGTCAAAATTCCAATGCCATGTTTTGGTGTGAGGCGTGGGAATAATCCAAAATCCTTCCTCATGGAATTAGAATATTATCTTCATGTTAAAAATGTCCAAGAGACTTTAAAATTGATGGTAACACAACAACTGCTGGCTTCAGAAGAAAGGTCATGGTTTAGAGTTGTTTCTCCTTCAGAAACCACATTTGAAAAATTTAAAACACTCATTGTAATAACTCGTCATCTGGATACACCGATGTGTGATACAGAACTTGTAACAGCCCTTAGTACACACTTCAAACCAGAAGTGTGATACCAAATTATTCCTGTTGTAATTACCACATTGGCAAGGTTACTAGATACATTGTGGAATCTCGATCGAATTGATGTGTCTAACAAGATGCATTTGGCCAGGAATGTCAGATATGACAGCCTCAAAACGATTGATACAGTAGACTCGGAAAATAATCACAAATGGTACAAAAATGGAGATCACAGAAATCAAATGCAAAATAATAATCAACCTCAGTGGAGAGTGAGAGACTGCAGTAACTGACCTTAATGGAATGATCCAGACACGGGAAGATAGAATGGCAAAAGGACTTTCGTGAACGCCATTATTAAATCTGCGACTTCAAAGGAAAAACAGAGATGTTGAACCAGGATTGTCGATGGACAGACAAGGATGCAATAAGAAGCAGAGAGATGCCCTGTCACCATGTGTGAATTTGCAGGGGGCATTACTATGGCGAACAAAAAGATTGCAGATGGAGATCTAAAATTTGGAAAGGAAATATCGGATGATAAGAACATGGAAGTAGGAGATTTGCAAATGCCGATGTGATGCCCCCTGATCAATTTGAATATTTATGGCATAGATTGTGTAGCTTTAGTAAATTATGGAGCCCAGATTACTGTGATTTTGGAGACACTAATGTGGCGATTACATCTAATTAGACGGAAACTTGATGTGGTACCAGCACCTGAGGTACACCTCATTCCAGCTTCTGGTGTCAAAGAAAAGTTTGTTAATAGACAATTTTATGGTAATTGCTTTGCTCATCAACAAGTTGGTGATGGAAGTAATAACAGGAACTGATCTATTAGGGGAATGTAAAGCTATCATAGATTGTAGTACCCAAACAATAAGAAACCTTTTAATGGGTAAGGTACCATGGATGAGCACAAGAAAAACGGAAATCATAATGAGTAAAATCCAAATTTCCATAGATGAGACTTACAGTAACGAAGTATATAGTTTTAGATCACCGGCAAGAAACATTGTGCAATGTTGGATGAGAGAAACGAAATATACTTTATGTACCGGGGTCAAGGACAACAAGATATTGACCAACAGGCAGAAGACACAGTTAAAGCAGTTGATAGAAAACAACCTATCTGTGTTTGCATATAGACCTGGAAAAATCAGAGGTGCTTCCACAAATTTAAAATAACAGATCAATCCCCTATCAAATGATGAACTTATCCAGTGCCCTAGAAGTTGTGTGTCGCAGCACGCAAGGCAATAAGCACGCTTGAGGATTGAGGTATTATCTCACGCAGTCCTTCACCACATGTTAGTCTGATAACTGGTGGCTGAGAAAGATGGATCAGTCAGCTTATGTTTGGCTGCGAGAACACTAAATGCATGTGCAGAAGGAGACTGCGAAAGGCCTGAGTGTATCCCAGACTTGTCATCTTTCCATCATAAACGATGGCTGACCACCCTTGATGGCAGATTTTAATCAAGTTGAGTTGGCATGTGAATGCAGGCTGTGCATGGCATTTATTTTTGATGGGAGACAATATTTATTTAATCGTGTTACTTTTGGGCCGAAAAACTCATCTTCAGCATTTATTCATGCACTTAATGGAATAATAACCTAAGAAATAAAGTACTTCTGCATCGTGTACGTAGATGACCTCCTTGTAATTTCTGAATCCTTCAGCCAACATCTCGAACAGTTGCAACAGCTGTTCACTGCATTGAAAGATAATGGTGTAACATTAAAACCAAACAAGGCGACATTATGTGTACAGTAAGTAAATTACTTGGGGTATGAAATTAGCCCTGAAGATGTGTCACCTTCCAGTGAAAAGGTGTGTGATATCATAGAAATGGCACCACCTATGAAACTCAAACAGCTGAGAAAATTGGATATTATTAGGGAAATATACCAAATTTCACCTCGATATTATATCTGCTATATAGGCTATTGAAAAGAGGGAAGCGATGGGATTGGACAGAAGACCATGAGCAAGCATTCCGAACCATAAAAGACGCATTTAGGAATCATGTATGCTTGGTGCATCCAGACTTTTCAAAGGACTTTTGCACTGCGACGCTAGATACAAAGGCCTAGGTGCATACTTACAGCAAAAGAATTGCAAGATAATATCCACTGCCAGTTGAATGCTGAGACCAGTGGAATGTCGATATTATGTAAGCGAAATCGAAATGTTGGCTATATACTTAGCGGTGACGAAATTTAAAGCATATCTACCAGCCTGTATCACATATCTGAGAACTGCTCATCAGGCATTAACCTTCTTGCAAAATGCAAGATTCACCAGCTGTCGAACAGCCACATGGGCAATGTTTATACAACAATTCGACATACGAATTCAGTACTGCAAATACTCAGAGAATGTGATGGCAGACTGGTTAAGTCAAAACTCAATCGAGACAGAGACTGACGAAGGCTGGACATCACATCCGCGGGAGCTGTTGATGGCTGTTATACAATCCCCAGATGGGTCAAACACAGACGAGATTAGGGAGTGTTTAATAACAGTGCAACAATCACAAGCAAATATCAATGGTATAAGGAGACTATTAGAAGAGGGAGTGGTGATGACGTACGTACCAGTAATATCGTTATGGTGGACGAGGCATTTTCGACGTGTTAATGCACTGGAAAAGTGTAAAATATGACTGCCTAAAGAATTAGTGAAAATATTACATGCATCTACCTTGAACATTATGGAAATCCTGGAATGGAGAGATTGCATAAGTCGATAAAACAAGACTGGCATGCAACATCAATCCAAAGGGAAGCGGCAAGATGTGCAAGTAGTTGTGACATATGCCAAAGGATAAAACATGGAACCCAACAAAGTGCTAGGAATTACCATTCAATAACACTAGAAAAACAATGACAACTCGTCTGTGTCGACCATTTTGGCCCTCTACCAAGGGGTCTATATTCTCATCAGTTTATTTTTGTCAAGGTTGATGCGTTCATCAAATATTTGAAATTGTACCCTGTGACTCGCATCAATACCAGGCACACTCTGGATATCGTGTTGAACAAATATGTTCCAGTTTGCAGGAAACCAGAGACAATCTGGTCAAACCACAGTACAGTGTTTACCAGCCAACACTGGAGGGAAACATTAAGACAAGAAGGAATAAATGTAGTAATGAGTTCAATCCGATATCCAGAAACCATCCCAGCTGTGAGATACATGCGTCAGCTGAATGTATACTTGTTAGTCAAAGACAATCATCAACCATGGGTGAAGCATGTAAGCCAAATTGAATCTTATTTCAATGACAATATACACTGTAGTACTGGATGCCAGCTGACTGAATTACAATTCCGTAGAAACGTTGCCACCCTGGTGGAAGAAATCGCCAGACATCCATAACAAGATATAAAAGGAAATTTTGAAAACATAGAAGGTATCGCAAGAGAATTCATAGAGGAAAAGGCGGAGTGTAGAAAAGAGAGAACAGACTGTGGGCAAACATGTTCATACAAAATTGGACATAAGGTTCTGATCAAAAACATATGACTATCAGAAGTGGATCGAAAGCTAATATCCAAATTTTTCCATTTGTACCAGGGAACATTTCAAATCAAATTTATGGTAGGTCCAAATGGCTACTTAGTAACTGACGGAAACAAAGAAATGGATCCATATAATGCAAGAAGTATTAAACTGTATCAAGAGATCTACAGATATAAAGCCTTTATTATTATTATTATTATTTTAACCCTCTTAATTGGTGGTAAAGCGTATTCGTGTATGAAGTATAAGAATTTTGGAGTAGAATATTCTGGAGTTTTGTGTATTAAATTATGTAAATGTTTATCCAATTACATAAAAGGATAATTATAAGTGCATATGCGTATTGTATTTGAATTTGGTAGTATAAAACTGTGTTATGCAAACGATAGAGACATTGGCTGTAGCAATCATTATGCCCAGAACATGGGGAGAATTGAGTTCGTGCACAGTCAACAATGTGGATTCCATGTTATTCTACATTACAATGCAAGTAATGTGCATTAAGGAAAGGGAACGGAATGTACTTTGTGTAAGAATCATAACTAAGTTATTTTCCTCCTTATAATAAGTACACTGTCGATCAACCTTGCAGACTGAAACGAAAAGGAGTAGTGTGAAAGTGAAACTGAAGTAAGTGTAAGTGAATTGTCAAGACCTACTCCATGTCTTGAAAAAAGACTTAGAGCTATGCAGTGTATTATGATGATCCATTCCATTTTAATATGCTGTTTGTGTGAAGGAAAGGAGTTTATAAAACTTTAAAGGCACTCCACGTCCACGTCACGTGACCTCCTCATATGACTGTGTCATATTTATGGATGAAATATTGTCAAGACTGAATGGATGAAATTGAAGTAATACACAGTTGTTCTATTGAGGCATATACATTTTGAAGATTCTGTGTATATTGTAACAGGTTCGGGTGGTTCAAAAGGGGGGGGGGGGGTTATTAATTTTTATTAAAATTATCAAAATTAAAAATCGTTGATTGGCAAGAATCTTCCAACATCGGTCAGGTCTTAAAAGAACTGACATTGAATTTTTTATTTAATTGCTATGGCTTCTACATCGCTAGGCCACTTTACATTTACCGTTAACATCACTCAAACAAGCAAACAACAAGCCTAGACATTACAATAAGCTGTTATTTCAAGCAAACAATATTTGAATTTATTTTTAATGTAAGTCATGAATCACCTACTGCAAATTTAATTATCAAAATTAACAAATGATATTGAAAATGAACGACTTTAACAATTGTAACATTAGATATTTACAACATTGAATCTCAGGCGCCTTTAATAGTTTAATAGTCACAACAAAATTCATGCTATCACGTTCCACCAATCTTTGCCAGCTAACTCAGGGTTTTGTAAAAGAGCAAGTCTCAGGATGCTTACGGAATTCAACAGTCTCATGAACTCGTCATGCCTGGCGGAGTACATTACCAATTTGCTGACAGCGACCTGCAAGTTGTGTTACAGCCTCTCTGCGTGACATGGCGGTATACCGTCACTCCAGGATCGCCAGTCTGCGATCTTATAAGACGACTACCAGTACGACATCAGCTCTATCGAACCGTCCTCGTCCTCTCCAAAAATATAACCGTCACTCTCCACTGCCGTAGAAAGAGTCGACCGTTCCTCTCCACTGTCAGAGAAAGAGTCGACCGTTCCTCTCCACTGTCGGAGAAAGAGTCCCTTCTTCCTCTCCATAGTCACATGTGGACAGAAAGAAACATATCTAAAAAAACCGAATACCACTTCTCATTGGAGGAAATGGGCTTCTTGAAATCATGTGTTCGACCTCGCGCATTCAGATACGTGGATTCGCGCTCACGCGTCTCTTGACGTGGCAGGAGAAAACTCGCCGACCTTTGCCATTGCCACCCCCAGCGTCAGGGGCAACGTCCACTGGCCTGTAGGCGACATCGTGGCGGGCTGGGTAACGGTACTGTTTCTGCCCCAGGATACGGAGTCTCAGCTGTCCGCTCCTTGCCAGAAATCAACCCTCGCTTATTTTCCGTACACTCCCTGAATAACTTGGCATTCATTACACCACATATAGTCTTTGGCTGGCCCCGAGATTAAAGAATTAAATCAATTTACAGATCTGATTATATACAAAAAATTTAATGAAGAAAAATGTAAAATATAAAATATTAACTATTAAAATTGTAGTAGACGTAATAACGTCTTGCTACAATATGTGCAGGGGTGTTCTGGTGGGACTCAGCACTGCACTTGAGGTTGCCGGGGGGAACGGTAGGATTCCTAAATGGATTGATCATTTATATTTTATTAGTCCTGAGTCAACCTGAGAACTTCGTGCTCTGGAATTAAGATAATAATTTTAGTTGTTTGTGTTAAAGATTGTCTCTGATTATTATTTATTCAATATAAATAAATATGTGACTTGTTTAAATGCATATGTCTTGACTTCTGTAATATACAAAGTAATCCTGCTCCATTATAATTGAATGGATTGCAATATAATTTAATAATAATTAAATTTTAAATGGTAAAAAAGTTAGATTTAACCGGTACACTTCAAATTGTTATAATATATGGAACTTCACTGTAGGGGCATTTGGGAGGATGCCGGTTTGAATTCCCGTCCGGGCATCCAGATTTGGGTTTCCATGGTTTTCCCAAATCACTCCAGGTGAATGCTGTAATGCTTCCTTCAAAAGGCCATGGTCAAATTCCTTTCTGTTCCTTGTCCCCAGTCCCATCCTGCTTCTAATGACGTCGACGAGATGTAAAGCCATAAGTAAAAAAGAAAAAAAAATTCACTGTAGGAAACAATTGGTAGGTTACTTACTTTGCCAATCTAAATTTCAAAATGACTCTCTTATAACTAGTATGATCGTTCAGTTTCTAGCCAATTTGATGAATTAAAAATCTCACTTTTTTTTTCAAATCATAATTTGACTAATACAGTGAAACCTAGTTGCACTGAAATAACTTAATGATTCTTTACACACTTAATACGTTATTATCATTTAACCCTTTGAAATCATATAACATCTGTGAAGTTTATTAAGGTTAGTAAGAACATTCTATGCTTCAGTTAGGAAGTAAAATATTTACTCAAGAAGCAGAGCCGTTTACATATTACTCTAAAAAAACTGGAGGACTACTTACATCATGTTAAATTAATATAGTTGTGAATGGAAGTGTGTAAGGCAAAACATGCAGCTTTTAAACAATTTTAAGTTAGAAATTAATCTGAAGATCTAAACAAAAATACAAAAAAGTTTTGTCAAATATCAAAGTAATAAGAACCTCTTGCAAGTTAATGCTGTTAATGATTAATGAAAGTGGAGAGTTAACAGAAACTGGTATAGGGAAAGCAGAAATTTGAATATTATTCGTATCACTGTTCCAGAAAAGAAAATTTATAGGAAATCCCAATATTTGCCACTCATACTATAAAAATTATGAAAGATTTTGTTTTTATGTCGAGAAAATAACTAAACTGCTGAGAAATGTAAAAAGCAGTATGGCTTCTGGACCAGAAGCTATTCCCACTCAATTCTTCTCTAAGTCTGCAAAGAAATTTGTGCCGCATTTGATGAAATTCTATACTGCTTTCTTGGATGAAGGAAACCATGTCAGATGAATAGAAGTCAACCATGGTAAGACCAGTGTTTAATAATCCTCAAATGTATTGAATCATTTCATTGATATTTTGCAGAATTTTAGAACATTTCATTTATTCAAATATCATGGATATATATATATATATTGAACATTGGATAGGATAAAAAACCACCGCTTACCAAAGAAGGGGATTCCAGCGGCGTTTGTACACGAAAAAAACACGAACACACAAAGAATAAAATTTTCGAGCATGGCTCTTCCTCAGTAGAAGTGAGATGGCTGCACGCAAGCGCTGCCGGCAGCCAACTATATATATATATATATATATATAAAGAAAAGCTATTAAACTCAGATTGCCATTGATTTAGAATAGGTTAGTACCATCAAAGAAACTTGGAATTTTCATTTGCCGCTCTGATGCTTATAAGAATTCTTTCTTTCCTCATGCTATTCGGGATTGGAATGCATGTAGTAGAAATTAATTTTGGTGCAAATCATTCTCTGCAACCCACAAAATTTGTGAATTTCAGAGTACATATGTAGATGTAAAAATAATAATAATAAAAAAATACAAAAACAAGATGAAATATTCGGTGGTTAATCTTATTCTTGTGGAAGTGGAACACTTGGTGAGCCAGATGTGCACACACTGAGGTCCGTTTGGTGAAATAAGGTAGCATGGCATGGCCGTCAAAGGTGGTTATGGATGGGAGATTCACTGTGTGAAGATATAAATACAATAAAACTTTTTTGAAGAACTTTAAGTTGGAAAGAAATAAAATAAGCTCTATAAAATGTGAACAGTACTAATAATAAGTGCTGGGTCTAACTGGAGCTTATTGGAGATTGAGTCCTGTAGAATATCTGGTGTCAAGGCTATTTTGATAGGCTAATTCTCATCTATGCAGTCCAGCAGTGGTAGTGATGTCAGAGAAAATTCTGACCACCTTAACCATAATACAATTGTTGAAATTGTTCACATTGCGGTGATTGACATTCTGATGGCGAATGGGTTAATGGTGAGGCCTCTGAATGCAAGTTGATAAAATGAGGTGTGTTGTTTTGCAGGAAGCATGTCCAATGATGGGAAATGTTTCCCCTGTGGTCGTATTTGAGTAGGTGGTGCCACCCGGGTGCATGCTGAATATTGTGCAAGGGGGTCTATTCCATGGGAATGGTACATATGTTGGTTTGGGGGAATTTCAGGGTGAGTATTTATGGATCAAGATATTTTTGATCTTGGGTGTTCTGCTGAAACTTGTGTGGGGCAATGGGAAGGATTTTAGGGAGAATTGTGCACATAAATGTATGGATGTAATCATGCTCATGACGAATCATTACTCAAGATCAGTGAGGAACTGGATGATGAAAGTGGAGTGTGGCATGCACCCTGCCACCAGCTACTTCAATCTGACTACAGGGCAAATATTCCTCATCGTTAGACGTCCTACTTACACGACAACACACCTCATTTATCAACTCACATTCAGTAGATGATATAGAGGCCTCAGCACTAACACACTTGCCATCACAATGAACAATTAAGGCTGATTCATACTACACTAGTAATTTAGTCGAGTGGCCAGTGTTTTAATTGCTAAAGCACTAGGCTAATTGCTATTTAAGATGAGGTGGATGAAGAAGCTTATGTGATAAAGAAAAAAAAATGCAATGAGTATGAAAATGGATTAATAGAGGGGATGAACTAGGATTTACAAATTGTCTTCTGAAGGAATTAGCATTAGATCCCTAAGAATAGTTTGAGAATGTCCAAAAGTTATGTAAATTTTGTGTTAATAAAAATACATTCGCAGATTCAGCATGAAAATATCTATTTAAGAAGTGCAATTTCTACATGCATTCATGTTCTACATGTTTAGAAACAAATTTTAAAATTGTTTATTTGCTCTGGTGAAACGTCATTTTTGCTGCAGCTAATGATCTTGACTAAATGACAGGTTCAGACTTGTTTAGCCAATGAACCACTAAGCAGTGACGCGTGGTGGGAGTTGCTACTCGCCCGATATGATAGAAGAAAATAGATCGACACGACTAAACTACTAGCTAAACTACACAAATAAATTTTCGTTGTTCAGACACGTTTAGTGACTAAATTACTTGGCACTCGTCTAAATTACTAGCGTGGTGCGAACCAGCCTTTACAGGCAATTCAGGAAGGAAGACAATGAGAGGGTTGACATGAGGAATTCCTGGAATAGGAGTAGAGAATGGTTTTTGAGAAGGGGAGGTAGAGATTTCTAAATGTGTTTTTTAAAGATTAAGGTCTCCGCCTTTGTCACATCATAGTTTAAGAAAGGAATTTTACTGAATTCGACCCTTTAAGGACAAAAACATCGTTATTTCAAAAACTTTTTCCCCCCTTCTGCAAGCCATTTACCTCCCTTGATAATTAACCACAATCAATGACGGATGTATTGTTTTAAAGACTAAGGTATTTTAAGAATTTTTTGCAATTGGACCCTTAAAAGTCAAAAGTATCAATATTACTACAATGTGTATTTTTTTACTACCCTTTTATCTCTGTTTATACCTAACCAAAATTTTGAAATGAGGTATCATTTTAAAGACACAGGACTCCACTTTGGTTGCATCATATTGTAAGAAAGGATTTTGTCGGGATTTGATCCTTAAAGGGCAAAAGTATCAATTCCGTATTTTTTTTTTTTTTTTTTTTTTTTGTCACTAGCCATTTATCTTCTGAGATACGTATCTAAAAATAGATAGATGAGGTATAATTTTAATGGTTAATGTCTCTGCTTTTGTAACATCTTAAATTAAGAATGAAATTTTTCAGAATTTGACCCTTATGTGGCAAGAGTAAGTATTAACTATCTAGGTCATGTGTATGAGACAATTCAGAACCAAGAACAGAGATATCAATAATGACTGATCACTTTACTACTAGGTAACAGTAGTACATATATCACATATATCAAGAAACTGTTTCGCTGGTTTCAACAATGACTGAATGCATTATTGATAGATAGCAGCACAGTATATCACAAATTTAGCAATAAACAGTGCCATTTTGTATATTTTTTTTACTGAAAAACTTATTCAGCACTCCAAACTAACAGTTTAAAAATTTGTTATTTTTGTGTATGAGTTATTAACATCAGACATAGTAAAAAGGTATTTCAATCTCCTGAACATATGTTTAGGGGTATTAGCCTCAAATGTCTACGGTATAGTTCTTCCTTCAAATACACTCTAGTTTCTGAGATATTTTAATGTGAAAAATCCCAGTGGTTGTTAAATACAAGAGATATTGTAACCTATTGTGAGTGGCATTATGATCCAATCAGTAAGGTGACTGCTCTGCAATTTGTAGGCATTGGTTTGAAATGACTCAATGCCAGTTATTTTCACCCAACATTTCAACAACGACTATTTAATTTGCCTCACCTGTAGCCATTGGAGATGAAGAAATTTGATCAAGCAGGGAATCTATTAACAAATTTCCCTCGATGTAAGTACTTTGTAATGTTTTTATGGATTAGTGATTCCTTATTGAGCTCCATGTTATATGTTTTTATCACACAAATTAGTCTTATTCATTCGCATGCTACCACTAAATGAATGTAAAGGTGCATCTACACTGAAAGCATCACTGATAAACTGCTTGTTGACATGGCTTTTTCCTGCAACTTGTTCAGTGATATTTCTGTTTTTCCCAATGTTTCACATCGTTTATGTCAACAGAAACAAACATTTCTTAAAGTTGACTGTTTCCAGAAGAAGCGATAAAGATGAAAGAAAATATAGAAACATTGGTTAGCATTTTTATTTTTTAAACTGTTGTTAAGTTCGGGTAGACAAGTTGATCCTTATTGCTGTTACCTCAGTTGTTTATGAACTGCTATGAAAAAGTTAGAGCGGATGAAAGAAAGTTTGACAAAATTAAGATCACTACAGGAAACACAATTCATAGGTGATGTTGATTAATTTAAGACTGGATGTTGAGTAATGCGACCAATTTATTTATTTATTATTATTTATTTGTCGTATGGCAAGCAACTAATACAGTAATAAGTATATACAATGACAAGAACGTTGGCAGCGTTCACAAGCTGATGTCCAGTTCTTCCAGCCATTCTACGAAGGAACTTGTAGCTCCAAAAAATCTTCAAATGGTCCATAATTCTTCCGTGGAGGGCATTCCCAGATAATATGCTCCACACTCTGGGAAGGAGCACCACAGCCACATGCAGAAGAATCCTGAAGACCCCACTTATACAACATGGCGTTGCATTTTGCATGGCCTGTTCTTAGGCAATTTAGTTTGACCCACTGGTCTCGATTTAGATGGAATCCTGGAAGTCCAGTTGTGGGATCTTTAATATCTGGATGTTTTACAGATGCGGAGTTCCAGCTTTGTCGCCATTTTTCCATGACATCAAAGTCAAATACATCTTGCCATACAGGATTTCTGGATTTAAGACTGGTGGGTGGTAAGTTATTTAGAACCTCGTGGATTGGGAGATCCTGTGGATGATCAGGATGGTGTAGTTTTACCCACTCACGTGCCGTTGCCGCTTGGCGTCTTATCTCTAGAGGTGGTATTTTGCTGATCAGGTGCAACCAGGGAACTGGGGTGGATTTTAGGGTGCCATTTATTACTCTCATTCAGGTGGACGTTGATTTTTCTAGTATGTGTACTATGTTGCCACACTGGAGCACAGTTCTCGGCAACAGGGTAAACCATGGTGAGAGCGGTGGTTCATAGTGTGTCCGCATCAGCTCCCCATGAAGTACCAGCTAGCTTCTTCATGATGTTGTTTCGTGTTTTCAGCTTCTGACTTGTGTTTTCGAGGTGTTTTTTGAATGTTAAGGAGCGGTCTAAGGAGATGCCAAGGTACTTAGGATAGAAATTATGTTTCACCCTCTGGTGGCAGAAGTTCACTTTGAGCTGCTGATGTGCTATTCTATTGCTCAAGTGGAATGCGCATACTTCTGTTTTCATTGGGTTCGGAAAAAGTCTCCACTTCCTATAATATGTGTTCAAGGTTTCTAAGTCGTTAGAGAGAATGCTCTCACCTTCCTCTAATGTGGCAGTTTGGACGGCGATAGCTAAGTCGTCAGCGTAGCAGAATTTATTGCTGGTTGTTTTTGGCATGTCACTGGAGTACAAGTTGAAGAGCAATAGAGCTAGTACTGACCCTTGAGGTAATCCATTTTTTATTGTAAATGACTTACTTGTCTTATGTCCGACGGTGGCCTTAAAATATCGGTTGGTCAGCATATTCTTCAGGAGTGATGTTAGTTTCCTGCAGGGTATATGTTTTTTAAGTTTAAGTAGCAGTCCATCCAGCCAAATTGTATCATATGCCGCTGTTAGATCGACAAAGGCTACAGCCTCAATATATGATGTCAGTGCTAATACTTGCTCACAACAGCTCCGTTTTAGCCTGATATGTTGGTGTTATGATATTTATTATTCCTTGTATGCGGTTAAGGATGAGGCGTTCTAGAAGCTTATAGCAAATACTTGAAGCATCATCTGCTGGTTTGCCTGGTTTGAGGATCGTCAAGGTGTGAGCCATCTTAAATTCTGGGGGGACTATCCCAGTGTCCAGGATATTGCTGAAGAAGTTCTTGAGCCAAGTTCTTCCCTGCTTGCCAAGATATCTTATGAATTCTGAGAAAATGCCATCTAACCCTGCAGTCTTCCTCATTTTTAGCATTTTGATGGCTTTCTCAACTTCTTCATGACAAAATGGATTAGAAAGGATATGATTATTTCTAAGGTTGTTATTCATTTCATTCATCTCTTTCTCCATCTGTTTCTTCATGGCAGCATCTATTGGGACTTTGTCAGCTCTTATTTTGATGTGCAATGCCATTTCAGCTGGTGTAATTCGTGGCTCCTCTTTGCATATGTTTGAGGCTGCACCCAGTTTTCTAAGGAGAGTCCATGCATTTCTACTGGAGTGAGTAAAGCTCATTTGAGAAATTAGCTCTTTCCATTTCTGTTTCCTTCCTTCATTCAGTTTTTCTAAATTTCTTATTCCTGTTTCAGGGTCACCAGTTTTTTGATAATTTTCATATAAAGTTTGCATAGATTTGTCCCAGCGTAGAATGTATTGTTTCCTGTACTTTCGAGGGATGTTTCGTCTAGCTGCAGCAGTAACAATACCTACAAATCTCTTGTAGTTTTTCACTTTTGGGGGTATCCATCGCAGGTTATTATCTACCTCGGAGCTATAATTGTCCCAGTTTGCCCTCTTTAAATTCCACCTTGTTTTATGAATCGATCTGATAACAGGTATTGTGATACCAACACTGATTAGTGTGGGCCTGTGTTGGCTTCTCGGAAAATGCTGAAGGACTTTCCTTGTGTGGTCTAAAGGTTTTCTTTCATCTGTGGAAACAAAGATCAAATCAGGATTGGTGTCAAATTGCCATCTAGCAGAATGGAATGTTTTCTTTTCTTTAGCATCGTAGCTGAGATACTGTTCTTGACTTTCGCACCACACAGTGAGTGTCTCTCCGTTTTCGTCAGAATTTGGGTAACCCCAGGATGTATGTCGGCTGTTAAAGTCTCCTACATATATGCAAGGGTTTGGTAGTGAGGGCAGTGGTGGAGTTGGCCAGTTGGAAAGAGGTGGTTTGTAAACTGATGCAACAGTTAAATTGTTGAGTCTGGCAGTAAATGAAGATGTTATTGAAATAAAAAACAACTTAAGGGAATGTTTTTTCAGAGAAAGAAAAAGTTCAGGGTCTTAAAAAAAATCAGATGCTATAGTAACTTTTTGAGTAAATAGTTTGCTTACAAATATTTAGAATTTCATGCAGATAAAACTAAAGTGTATCATTGTTCAGAAAAGGATTGGAATGATGTGTAAATAAGGTTAAACAAAGTTTGTTATTTCTGTAACAGTAGGTGTACTCAGTTTAGTTTTAACCATAACTTTAAAATGATTTAAATATTTTATCAAGAAACCATTCCTTCTAAGGACACCAAATAGTGAATTCCTGTCGAACAATTTTTTGCTTCAGTGCACAAATTACGAGCTCATTTCTGTAACGGCAACATTGCCTTTCCTGCATTTATGTCCTTTCTCCTAATACTGGATATTAATTCACCATTAGCTTTGTCATCAACATCAGAGAGATGTAAATTTGGCTTGAAAAATGGCTGTGTCTGAGGTAATTGTGTATACGTATGTATGCACAGGATATATTTTTTATTCAAAATATAAATTTCATTAGCTGCTAACAAAATATCATCATCACACCACATTGTTATACAGTAACTAAATTATGATTGTAATGTAATATTTTTTTGGCACAGAAAAACAAGGACTGTTGCTCTTGTAATATAGCCCTTAACTGATCAGTTTGCCTTTTGTGTGTGTTATTATATGAAATTTGTTTTATCTTAAATATTATTTCACATAATACAAGAATGAAAATGGCTATAAAAGATGATATAAAGGATATATGTTTAGTAAACACAATAAAAAATGAAATGACGATCTACTATATAATTTCGTAAGTTCACTCATTCACTCACCTCAATAGCTATTGGCTGGAGAATCGTGTCACGTGTCAGCCTTCGCTCGAAAAACAGTGACCAGTGATATCATTAGAAGAAATTTGAGGTTATGTCCACAATTTAATGGCTAATCAGCTGCTACTAAATTAATTGCCATAATACATTCATCAAGTCTGATTTTCATTGCATTTCATGGCTAAAAAAAATCGGTAAACTATATGGCTGGAAAAACATGGAAATGCTTTTCAGTAACATATTAATGAAAGAAACATAAAAAAAAACTTAAATTACTCATGTTCTATGCTGTAACCACGAATACCAGTTGTCATTCTGGCTTACGACAAATTTCAGTTTAATTAAAACTTTCACTAATGTTGTTGCTTGATTAAAATTTATAAATTCTGCTTTATTTGCTTTTTAGGTATTTTACTGACTGGTTAATCTATTTGGAAAAGTCACATATAAATAGTAGCTTCCCGCAGGGAACTTAATCGTGATTAATTGGTGAGTGATTTTTCTTCTTCGTTTCCGCTGAACGCAACACCCAAATTCAACAGCAGTGAGTCTGCCAGTAACAGCGTAAAACTGAGTTCCAGTCACCTGTAACTATAGAGCAGATATGAGCGTGACACAGGCTGCTACCATCCACATGATCTACTATGGGATGTGTGAAGTATGAGATGTAAAAACACTACACTCGTAGACTTATTTGCTTATTACAGTCTTCATTAATCTGGCATAGCTCACTGAGATTAAAGTATAGGGCTGAACTTGCTTAGTGTTCAGACAAGTGATCATATCCATCCTGAACCGAAAATGTATAACAATAGCATAAAGAAAAAAAAGATACACATATAATTTACTTGGCAAAAACAAAGCACGCACATTACGCTCAGGCCAGTAGAAATCCGAATTACGCCAAACTGAGCCATAATCAGCCACCGTGAGCTCAGATGCTTGCAGTCAACAGAAAGAGATACAAAACATCGTTCAACCATGCTCCCCCCTTGAAAGTTCTTAGGACTTTCAAAAATAAATTACCCCCACACTAAGGGATATTCTAAGCTGTAATATGAAAACTAAACTAATCTTGCTGATTTAAAAACAGTAATGAGGGTAGCTGTTGAGAGTATGATTGAAGCAGAGTTAAATTAATAGGCTATTAATAAATTTGATATGTTAAAAGGAATGAAAGAAAAATTATTGTGTTGGTGTGGGATAAAGTTTAACCATTAACGCTGTGATTATCATATTTCAAAATTAAATATCTTTTTGATAAATTCATGTAGTTAAATGGGATTTTCATTTTCCATACTGAAATTTTATGCTCTTTCTTTTAGTTAGTATGCCATCATCAAAATATCTCTACTTAAAATCACTTAGTCATTCGTCTTGCTCATTATGCCGTCACATTTAAATTCGCAAACTACTATTATTTGTTTATCTGTTATCATTTGATTGTTTGATATCAGATTGGCTTTCTTTAACCCTTTCCTACCGGTTATTGGAAATAAAGGGAAATTTATAATTTCAATTATATATTTGTATAAAGGTAGTTGAAATTAATCACAAATATTTTTTTCAATTTTTGTTTTGTTTTGAAGAGCTAATTACTAAGCCGGTACTTATAAGTACCATCAGGGACTTTGTGTATGTACAGAAATAACAACTGAAATCAGTTATGTTCATATTGGTATGAAACGGTCGCCTCATGATATTCACCAAAACCAATTCTTTTTGCTCATTCAGACACAAAAAGACATCCCAGTGGAACATTTGGAATGATGTTTTGACTATAACTTCATACTACATTCTTCACGTCTTCATCTGATTTTTACAAATTGCGGAGAGTGTATACCTATTTTTCCCAATCTTACGTCTCTCATTGTGGAATAGTACGACTTGTGTTGTTTGAATGGATGAGGGCTTGTTGAAATATCTGTAGATGACCTTTTCTTCTTACCGATATCCTTCATCATCATACCCTGTGCAACGTATGTACTGAAATTTTCTACAGAATTTTTTCAAATATCAGACCATTTATGTTATAGGCATTGACAAATACAATATCCAGAATTTCCAAAAACAATCTGTGCCATGATTTTGGTAATTTTATGGCAGCATTGCACAAAGCCATTACCTGATCAGCAGTATCAACCCCACCCATGAATGTATTTTAGTCCTTGATGACTCCTGAGAATGAAATTGCCGACTTCAATCCATCTTTTTCTTTGCATATAACCAGTGGTGTAACAACAGGGTGGCAAGGATGGGCAAAATGCCATGGGACCCACTGCCAGAGGGGGCCCTCCGATGACTGGCCGGAGAGGCCCTCTGGCCCAAGATCCACCAGGTCACCAATCCAACCCTAGGGCCCATCTGTTGAAGTTGCCACAGACCCCAACCAGTGTATTGGAGTTTCCCGGCTGTCATGTAAATTTGATACGAAATTTATGACCTTTTTATCCTTCCATTTCCAGCAGCCAATATCTAGGTTTGAAAATTTATGGTCACAATCTCCTCTTTTTAGTTTGCCGTCAGCAGATTGTTAGAAAGTTCCTTGCAGTAGGGTCTGATTCTCCCACAAACAAAAGTTGTTTCAGTCTTTTAATAATGTCACAGATGGAAAATAATTATCAAACTAGATAACACCATCATTGCTCCATTTTTTCAGTCAATTCTAAGAATTCTCTTTGCCACTTGTCACCTTATTTGATTGCATCACTTGACTCTCATACCTCATGTGTTCCAACCTTTGAAAAATTCATTTTTGCATTGATAAATTAAAAACTTGTAATAAAACAGCTTCAATCAGAGTCCGTTTCTTAAAAATATCCATTTGAAAATATCTAAACCAATGATAAAACCAATTGTATACTTGCTAAATCTATTGATCAATAATTTTTATAAAACTAACCAGAAGTCCTTGAGGGTACATATAAGTCCTCATCGGTTTTTCTCGATTATTTAGTAAAGAAACTAGAAAAACATATTTTATAGGTAAAATATATTTGGTTAAATGTTCAAACTAAAAAAGTAATAACAGAAATCAACACTTACTAAATAAATTCTCATCAAAAAATGCACTGTAATGTAGCACTTGTTACTCTTGTCAATATGCTGCCAAGCCCCAACTTAAAAAGTTAATTTCTCGGCAATTTCGCTCAGAATTTAAAAATAAATGTTGTCATTGTCTGACCTACAACATTGTCATACAAAAATAGATCAACAGGTTTAACAATGCAGTGGACACTGGTATTGTAAAATTATATGGTGATAAATACAGTGGTACTAATTAGTACTGTCACGGAGGAAAGGGTTAAAGACTGAATTTATTTTATTTAACTTTTTAACTACAAAGTTACATATTTTCACTGGTCTTTTAGCTTGAAATTTCATATTAAGCTTTGTTTAGGTCCTGAGAACAACACATTGACTTCATTAAATTTCTTTTATTTGTTTACTTTAGGCTGTTTATTGTTCTGTTTAAAATCCAATTGCCTGCCACTTGTCACCTTATTTGATTGCATCATTTGACTCTCATACCTCATGTGTTCCAACCTTTGAAAACTGAATGATGGCTTTAAATCAACTTTTCCACCCATTTAAACCTTATATCAAAACGATTGTCTTTATTTGTAGGACTCACATGAACATTTGTGGCTTGCGACATCAAACTGTAAGCTATCCTGCCTCAACCAATCCAATATTTACTTGTATACTACTTCAGTTCCAAACTTATCTTTATACATTTTAAGTGGAATGTTATGAACTTTGCTCTCTTCATTTTCCTAAGTGGCAGAAGGCTTTATAATGTTGCATTACATCAGTTTGAGCTGCCTAGTGAATTAAATAATTGGTATTAGAGTTAACTGGAAAATTGCAGTTTGTACATTTATTTTTTCATTTGAGTAAGGTTAGTTCATGCAGATGTGAGTAGTGCTAACTTTCAGGATAATTAATGAGATAACATTTTCAAGACTGATTATAATCATCTTAATGTTAAAATAGCTTTTAAATGTTTGTAAAAATTATGAAGACTGCTGAATCACCTTTAATTGCAGCACTTATTGATATCACATATGGTGGATGTCATTGTGGTTCATTCAGTTATGTGATGGTTTAATCAACTTAGGAAGTCATGCATGCAAGTGCTAATTGTGATGCCACTGTACCAGCAACATAGATTAAAATATTTACGTGGTTGTCAATATTTTTGTTCCCATTTTTTCCTCATGAATGGTAAAAATGTGTACCTGTATGTTCAATGAGGAGAAAAATTGTGGCACCTACTTTTCCTCTGTTAGTGTGGAACATTTTTAGAGCATGTTTGCTTCACACACACACACATACACAGATAGAGTGAGAGAGGGAAAAGAGGGGGGGTGGGGTGGTACGGAGATTGAGGTGAGGAGGTATATCATTGATGCATCTTACTTTCTTTTGTATTCATCATTTGAACAATGTTTTGTTGCTATTCTCAGTGTTTATTATATTATATGGCTACTGAAACATGTGTTAACCCCTCCGCGTTGTTCTGTTTCAGATTGGTGTCTTTTCCCAGTATAAAGACTTCACAGTTGGGTCAAGGCCTTCATCACCAGTTGACCACTGAGTTGTTTCTACGTTATATTCTCATCATTCCCAAGGCCTATAGCCTATAGATTCTGCAGAAATGCAGGTTCGACTTCAGGCAGATTATCGGTATAGTCCCACTATGTGAGCCTTAATTCTGCAAGTATCACTGCTCTGACTATTATTGGAACAGTATTTAAACTGTTGGGGCAAGGTGATTAATAGTGCTCAAATCAAATAAAAAAAGAAAAAACTAGCTTGTGTATTTACACAGTAGCTGAATGTTGTTTACATTGTGGTTTTATTATTAAAGAGATAAACAGGCTTGTGTTAATAGGGATGTTTCTATATATTTAAGTCTGTAGCTGTAGATACCTCCCTGCTTTTTTCAAGTCTTGTACCTTGTACCTTTTATGTGTAAAACTGTTTTCTAAACATATGGTCGCACCTCCCAGCTATTATCAGAAGATTTTTTATAAATTAAATTTGATGTATTGTTATTTGCTTAAAGCAACTGATTTTCAGTTTGTGAATAAGGAATATATGTTCTGAAGTACAGTAGTAATTGTGTTGATAATCCATCTATTTACATAAGAAATTTTGGACCGCTATTTGTTTTCACTTAGTTCGTTAAATGTAAATAAGTGTTCTGGAAGCTTGCATTAGAGCCAAAATGCATACATACTTTGAGCGGCTGTGTCGAACGCAAATCTTGCACAAGCCCAGCCAGTTAAATCTGTTAGCTTGAAGAAGTGTTTTAGCCCAAAATATTGTATTTTCTTTGTTTGTGTGTTGCTGCTGCCCTCCTCCCTTCAACTTTGGTGAGTGTTTGGTGTATTTCATCTGTCCTTTCCATATAAATATTGCCTCGCGGCATTTCTTTCCTTTCATTGTTACCTATAGTATTAAGATGTTATGGTTGATTGTAAGATGAATTTCTACATTAAGATTTTTTCTTTTTTATGGTATTTTAGTTTCTTATTGAATAAATTTACATCCTTAAATATGGGCCTAAAGTGACAGTGATTATACAAAATGTTGGTTTTCAATATTTAGAAAATGCTAATATTGTGTATAACATTGGGATAATTTCTTTAGTTTTTTGCATTTCTGTTTAAGTAAATCTTCCTAGACATTATTGCTTCAAATGAAACTACTGTTTGTCACAAATATCTGATTTATGATTTTATGTGTGTGTGTGTGTGGGGGGGGGGGGGATTAAACCCATTAGAAATATTTTACAAAAAACACAGAAAATTATTTTTGGTCCTCAGTTTGTTTATATCCCACATCATTGAATGTTAACATCTTCTTTCATTCCTGTTTATTGTTTAATTTAAATTTCAAATGTACCCATCATTGTCTTCTATTTGGTGCATGAGTAAAATGTCCTATTTTCTCTACTTGATTAACATTATTAGCTTTTTTTGCCTCATCAACATCAAGGTCATTGGAGGCAGGAAAAATTGGGGCAAGGAATAGGAAAGTATTCGGCCTTTTGAAGGCACCATCACATTCACCTGGAGTGATTTAGGAAATCCATTGAAAATCCAAATATGAATGGCTGTAAAGCACTTCATGGAATACTCCCGAATGTAATGCCAGAGCATTACCACTCACCCGCCACACTTGGTACATTAAGATGTAATACTTTGAAATACTACAAATTTTAGATAATTATGTACGTTTTCGCGGCGGCAATGCTTTATAAAAACTTATCGGGTTTCAAACCGCGTCAGAATTGAGCCGTCTGGCGGAAGCTTGCACTGCAACCATTGTCAAGCCCCCGCTTAACATTACTGGCGGGGGCTTGACAATGGAAGCAGTGCAAGCTTCCGAAACGTCGCCAGACGGCTCAATGCTGACGCGGCTTGAAGCCCGAGAAGTTTTTATAAATACTACAAATGTTATCATCAGTGTATAGGCTTTATCAAATAGAATAATTTCTGCACTATAGAATGAATGTTCAATGCACTCTTTACAATCTATGCATACACAAAATACATATAATTTCATTGTATAGTCACTGTCACACTTTTTTTTTTACCATAGCTTCCATTTTTCAGTAGCTTGGTTTACCATGTCATTATGTCCTATTTCTGCTGCCAGCTGTCCCCCCCCCCCTCCAAATCAATCCATTTTATCATCATTTTCAAATCACTGCCTACTGAGATACACCTTGAGTCAGAGTAGAAGTTTTGAGTAAGCAGTGAAAAGTCTGATGATTAAGATGAATGTGAGGAAATTTCTCATTTGAATTTCCTAACTAAAGTTTGGGTATTTTGGGATGCTTGTGTAAAAAAAAGGAAATACGATACAAGCACAGAATTTTATAAATAAGTTTATGTTATTTATATAGGAGCACTTCACATTTTCTATAAAATTTTAAACAAAATTATGAGCAGTGGCACTGTCGACATGTTTCGACAGTTTTCCGTAGACCATGCAAATCAGTGTTGTCCTGTTTGGATGCTTGTGAAACTGTCTGCTTATATAAAGGTTCAGATAAAGCAGTTACATTTTTTAATGTGGGGAAAAAGGGCAGAGTAGTGATGCCTCGTTGGTTGCTTATACACTAATAATGTGAGGAGCACCACAACATGAAAACAGTTAAGCAGTGGCAAATCTCCAAGCCTTAAGAGTCATTGTTGCAATTGGTTTCTTGGTAGAGAAAGATCAAAACAAAATTAACATAAATCAGCTTTTAGGTTTTTTTTTCTGGCTTATGATTTTATACTTACAAATTTACCATAAATGAACAGAACGTTCATTAAACTATATAATCATTCCAAACTTAATAAAAGACAGAAAATAAATCTAGAAAATATTGCTGATGGAACTATAAATACAATTAAATATTTAAACATAGCAATAATTTTGTTACATGAAACAGAATTTTGCTCTAATCTATCACTCCAACTGTGGGTAGCATAGCTTTAACAGAATGCCCAGTATTAATTGTGTGTGTCAGGTGATTATGTTCATAGTTTGAGGATGCTGGAGAAATGAATTGTCCTACAGTTGCTAAGAGTAGAAGACCATAAGGGTTTTATGGTTTCTGTCTAACTTGTGCTAAGGTAATGTGTGCTCGTTTTGAAAGATGCTTGAAAATTTCTCTTCTTGAGGGTTAAATTACCTCTTGCCAAGAACATAAACTATTTCTTTAGTTTTTCACGGTATCAAATTTATGGAAAATGTTTATTTAGGTACCACATAGCAAATAAAGACCTTTTTTATATAAAAAAATTACTTTCTTTTCCAATTAAAAGAAATCTAAGACTTATTTTCCCCCGTTTTGTGATGCTGATGATTTCCATTACCCGGTGACTGCCCTGGAGGGAATTACTCCTCTGTGGCAGCTTTCTGGGGTGGTCTTCCTTGCCTTCCCCACTGGTGTGAGCGTATGACTGTGATGTGTGTATGTTCAGTGTAGTGTGTTGTTTGCACTGTGAATGAATTGAAAATAATGGAAGTGCCAGCCCATTCATGTCTACTCTTCGAAAAGATGTTTCCTCATGGGTGAATCACCATCCATAGTGTCATATGCCCTCACTTCATATGCACTGCGGAGAGGTTTGGTTTGTGATTCAGGACTTCGGTGCACAATCTGATGATTAGGAATTGTGCATCGCCTCCTCTCCTACCATGCTGGCTAAGACCTGATAATGAAAATTTCTTCCACCACTAGGACTCGAACCAGCTTATCGTATGTTGGGCACCAAACACCGAGGCAGTGCCGTGCGTGCCATACAGCCACAGATAATCATCCTTCCCCTTTCTTCTATCACTGTTTCCCCTAGTCACTACAAAAGCTACTGTAGTTTATTTAATATAATACTTTTATTTTATTAGATTTTATAAAATAATTTTGGCTATATTTTATTTTTAATTTGGTTTCTTCCATTTCTCTTAAATTTTAGTTTTTAGTTCAAATCCCCAACACCCATCCAAACTGTTATTTTCTCTTTATTTTCGTAGACTAGATCTTGTTCTGCAGAAAAATGGGCTTAACATGAATACTGGTGTCTCCTTAGTTTTTTCATTTTCAGTGTTCTGTCAGCAACTGTTGTAAGCAGTGGTTCCTTCTGTCCTTTTTTTAATTTATAAATGTATTATATATTTTTAATATTAGTGAAATGTATCTGATCAGTTTTAAGTAATGTGTATAGTTGCTTTGTATAACCTGTCATTGCAATGTTATGTGGAAGGTATCTCATAACCTAAGAATGTCTTTGAGACATTCCATAATCAGTGGAAAGGAATTTGAAAGATACTTCAGATAAGTATAAGAATATTTTATTTCTTTTTTTTTTTTGTTGTTGTTATTATTAAAAAGAAATTGACATTTTTTGTGGAAGCTGGTGTTGTTATTATTACTGCCAGGCATATTAATGGAGACGTTATGATGCTAAATGTACTGCTAGGTGTGTATTCAAATGCTAATGAATGATATCCTGTTTATAGTACAGTACTGGATATTCATAATTTATTATTGTAGGTTCTCACATTTCTTAAAAGAAAAATATTGGCATGTACAAAATAATTTATTGTAGTATGGTTGTCAACGGAATTCTGCCTGTAAGGCTGTGAAAACCTTAAAATATGATCTCTGAGCTTACACTATTACTGTGGTGGCGTAAAGGAAAGATAATTGACCAGTGTGTAACATATGTTTGCTGTAAATTTGGTGAAATATTCGTGGTTCGGTAATATAGACAATGTGTTCCGCTGTATTTTAATTCTTAGATTTAGAAACTGAGTTTTGTAGTCTGTATTGTTGTTACAACTTTGAGCTGAGCACAATGTAAATATTAGGATAAGATCAGCACTAAACTTACCTCTAATCCTGCCATTGGAGTTTTGCAATGTATGTTAGTATATCTGTTTAAATACCTAAGGCATTGTTACATTAGGGGTCTTTTGGTGCATATTTGTAAAAAAAAATAAAAAAATGAAATAGTGAATATTGTTAGGGCTAGGTATTGATTTTTCACATAGTGAACCAATTGTTAACTGTGATTTTCTCTTATTACATGCCATTTCTGGCAGTTTCAGCTATTTGTCCTTGTTTCAACGTGTTATATATTGTGACAACTGTTTTTAAAAAATACTGATGTTTGTAATTGTATTTTTCATTGTACCTAGTGTATGATTACTTAAAATTTTGTGAGACAATAATATTATTTGTATATAATGACCTGGAAAGGCTGTGAGAAGAATTTGAATATGGTTTTTGAAAAGATGGTTTTTCAAAAGATACCTTTTGACTTTGGTTTATTAAGTTGGATTTTCAAATGTTCTTGACACTTGCCTACACTTGAAGGGTGAGAAATACATCAGATATTGGAAGCAATAAATTAATATATCTTGTTTTTAAATGTCTTTTTTAATTTTAGTGTAATACTTGAATTTTCTGAGTTCAAGTTCATTAAGACAATAAAAGTATGATCACAGAAACACTTAAACTGAAAACATCCTCTCATTCTGATGATTTTATTCTTCAGTATCGAAGTTTGTTTTTCTGATTGCAAAGTCCCAGTTACACGATTGTAGGGTTGCTATAAGTTATTCATAGGTAGACTACTTCCTTTGAAAATCACACAATTTTAACTAAGCCCTTTTATAAGTTTAATGCAAAATAAATGTTACTAAATATAATCTAAACAGTTTTTCCTTAAATTGTTTTGTGAGATTTGATCTACAGTATCTCAAGAAATATATTTTGCATTACTGACATTTCATGGAATAACATTATTTTCTTCCTCTCCATAAGTATTAAAGAATTTTAATAATTACAGTTCATTGTTTTTCCATAGATCCCATTGTATGTATGCTGTGGGATTTGAAAGCAGTAGCTTACAACATACTTATCTACTTACGCAAACAGATCTAAATACAAAAACTACGCTGTAATATCATATAGATATCCAGTTTTAACTGTTGAATTTTTTATAATATATAGCAACTGTTTTGTTGATAGCTTTGAAAAATTATCCTGTAAAATACAAGGAATTGTCTGTTTAATTATCATTCAGGGATGGCAATGGAAAAAAATCAGAGCAAGGCATTTTTCAGTAGAAATGAGATGACAATGAAATTCAAAATACATCCTGAAGATATTGATGGAACTAGGTAGGTTGGTAGCAAGGTGGTTGTTATGGTACAAATGCATTTTAGTGGATTATCACATTGTACCATACCTTGAAATAATATTAATTTACCAAAAATATTGAAACAATTTAAAGCTGGAATTAGTAGAGGACAAAAGTAGGCGGGTACAGGAAAAGGGAAAATGGGTATGTAGGGAAATTGCCACTAGAATTTGCACTCCATCGCAATTTAATTAAATTATTTAGACTGATTCAAGAAACTTGCTCCTTACCAGAGGACTGGAAAAGTTCCATCGTAGTAATGCTTCATAAAGTAGATGAAATGAATAAGTTTAAAAATTACAGGGGGTTTAGTTTGACCTAAGTAGGTGCAGAACTTAATATGTAACAACATACAAAATATAGGTGATTAGAAAAGGGGCTTGTAAATCAGCAGCTTTGATTTAAAAGAAATACTCAGTGGACTATGAAATGGATAAAGAGGGCTTTGTTTATAGTGTAGTACTAGACCTCGCCAAGGAATTGAACCTAGTGAGCCACAAAATGGTGGCAAATAAGGTAAAAACAGTTATGGTGTATAGAGGAATTCTTTGAAGAAACATAGTTGGAGTAGGAAATACAGCATCAAAAGAGGTGGAATTGAAAATAAGAGTGCCACATGGACTGTTGTTCATTATTCTAATGATTTTGTTGATGGTTTACATTTTGAAATTGGGTTGTTTGCAGATTACATATATTTATATGATTAGATTAATAAGGAAGAGGATTTTGAATAACTACAAGAGGGTCTGGACAGAATATCTAGCCTGGTAGGTCATCATGGAATGGAGATAAGTGCTAAAGCGTATTAGGAACACTGATAAAAAAAATTTAAAGTTTAGTATGATGGAAGAGAATCGAGAAATTTCAATAGCATGCACTTACTCTTTACTAAACCTTGATCAGACCATTGCTTGAGTATGGGACCCATGTTTGAGTATCAAATAAAGGAGTTGGAAGAGGCAGATGGGTTTAAGAAAATTACCCCAGAACCCAGTCGGCAACTGATATGATAAAACAACAAGATGGGAGTTGCTGCAAGACGAGAGACTGATGAAGAGAGTGCTGGGACTGTATAAGGTGTATATTCTGGCGATGAGGCATGAGTGAATGTAGGCATGAGAATTAAGATTATTACTTGTCAGGGAAGAGGTGACCATGATCACAACCTAGCACTTGATTTCAGGCATAATGGTGTGTGAAAATTTTCTGTTATAGCGATTGGAATAAAGTACCAAGGGAAGTATTAAACAATGTATGTGAAACAGTGAAGGAATTTAAGATAAAAATATGTGAAAGTGGGATGGTGGAGAGATTCCCACTGTTGATTGTGCTCCATTGCAATTGAATTAAAATATGACAACTGTGGGTTGAGAGCCATAAGAAAACAGTTGGTGTATGAATATCCAATATTTTTGATAATGCCTGAACTAGTATCAGAAGAAGTAATTGGAAGAGATGGCCATAAATTACCACTTGATTTCTGATAATGGTGTGGAGTCGGGGACTAGAATAAATTATTAATAAAATTCTGAAAGATTTGCCTCAAGCTGTGATGGTAAATTACAGGTGATAGAAGAATATACACAAGTTCCTCATAATTAATAGTAATTAAGAGTCCTTTCACCACATGCTGATAAGTGTGTACTTACAAACTCAAAGAAAAGAATCCTGATGAATGATTGTGTTTTGGTCAAATGTATGTTACCAGTTTCTTTACATAATACTACCAGTATTTGATACATTCATTCAGCAGAACCAAGTGGTGCAACATTTATCCAATTAATAATATGAAAGACAGCAGATTGAAGACAAAATTTAAGTGTCATTTTTTAAACTGTTTGTGGTCCTTGGAACATGTGATTAATTTATGTTTCTTTGTAGCACTGTTAATTCCATTTCAAATCAGCACATCAATTGGGAAATAATGATTGAATCATAATCTAGAATATTTTAATATAGATTAACAATTGATTATTAAATTGGAAAGTATGTTGTCTAATACTGAGACTGGTGTACTTTCATACATGAATGTAAAATTAAATGAGTGTGGCAGTAAATATGACATTTTAGGATAATTCTTGAAAAGTGTTTTGAGGTAGATTGGAATGAGATGATTTAATCAGATCTTGCATATTGCAGTATCTTGTCAATTGCTTGCTGAAAGTCTTGACACAGTATGCTGACCACAGTATCTTCTCTTGTTAGTAGTTCACATTCCCCTGTGAAGCAATGTTGATTGTAACTCTTCTGATGATAGGATGAAGCTCATCTGACACTGTAAACAAGTGGAGATAAAAGGTATATTCATCTGCAAAATTTTGGTATGAAATATATGATATTACTTTGTATTTTTTGTCTGTATACCTGCTAGCTTTATGCTTATCATCTTGGAGAAACCACTCCTGATTTTCCATTAGCTGATTTTTCCAGTAATCTGAAAAATTGAGAACAGAATGTGCATTCCAATTTTTTTAAAATTATTTCTGTATTAGTGTTCAAAAATAGTAATTTCTTTATTATAAAATCCTTAATATAATTTGATGAAACTAAGGAAAATGGAAGCAGCTTCTAGGTGATATAAATAATGAAGGAAAGGGAAATTAACCCATCACATATCAAAGTTGATGGCTCCAATGAGAGAAAACACGAAAGGCAGATGCACAAATATACTATATTTCGGTATTAACCTTCTTCAAGTAGTAGAGAAATGGGCCATTTGGTTCTGGATGTGTGTGCACACAGAATGTCACCCAACAGCAACTTTGTTATGTGATGGGTTAATTTCCCTTTCCCCTTATTACTAATATTATTTGAGGCAGAAATAATGTATCCCAAACAACATTGGAAGGTTAATGGAACTTCATTATTGAAGTTAAAGGAAATATTTCAGGAAGGTTAGGAATCTTTCATTGCATTAAAAATACCTGGCTGCAGAAGGGGTTCTAATATTTTTGTTTTGTATATCTTTAAAATGTGGTGCTTTCATAATGTTACAGGGTCAATGGATAGACAGAAATTGTGTCAGTACCTGTAGTCATATTTTTAATAGTTCTTTTGAAGAAAGAATCTTTCCTGACTCAATCCAAATGGCGATTAAAAAAACTACTTTATGAGAAAGGTGGTAACTCAAAGTATGTGAACAATGTGTAGATCCATATCACTTCTTTCAAAATTCTGAAGATAGTGGAAAAGTACATAAAAAAAGTTATGTTGTGCTGTGATTTGGATCAATGCCATTTTCTCTCTCTCCGGTTAAAATTTCTCCCATGAACACATTCTTAGCTTCACTTTATGCTGCTAATGAGCCTGTGTTTATTAGTTTGATGTGTTCATTATTGCCTTCTTGATTTAGTGGTCCTTCTGTGTTTTTTTTAACAACTTCCTTAATCTTTTCATGTAGATGCCTTAATCTCTTCATGTACAAGTTGTAGTATAGGTTCCTTTTCTTTCGTTGTGTATATGTATATATTACCACAACTGTTCCCATTTTATCTTTACTATTCTAATGCCTTCCTTCCACTCATTGAACTTAACCCTAAATATCTCTTCAATTCTGCAGTTTGTAACTAGTTATTTTTATAAAAATATCCACCCTAATTGTTGGCAACCTGTTTTCTGAACCCTCATATCTGTCATAACTCTTGTCATAATCTCCTTCTTATTCCCTATAAAGCCTGAGATCTTAAACATCATCATCTGCCATTTATTTCTTATGTTTTAGTCCACAAGTTGTACAAATCCTTCCTGTCACTGCTCCTTTTTATTATTATTGATCCTATTTTTTTTTTCTAATCTACATCTGTTATATTTAAGTCATCACCTACTATGATCATCCTGTTTCCATTACATTCAATGCCTCACCATGGACCTAATCTTGTTCCACTGAGGTAAGATACTTATCTTTATATTTACCCATAATTTTGTACCCCCCTTTACTATCTAAAAGTAGTAGGAACTTTAGATATCTGATTGGAAACATTAAAAATAGCAATGTGCTTATAGACTTCAAAAAAAGTGTATTAATGCAGCTGGAAATCTTGAGTATGAAGGAAGATTATCACAAGCTGATCCAGACACACAAAACTAAGTGTATATAGAATTCAATATTGGTAGTACTGAGAAGGTGTTAATAGTTTCTAGGCTACTATCTGTTGGCAGTGACTTAGAAGGCAAAATCGTGTTTGAAGATGGATGGCAAATTTTTGTGACAGCGACATTCTTTCTTTTAGCTCTCCTGCCCATCGTGGCAGAATCACATTTGAAGGGGCTACAATCTCAAGTTTTTCCCCAGCTTAGGAAATTGGTAGATCCATTACTGCCTATTGGCACTGCATGTAAGTATGACATTATGGCCATTGCATTACAGCATTAATATGTTGGTTGGAATAGTGGCATTTTATATCATGAGACTGCATATAAGAAGATGATTTTAAGAACAAATTAAGCTGTGCGCCCAACGAAAGAAGGCTACAGTTATACGCAAAGAATATTTTAATTGTAAAATAGTTTTATTACAATTTATGTGTAACGTTAGGACTGTCCATAACTGCCACTGAAGTTGATGAACTTAACCCAGGGCACAAAAAGGGTGTGGACAACTTAAATGCATGACTCCTGGGTTTCTGATGGATCTAGTTTTCCATGGTATATTACATTTACCTGTTACAGGTGAACTGTTAACCCTACAATATTTTTTTTACAGGATGTGAGAAATGGGAAATAGGTGGGGAGATATCAGGGCTGAGTGGAGGTTGTTTTAGGCCTCCAACTGATTTTTTTTCTGTCAGGGGAGGGTCTTATTGGACATATGTGGTCCAGCATTGTCTTGGAACAGTACTACCACTTCTAAAAGCTTAGCTTTGCACTTATTTTTGATGGCCTGTTTAAGCCTCTGTAACTATTGCACCCTATTCCTGTCAGTTGATGGGTAAAGGTCAGTTTTCATTGAAAAAGAAACTGAGAATCACTACTCCAGCTGCTTAGGCACCCACTCCGCGTTAACTTTACCAAAACAAAGCTTCTTGTGGATAGTAGGATGCATAGCTCTCATGCTTATCGATAGTTCAGCAGTAATTTCATATGAGGGGACCCACTGATTCTGTTGAACGAGATCCTCCACAGCTGAAATCATGTCAGGGTTGATAATAATGTGCATCTGCCTAGGGTGTGGAAAGTGCTCAATGCAACATGCAAAAGCTCTCTGTGAACATCCTTTATACTGCAATAAATTTCTGAATCAATCCTGTCTTGTTTTTGAAAAAATTGGATAATAGCTCTAGGCACTGATTTGGAGTAATCCATCGTGTATAAAACAGCATAAAATAACTTTAAAGTCATGAAGAAACTGTGGCAAAGCCATTCACAAGACATGCTCAACTGGTAAAAACACAACACCATCAATCAGCAAACTGTTTAACCCACTATAATTGGATACAACATGTCTTCTTCAAAACTCTCTTTTCATTTGGGCACACCTTATAGTATGTCACCCTCTAAGGCAAGGTAGGAGTTCCCAACCTGGTGGACATGAACACATGTGGGGAGGAGGGGTATAAGGTAGTTATCACAAGTACAATCATTTCTTCACCCCTTTTTAGAGTTGAAAACCTTTATTCTAATATCACACACTTAGTGAATTTTCCCTGAGATGTCATTATTTGTACTGAAAGGAGGCATTTACTTTATTAATGATAAAATTTTGATATGTCGGAGGGGGGAGGGGACTTTGCCTTTTATTATATAATTTAGAAATATCTGTGAAAATACTCTGTGCAACACCAAAACAGACAAAATAAGATCTCCATTTGCAAATAAAGAATTTTTTACCTGGCCAGGATGAAAAGCTTAAAACTCTACTACAATTTTGTAAGGCAGGAGTAAGAAATAAAAGAAACAAAATACACTGAAAGAATGAATAGAAAAGTGACAGAGCACACACTCCGGTGGCAATTTCCCTAGTCATCTAATTACACTTCCCTTAGTATACTTATTACTATAATCATATATGCCTTGATTGTTAAATTGCTTCCCAATCTACTTTTGGGGTTTACTTATTTTCTGTAATCATAAACACCTTTAGTTTTTTTATATGTGCACCTAATAAGATGACGCTTATTTGCATTTATCTTCATTCCATGTTGACCAATGCAATTACATATTCTAGTCAGGTCACCCTGCAGCTGTTCAGTCTTGTTCTGTTTTGATCCGATTATATACCATTATTTCATTTGCAAAAAATCTAAATTCTGACTGTAAACTACCAACACAATTATTCAGTAGAATGATGAATAGCAGTGGTCCCAATACACTACCCTGTGGCACTTCCATCTCTTTTGATACTGCATGTCCTACTCTAATGCTTTGCTTTCTGCCTTTTAAGAGTTCCTCTACTGAAGAACTAACTTTTTTATCCACTCCAATTGTTTTCAACTTATTTAATACCATTTCATGGCTCACTCTGTTAAATTCCTTAGAAAGATCTGGTGCTACACAATCAACTTGACTTTCCTTGTCCAATTCATTTGAAATATCTTGCACAGAAAGAAACCAACAAACCACAACATACAGTTAATGCTTATACCTTGATCATTGGTGAAGCAATTTTTTTTTCTCTTACCTTAAACTTTGCCAAATGGCAGTTATTCTCTCTACATTTGTTCAGACTCACAGAGTACCTACAGATAAATCAATTTAACCTCTCTAATTATTAAGAATGGTAGTATTTGGCCCAGTGTACTAAAACAGACTAAGACTATGGAAGAAAAAAAAGATTCCATCGATTGTAAGAAGCTAGTTTGAGGATGACATATATTGAAATAATTAGTATCTTCATTTGCTCAAAAAGCAAATATTTGGTAACATTTTTATTCAGAAGACCAAAATTAAATACTTCTTAAATCCCATATATGAGCAGTCTGTGTTTGAAATAATTATATTGACAATTTGTTCATATCCCACCAAAAGGTTTTAAAAAATGCTGTATCCTTCTTGCTACTTAATTTGTTTTATCAAAGATAAAACTCTACTTGAATTGTTTTCTGGTTCTAATAAACAGGAGCATACAAATAAATCTAACTATGTATTTTTCATAAATATATCCTAAAGTGAAGAACAATCTCATGCCAAAAATATCAAAAGTTGTCTAAAATGTGCAAATTGAAAATGAGAAGAGGGATAGGAAATTGCCAGCAGGGTGGTTGCTCCAGTCAAGATTATAATTATAATAATTACAACACAAACCTTTCAGTTGCTGCAGGGTCCCCTTTGTACCTCCATATTCTTGAGGGAGTATGTTGGGGCTAACTTCCTTGTACAGGTTAGTCAATGATCCATGGTGAACGTGAACCTGCAAAGCATCAGCAGTCTGTAAGTTTTTCTTTATGTAACTTTCTATTAATAACACATTGGACTTTAATATTCTTAGATGTGTGAAAAACAAATTCCATAATCTAGTAAAGATTTGTGAAATTTCGTGTAAATCGTGCCACTACTATTATTATTATTTATACTTAGATAAAGAAACATAACAAATATTCACAATGTTTTCTATGGTTTCAAAACCATTTCAAAAGAAAATTTGTGGGAATTCTATACCCTTTAGTACTGCTTATGGGGGTAATAAGAAAAAAATAAAATGAAATGCAAGCCTTAGAAAATAAATGACCTCTTCTTGGGACATTTCAAGGGCATCTATCTCTGCCCTCATTTTCAGCCAAAGGTATAACCAAAAAAACTGTTTGTTTACGCTGTGCCAATAGGTGACCCAGTGACAACGTCATCCATTTTTCTGCTCATTACCGAGGCAAAGGTACTTTGACATTTTGATAGCCGGGTTCCAGGTCACACTAAGCTGGTATCCAGTGCCCTGTTAATTAAAGAATCAGCTGTTCAGATTTCAACAGCTTCTATTATAATGCTACACCAAAAATCTCTGACCTGTTCTAAAATTCTAGTTTCTTCAAAATTATGTCCCTCTTGGTCACTGTGTTAAGCCACAGCTGATTTCTCTTCATGCCCCAGGTGAACATTTCTTGCATGCTTGACATACTTCTGTGTGTTTTTTTATTATTATTATTTTATTTCTCTTTCTTTCAGTATAACCACAGCCACAAGGTATATAATAAATGCCAGAGGTTCGTAATCCGAGATAATCCTTAATGCTGCCAACAAAGTTTTTATTTTTTGCGGGTGGTCTGGAAATTGTCTTGACTCCATGTTGAATCAACAGTCTAACTATTTTAGAACTTAGTGCACCCAGAAATGGAAGAAAGGCAAGTGACCTTGGTATCAAAACTCTCTCTCTTTCGATCTTCCTTCTTTATAAATGTGTGACTAATCTGCCCCTGATTGCAATCATTATTCAAGAAAGTTCTCTGGATTTAGTTCAAATCACCCACAAGGCTATCTTTGTCACAAATCCTTCATGCTCTGTGTTCCAAGGTAGTTAAAATAGTGTCACTATTAGTGTTTAAATACAAGTCAGTATGGGTAGCCTTACGATAAACAGATTGTCATAGTGAACTGTTGGCGCATTTTGTAACCAACAAACCCAGAAATGGCAGGTTCATTCCATGGTGAACTGAGTATTTTGATGGATAAAATTCAAATGTGCCAGAAATTGGTCAAGGCTGTTTCTACCATGTGGCCAAATCACAAAAGTGTCATCAACATATCTGCAAAAAGGTTTTGACTGATGTGTAGCATTGGTTAGCCTTTTTTTGCAACAACCAGAGACAATGGTGAGCCCACTGCTACCGCATCCACCTGCTCACAATATTCTCCTTCAAGCAAGGGTAACTGAAAGGTGGTTTTGAGCAGATGGACTCCTAAATGTTGTTATGTAGCAGTTAATATTGGCCATTTCTGATAAAAGATGGTCATATCATACTCTTGACCAATGCTCTAATGCCTCACATTCCAGCAGATGGTCGAGAAACTGAGGAGCATTTATGTAAACCTCCCATTTTTGTGAAAATTTATTGAATGTAGATATTTAACTTTGAATTTTAGAAAATTGTATTTTCACACAAAGCGATTTTTATGTGTCAAAGAAAAGGCATTATTTTAAGGGTATAAACATTAGGAGGTTAGTACCAAATCATATTTAAAAGATGAAGAACAATAATGAATTCACTAGTTTTGATATGAAAAACAATAGAAATAAACATAATAACAACAAATTGTGACTGGTTGCTGCTTTCAATATCAACCCAAATTCAATAGAAATCAGTTTTTAAAAAATATATTTATATTACACATCAAGGGGTATTTCTGATCACATTTGTGAATTATGTCAAAGAAAAGATGCCTTTTCTTCCTACCAAATATATTGTTGGATGCAGATAAGTGTTTTGGTACAAATTCCCATGTTTATTTAAGGGAATTTATGAGGAAATAGTTTTGAGGAATACATATTTAGAACAAAGATAGCATGTCAAAATATATCAAAATTAAATGCCTTTAGATAGGGGGTGGAAAATAAGAATATATAAAGGGGTATTAAAATATTAAGAATTATGGTATTTTCTAATGACAAATTGTGGAGAAGTATTTAATTTAAAAGTTTCCATGGTTGAGCATAACACCGCAGGATTTGTGGGGGGGGGGGGGGGGGAGGGAAGGAGGGAGCAAGTCGCAGCTCTTGGTCTAAGTGGCAAAATAATGTTTCCAAAGGGCGCAATCTCATAGTTTTTGCCCCGCCTTGAAAATTCTTAGATCTCCCTCTGGAACATAACTGGGCAAGGTGGATACGTAATTCATGTTGACTGATGTAATGATCGAAGATTTTATGGAGGAATAATGAGTAGGAAACAAACTAGAGGAAAAGTTTTAGCAGGGGAATAAGATATGAAGCAAAAAATTCAGATTTCAGCTTTGTATGAAATGTTTAATTTTCATTGGAAAAAGATGGCTTGACTTACAAAAGTTGTAAAAGAAAAGGGTGATTAAAATCATCAGGGCTATATGCTAGTTTGAGGTAAATAATAGATTTGAGAAATTTAGTAAATTTCAAACATTGCCTACTTCGGGACCGTGCACAAACACGTGGCTCGGTCCAGGGGGGGGGGGGGGGGGTAGGCTGGAAGGCTACTCTGGGCTACGTGGGGGGAGGGGGGGTTCCGAGCCAGACCACGTAGCTATCCTTTCATAACATTTTTCACAGTTAAAATGAGGAACAGAACTCACAGCAGCATGAGAATACTTATTTCCCTCAGTTAATTATTTTAATTATCTCCGTATGTAATTTACAATAGTCTGTCAAGAGAAAACAGTACAAAATGTCTTCTGGAATCAAAAGGGAACAAAGCTACATGCTACGTCGAAAGGGGGGGGGGTTAGAGGCAAAAGCCACGTAGGGCTACGTGTGGGGGAGGGGGGGTTCACAGGAGGCCAAAATGGAACTACGTGGTTTATGCACGCTCCCTTCACATGTTCAAGATTTTGGAGTAGAACAATGAGAAAATAACCAGGTTTGTACTAGGCCAGTGTTTCTCAGCGTGTTGTCATGGTTCACAAAAATGGGTCAGGTGGTCTGCAGGTATGACATTATTAATTTCATTAATTAATATTAAGCATTTATAATATGTAATTCATTCGTAATTTCAGTGCCGAGTATCAGTTGGAATAAAAAACATGCTCTTAGATTTATGTTATGATGGTACAATACAATATGTCTCAATATAGTTAACAAATTAGGCCAGTATAGATTAGTGGTTTGTAGAATTATTTTTGAAATTTTACTAGTCCTCTGGTTGAAAAAGATAGTTTAATGCTGTGCTAGGCTACAAAAGGAGGGTCACAGGTGAACTCGGCCTTGATTCCCTGGGACAGACTTTGAATAGTGTACATTGATGTAGTGTCTAATGTGTGACAGAAGTGATTTTTTTTTTTTAAGCTGAAATTGGTTAGAGGCTATTGAGACTTGGGGTAAAGTTTTAACATACAGTTTTTGGACTTAAAAATTACGAGAGAGTGGCAAATTGAATTTAGAGAAATTTTAATTGGATTTTGAAGTTTTTGCTTTCAAAGAGTGGTTATTTTCTTTTAACTGAATGATTGAATGAATGTTATACTTCGAGTGATTGACTGTTTCAATGTAAATTAACCTGCAATTTATTTCATTTGATTCAAAGCCAATAATCTATTATTAAGTACACTGTAACTTATTTGACACAGAGCCATTGAACTTATTTATGAAAATACCATGATTTTCAATTTATCTACACTTTTTATTTTGGAAACATTTTATCTGCCAAAAAACACTGGAAGGTTTCAAGATTAAAATTCGTAACTGGCAAAAGTAGATGGGTGGAGGAATTTAATGCTCTAAGTACATAAATTAATAAATAAAGAAAATAATAAGAAAGGGGTAATTAGATGACTGGGAAATTACCACTGGAACATATGCTTCATTGCAATTCAACTCAATATTTCTGTTAGCGAAAAGCTTAATAAAATCCCACTTAGTCAGTTGGTGGCCACATTTAAAAGGAACTTTGAACAGTTAAGTTACTTACTGACCACAACCACAGCACGTGGATAATGTTTAAAGGACTGATAGATAAACAAGCCAAACCACCCACCAAACATTTTTAATGCGACAGTGTGTCCAATGAAATCAACATATGACAAAGTGGACCTGTATAACATAAGTTCTTAATTTGATTGCTCAGAATAATATTAAATTATAAAATATTTGCTGATTTACTTAAATGAATAAATCTTCAAACTGTTCAAGAACATCTTACCCTTTTCCGAAGTTTCTCTCGCATGAACTTTCGGAAAATGTTGAGAACAACATTTACGTATGATGGTGCATTGATGAAATCAAGGCGGGAAATGCGCACTGGGTAACAGTCCTATTAGCAAATGGAAAAATATTAAATCAAACTACAGTGCTTATCAGATAACAATTATGCTTTTAAGAACGTGTCATTTTATCACCTAAATAAAAAGAAAATGAATTCCATTAAATGTAATTTTAATACTTTTTGATTTGAAAATACTTCCAGTTCTCTGTCACAATAGTCTTTATAAGTTTGTTTTTCCCAGGGGATGACAGTACACATAATAGTGGCATTATAAAAATAACATAGCAAAAAGCATAAAAAATAAAGAAGGTTACAGAAAAGTGAACAGCAGCATGCAGATGAACATACATTTAAAAAAAAATTAATGTCAAGCCCTCAAAATTGAAGAGTGTTTTTACTGCCTAGCATGATAATTAATGATCTACTTCCATATAATTGTTTGTATTTACTATTATTACTAACTTCTTTCACATATTTTTTGTTTTGTTTTACAAAGGATTAAGAGATGGAAGTCAGGTCTTCTACTGTGCATATATGAGTTGACCTTCTTATTTACAGTCAACAATTAGTCAAGAATATTGCAAATGCAGTGAGAAATCTAGTTAAATGACTGATGATGATGATCTGCAGCCACTATAAAAAGCAACAACTAGAGCCACAGATAAATGTAGGCAAAATGCACTGGCATGTTACATTTTTTCTAAGAAAAGTGTTTATCGCTGGCTCAAGTGACATGAGCAGATATTATTTGGCTGCAATTATACTTTTTTAAAAAACTAATAATTATTTCAAGTGGTATAAGTGACCTAATGACTGCATTTCTGCTCACTCCATCTCTGCTACATCCATCTAAACTAACCGGTAATCCTATCAAGTAACGGGGAACATACAATTTAACATGGCATCTAAACAAAGGACTGTGCAGTTTTAGAGTTAAAATATTTAATTACAATCCTACTGTGCTGTTAGTATGTATCCGTCTAAGCATTTCAACTGGAGAAATACCTTTAAATAGGTAACAATTGAAAGGTACTTTTATCTTGAGTTTCTCTGCTTTTAGACATAACATACTCTATTTCCTCCTGGGACTATTGTTTGAAACAATATCAAAGTCCAACTATTAGTTTTTGTGCAAATCACATGTGATGAAGAATGTATATGAATTTGTGGACACTTTTATCTTAATTTCTCAGCTTTTTGGATCAAAATGAAACATACACCTTTTCATTCCCAGGACCACTGGCTTTATACTTTCAAAACCCCATCAAAATATTACAATTAAATTTTTGTGAACACAGGTACTAACTTCTAAATACTAAACTACTAAATTCTTTTGTTGTGGTTCATTAAAAGTGCTCCAAACTATATTTTCCAAACTATCTGAAATATGCAGAGTTTTCCTTGTTACATTTGCTATATTTATATATTGATTGCAGCTGAACTAACAATCTGGCAGAAATTTTCTGGCACATTTACTTATGATTTTTGCATATCTTTACAATTATTTACTGTTTTGTGGTTTTTATTCTCCACCTTCCTAGATAATTTATTTAATTCCCCGAGTCTCCTGCCTACAAGGGAAAACTTAAATCCTTTGTGTTTCAAATCACATAAGCTCTGTCCCAAACAATTAAATTAAGTCATCTGCTCCATTCCAAACACTGCTCCTAAATATTCTGTTTCTTTCTATACAAGGATTAGGCCTGTAGAGGTGATGTGTTTCATTTGAAATTATTCCAATCTCTTCTTTGTTCTATTTCTGATTCTTATATCTATTGGTCTATTCATTCTTTGCAGGTTCTCTATCCTTATATCGTTATACTATATATTTCCAGAGCCTGTCTTAGTGTTTCATTTCTTATTAAATCTAGTTTCATGCATCGCTTCACAGATCCCTGAAACTTCATCTCCACTGCTTGTATATGTCATTTTTTTGTGTTTTTCTCTTTATTGTGTACGACTCACTTCGATAGCCCTTATAAAATTTTAACCTGGTATCTATAAGTAACTTGTTATGGTGTTATTTATCATGATTTGAAAACTGTTCACTTTATTATCAATGTCTCTGTTCACTTCGTGTTTGATGTCACAGCCACAATAATCATAGTGGTAAACTTGTTCAACCAGCTAATCATTTATAGCTATTTGTTTTGACATAGTCTTGTCCACAAAAAGTATTTTGCTTTGTTGATGAATATCTCTTTACATATGTATCTTTAATATGTGGAGGGTTTTTCATTCATTTTCAGTATTGTCTATTTTCAGCATGTCATCAGAAAATAAAAGCACATTGATAGATTTTCCTTGTCCTAACACTGTAATCTTCATTGAATATTCATTCTTCCATATCCATATGGCATCATCCAAGTTAAAGAGTGTTATTGAGTAGCTTTGCTTCATATTTGTCTCACACCTTGTAAGCTATCTTACTCTTGGTATTTTCAATAGCTAGTTAAGAACCGACGAAATTTGGGGGTTAACATTGATACATGATACCGCAGCCTAAAATCGAATCAACAACACATTAAAGCAAGAAATGTAAATAAACAGGACATAATAATAATAAATAAACAGTTTCCAATAAAACAGCACTTGTAAACTTACCGAAATGAGCGTAATCCATAAGTATCCAAAATTGCAAGTAAACAGATTGGGTTAAGCAACCATATCACTAATATTCCACACATCTTGCCACTGTAAAGCACTTTTATAATAATAATTCTACCGCTAAAAGTAAAACCCACTAGTAACTTGTAGTTTCAGATAGATTTAAAGCAGTAAATATGACTTTTAAACAAATCTTCCATGTGCTAACTTCAATATAATGTTTCAATCCAGTCAAGTAATTCCAGAGCTTTAAAAGTAGATTTAACAACACTAAATAACAGGCAGATTAATATTCTTTAAGTTTCCAATAGCTATCAACCGTTTAATAAAAGATATGAATAAGTTTAGAATCGTAATCCTACGACGCAGTTACCGCCGACTTGTAAATAGAATTTTGATCTGGCAAACATATTTCAGGAGCTAAAAACTTTTGTAAAGCACTTAAATAAAATAAAGGAAGGCTTTAAAAAAAGTATCAGGCCAAAATAAGTTGTAAATAAAAAGTGAATAAAATTGAGTACCGTAATGCTGCAAAACTACCAAAGTTTAGAAATTCCATAACTTTCAATACACTTAACCGATTTGAAAGAGTTTTACCTTTTTGAAAACAGCAGGACCACAAGAACAGTTTGGTAATAGTTTAAACATGATATTCGGAAAATCGGCAAGGTCACTTTCCAGAAGTGATTATTTGCATTTTCAAAGTCGGCTAGCTTTCCTATTACACCAATTTGAAAAATAGTTTACACCGGTTTGAAAGCACTGAGAGGAAAAGTACACATAGCACAGCACTTGTTGAAACACACTCTACATTTTGTGATTTTCTGGAAGCCCTCAGCTTAAATAAAAAGTATAACACCTGTTGATAATGGCGGTTTTTTGTATTTTTCAATATAGGAAGGTCCAGACACCGGCCTCCTGGTAGAATTTGGAAGTCTCCGGTCGGGTTAACACGTATAGTGTTAAACGAAATTCGGCGCTCTCGGCGCGCGGGCATTCATGGGTAACCAGAAACCGTGATGGCGGGTGTGTCAGGGAGACCATCTTTAGAAAACTGAACTTTTGTTAGACGTGTGATACTTCAATAGGAGAACTTTATTTTCCGACCGGGGTTTAGCGAGTCTGTTCTGCTTCATTACTTGTGATCTTACGTGTGATGTTTAGTCTGATGCTTTAGCTAACTGACTTTTCCTGTACTTTGTGAAATTTTCAGAATATATATTTTTTGTGACATGGACTTTAACAATTTTCATTTCTAAATTAGTACCCTCCTTACATAGGGTTAATTATGTAAGTGGCGGCCGTCTTTATAATACAGTTAGCAGTTTTCCGAAGGTAACTCATGGTTTTAGAACATTTCTTGACTTTTCATAGTATTTGAAAGAACTCCAGTTTAGGTGTACAAGCCGATACGTACCCCGGTGTCCGGCTTAGTCCCTAACAACCTTCATAAATTGTTAGTACCTACTATTTCTTTTCTTTTTGGGGGAGTATTTGTGACTTAACACACAAACTCTCCTTTAATTCCACAATTTATTTAGGTTGTTTGTTTCTGTCAACTACAATTATTATTTGCCAGAGTTTAGGTTTTTTCTTTAAGAAAATTCATATTTCTAAGCCAATTCTTTGGTAATATAGGAAAATTTTTCAATGTCCCAGTAGTTGTGCATAAATTCCTGCAGATCTAGCTGATTTTGTGTTTTTTCTTCTCCTTACACTTCATTTAAATTCTCCTATGTTTCTGTGATCTAGTCCTGTCTATATAACTGTGTCTTCCTGTTTCATCAATCTATTATTAAATTGGATACTTTTGTAAAAGTTTCGTCTATTTTTGATTTGTCTCTTTCTTTAGTATTCAAGCTTCTTAATATCCTAAAGGAGAGGTCTCTGTGTGTGTGTATTTCTATCTCACTGATAAATTTAATCCAGCTTATGTGTTCATTCCTCACTATGAATCTGGCTTTTTTTTTTGCCTATAATATTCTCTTGCCTTGAGTGTGTCATTCTGTATAAATCTCAGGCAGGTCTTTCCTTTTTTCCAGTGCTTGCTTTATTTTTTCATCCATGAGTTAACAAATTTCCTTTTTCTGCTTATTCTCATTTTTCCTAAGACTTCTGCTCCTGTTCTAGGGGTATATTATTTTATATATTCCATTCTAAATCTTCCCAACACGTTTTTAAGTCAGTTTCTTTGGTAGGGGTGGTAAACTTCATCTTCATGCTATAACATAAGTTTGAGCTACATTTCCTTCTTTCTTCTGTCACTTTTCCTCTACTTGTCTATCATACTTAGTACAAGAAAATGATCTATAAAAAATATCAGTGTCTCTGTAAAACCTTGTATGTTGATTCTTGGCTGTCCGGGTGATGTGCCACGTCATATTTCTCATAGCCAACGTTTCAGTCCTCATTGTGTGGTCTTCTTCCAGGGCAGAACTGCGTCTTCGATGAGTGTGCGGTGTTGTTTTATAGCCGAGGCCAGTGCCCATCTAGAGGGTTCGATTTACCCAGCCAATCGGAAGGTCCGAACCGTCACATGTTTCATTGGCCTGGTGGGAGGTGACACATTACCTGCTCTGTCCGCACTAGCGAGAGACAGGCGTCTTGTAATTTGAGCCCATTGTCTTAATTTATATTGTTTGGGTGTTTGGCAATTTCCAATGCCTCCTTGACTGTCCTTGGCCACCATTTATCTTCATGCACTTCTGCCCTGGAAGAAGACCACAGAATGAGGGTCAAAACGTCAGCTACAAGAAATGGTGTCACCCGGACAGCCAAGAATCAACAGATTGTGGCCGCGGTAGCATACGATTACATTTGACTCAACTCTACAGGGAGACGATATTTTATCAAACATGGGAATTTTCAAAACTACATGAGACATGGGCCTGGAAACTTTGTCAACTAGCATTTTTACTTTGATGCAGAGATGAAGATGTGGTACCGTCCTTCCTCAGAATTCGCCACCACCTCAACACAAGAGCTGCCTTTAGAATTATGCGTAATACGGGTTTTGCGTTGCTGAGAGAAAGGATACATCAGACTAGAAGTGAGCTGGCTCATATCAAAGGCAAAATATTCCATCTACACCTAGAACTCATCAGAGTTCTGTCCTATGCCGATTGGACGACTCTCGACACAGCCAAAGTCGCAGTGTGTATCCGGCACAAAGCAAAGACAAGACATACATGCAAGTTTGAAAAGCTGAAAATTCAACAAGACCCAGAAACAACAAAGACAGAGACAGAGAACACGGTTGTAAACTTAACTGGGGAAGAACTGTATGCTGCCACCAATGTTGTGCTGGCTAAAGGACTGAACTTCACTCTGGTACCGATGAAGCTGCCGACATTGAACATCGTCGCAAGGATAGAGATTGCCGTTGGGAACCAAAACACGGAACAGGAAGACCAAATTCGACACGAAACGGCGTGAATCCTCAGTTGAGCTAAATCCCCTCACAGTAATCTACCTCGAGAGGAAAAACTATTACTAAACAGATTATGCCAGCTTGACGACATTGTGATACTCCCAACAGTTAAGGGAAATGCAACAGTACTGATGAAATCGGACGACTACCACAATAAGGTTGTGAGCCTTTTAGAAGTATCTACGTAAACTGAGGTTTGAAGTAGCATCTCTTGTCAATAACTCTTCAGAAATCGAACAAGAAACTAGACTGAAAAGAAACAACACCTCTACTCCTTGGTTCTATGGCTTGCCAAAAATACATAAACCAGAAGTGCTTTTATGGCCTATTGTCAGTGCAATTAACTCCAGACTCATCCACTAGCCCGCTATGTTGCTGACCATTGTCAGAAGGCATTGCTTCGACTGTCAGAAATAGCTCTCACTTCGTTGAAATCATTTCATCACTCAAAATTAAAGAAACTGACATCTTAGTGAGATTTGATGTCATGTCGCTCTACACCAATGTACCTGTGGAAGAAGCAGTGGCAATAATACGCACCAAGCTATCGGCCCTTAACATCTCAGAATAAAGGGCAGACTTGGCCGAGTTTTGTCTCAAATCAACGTTCTTCCAATATGATGGGAAATTTTATGCCAAAGTGGAAGGAGCAGCCATGGGCTCACCGCTTTCGCCGATAGTGCCGAAAATCTTTATGGAGGTGCTGGAGATGGAAATGTTGGACAACGCGCCCCTCAAACCGTGTCTGTGGTTACGCTTTGTTGACGATACCTTCGTTGTGTGGCCTCATGTTGTGTGCCCATGACAAATTCCTGGATTATATAAATAAAGCACATCCTAAAATTAATTTCACTATGGAAACGGAGGAACAAGGACAGCTGCCATTCCTAGAAGTGCTAGTAACCAAACGTGATGACGGGAACCTTGGACACTCAGTTTATCAGAAGCTAACACATACAAACAGATATTTAAATGCTGCGTCGCACCACCATCCAGCGACAAAAAGAGGCGACGTCATGACCTTGTGTATAAGAGCGATGAAAGTGTGTGATGCAAATAGTTTGACGACAGAGTTGGAGGCACTGCAACCCACGTTCAGGTCCAATGGCTACCACAACCATTGTATTAGACGAGCATTGTATGCAGCCACGACAGGGAGAGACGCTGATTCAGGATCTAATCAAGCCACTTCTCAGGAACGCAAAGTAGTTGTTTTACCCTGCATAAGTGGCGTTACAGACAGACTCGGAAAGCTAGTTAAGGAAGTTGACATAAAACCTGTCTACAAAACGCACAGCATGGTCAGTAACCAGCTTATCAAGGTTAAGGACAGGCTGCCTCCACTACAGGTTGCCGGCGTCTATGAGATTACGTGCACCTGTGGTCGGGTGTTCATAGGAGAGACGGGGTGCAGTGTAGTGGACAGGCTGCGTGGGATCTAACAACATCGATAAATCCACCATTGAAGGCATACAGCCAAAACTAATCAAGCCATAAACTTCAAAAACACCAGCCTTATAGTTCGCGAGGATAAATGGGGGCCAAGGAGGCTTAGAAATTGCCAAACGTCCAAACAATATAAACGAGGACAACGGAGTCAAATTACACGACGCCTGGCTCTCGCTATTGCGGACAGAGTAGGCCACGTGTCACCTCCACCAGGCCGCGCCGCGTCCCACCAGGACAATGAAACACGTGACAGTTCAGACCTTCAGATTGGCAGGGTAAATCTTACCCTCTAAACGGGCACAGGCCTTGGCTATAAAACAACACCGCACACTCATGGAAGAGACAGTTCTGTCCCAGAAGAAGACCACAGAATGAGGGTCGAAACTTTGGCTACAAGAAATATGACGCGGCGCCACCTTGACAGCCAAGAATCAACTGACTAAGGCCGCGGAAGCCTATGATTACACTTTTTATGTTGTCATTGGTATTTATTTTACTGTAACATAATCAATCAAGCATCTTTGTTCTCTGTTAATGCAACTATACTTAAAGTATTATTTTTTCAGAAGAAAATGTTCATCATTTGGAAATAACTATATCTACAGAATTATGTCAGTATAATCCAACTATTGCTGAAACAATTCTTTTCAAATCATCTAACTATATTTTTTGGGTCCTGGTTTTTTACTGTGGCCTTTAGAACTGCTGCCATAATGAGATAGTCTGATTTATTTTTTAAATATTTACAGCTAGTTGGCACTGAGGTCATCAAAATCAATTTGGCTATGGTATTTTAAAGATATCTGATACGATTTTGGGAAACCTATATGGTTGGACCAAGGATCAAATTCATATCTTCCCAAATGCCAGGCTCAAATGTTAAATACTCACTCATCAAGCTCAATTCTGATTCATCATCTTCTATCAGTGAAGGAAACAAGCAGTTACTAACAGGTTTATTGTTAAAATTGGTTTGCTTGCGTGGTAAACGGAGAAAGGTGTGTCTTGTGGAAATTATATTGCATAATAAGGAAAGGTATTTATAGGTTAAGTTACAACTCGCTTCAAGGGCACATAGTTTGTTTTGTTTAAAATCTCAATGAGCATGAAGTGTGGTGGCTGTCGCAGGGTTGTAAAGCAGGGAAACAGCTGTAATGATTGTGGAGTTCGTTTTCATCCGAAATGTGGCTACATGGAAGCTGAAAATGCACTTCACTCTCCTTGGAGTTGTTTGACTTGCAAAAGTAGCAAGGAAAAGAGGGAACTAGAAAGTAGGATCTCTTGTCTCGAATCCACAGTGGCTGAATTAACAAAAGAACTCAATGTTTTGAAGGCTGAAAAAGCAGCATTAAATGTTAAAGAATTCCAGTGGATTGCAGCCAAAACTGGAAGGAAACAACAGGACCTGCATTCTACAAATTTTCAGTTGGAAGTTTCCAATACTTTTGGGGTGTTGGAGAATCTAACTGAGGATGTATCAGATACCACAGCAGGGCTGTCTCATTGCAACAAAGCTGTAAAAATGCACACATTGTGCAAAGCTCGTAAAAAGAAATCCAAGAAGGTGTTATTGCTTGGAAGTAGTCACAGTAGGGGGTTAAGTGCAATGTTACAGTCAAGCCTGGGCTCTGATGTTGAGGTGTGTAGTATATTTAAGCCTAATGCAGAACTTGGCAATGTTGTGGATGAAATTTCAAGCCTGGGGAAAGATCTTACTAAAGAGGATCATATAATTATAGTTGGGGGTCCTGGAAATAGTCTGTCCATAAATCTCAATTATTGTGTTGAAACAGACATTGACAACATTGCTAAAAACACCACTAACACCAATGTTGGTTTTGTTGACCTGTTCAAGCGTTATGATCAACCCTGGATGCGTGGTCATGTACAGCGTACACAGGCAGATCTGAAGCGTGCATTGTGTCAGGCTGACCGAACACACATTGGTCTGATAGATGTTTCTGGCATAACACGGAGTGACCATACCTCCCATGGACTCCACCTGAATGTTCGGGGCAAGCAGAAGTTAACGCAACTGATTGCCAATAGCATCAGGAGAGGCAGGTTGGATGTGAACCCCATCCCAGTGGTAATTGGTGGTAGGACTCAGTCTTTTTTAGGCCAAATGTCAAGAGTAGGAAGTGTTATTTAAGAAATGTACATAATGGTATTACAGTAAAAAATAAAGAATGTCAGTCTAAAATAGCTTTGTTCAATCAGAACATTAGGGGTATCCCAAGCAAACTTGATGAGTTGATAATATCTATAGAAGAAACCCAAAAATCATTGAATCTTAACATAAATATCGTATGTCTGACAGAACATCATCTGAAGAATTCTGAAATAGGTCTCCTCCCTTTTATTGGATATAGATTAGTTTCTTGTTATTGCAGGTTAGAGATGAGAATGGGTGGTGCAGCAATATATGTAAAAGAAAATACTGAGACAAAATCGTTAGACGTAAGTAAATACTGTATAGAACAAGATTTTGAATGTTGTGCAATACAGTTAGAATTAGAAAACAAATATCTTATAGTGCTGACAGTATATAGGGCTCCCACAGGAGACTTCAGTAAATTTTGTAATAAACTTGAGGCAGTTCTAATAAACTTATCACGTACTAAAAGGGAAATTATCCTCTGTGGAGACTTCAACATAAATTTTGCTGTAGAATGTAACCAGACAGATTATCTTCTAGGAATGCTTAGATCATTCAATCTCTATCAAACTGTAAATTTCCCAACTAGAACACAAAAAGATAGTAGTACCATTATTGATAACATTTTTGTAGAGCACAATAAATTAGAAACACTTGGATCAATTCCAATGGAAAATGGTTTGTCAGACCATAATGCTCAAATAATTACTTTGGATGTTGTGGGAAACGAAAATAACAAAAGAAAGGATTTGTCAGAGTTAGGCCATTAAAGAACAATTCAATAAAAACATTAAATGATGAACTTCTCAATGAGGACTGGAGCACTGTTTATAATTAAAAGGGGTAAACAATAAATTCAATTACTTTCACCAAAGGTTTTAGAAATTTACAAAAGGTGTCTCCCTACAAAACTAGCTCCAATTGGTCAAAAACGAGTAAACAAAATTGGGTTACAATTGGTATTAAAACATCTTGCAGACATAAAGGGAATTGTATGTAAAAGTTAGGAATACTGATAATATGCTTCTCAGACAACATTACAAAACTTACAGTAGAATTTTAACCAAAGTAATAAAAGAAGCTAAACGTTTGGCCATAAACAATGAGATTAGTAGTTCAGATAATAAGATAAAAAGTATCTGGAACATTATTAAAAGAGAAACAACTGTATCATCCTTGAACATAAACCTATATCTATAAGCATTAATGATAAGCTTGTAACTGACCCCTCTTATGTAGGAAGTGCTTTCAATAACTACTTCTTAACAGTTGTTGAAAAAATAAAAGGAAAATATATTGGGAATATGGATGCTATAGCAATACTTAAATCCTTGTCACCAAAAACAGCACCTATGTCTATATTTCCCACCAGTCAAAATGAAATTGAAAAAAATTATTAAATCCCTCAAAATAAAGTCATTTGGTTATGATGAGGTTTCAACCCATGTAGTAAAACAATGTAACACCAGCATTAGTAGAGTTATTAGTCATATATGTAATAGTTCTTTTGAAGAAGGTATCTTCCCTGACTCACTCAAGAAGTCAATAATCAAACCGCTTTATAAAAAGGGTGAACCTCAAAAGATTGAAATTACAGACCATATCACTTCTACCAGCATTTTCAAAAATCTTTGAAAAAGCAATGTACAGAAGGGTGTATACACATCTACAAAAGAATGACCTACTCAGTAAAGTACAGTTTGGTTTTAGACAAGGCGTTTCAACAGATTCAGCAATTTTTGCTTTTGTAAATGACGTACTGGAATCAATGCATAAAAAATTAAATTCCCTAGGTATATTCTGTGATCTTGCTAAGGCTTTTGACTGTGTTGATCATGAGATTCTAGTAGGTAAATTAGACCACTATGGAGTTAGTGGTAAGCCAGGACATTGGTTTAAATCGTACCTGGAAAATAGAAAGCAATGTGTATCACTGAAAGATGCTAATACAGGAGATGTTATAAACTCAGAATGGGTATAGTTAAATGTGGTGTGCCTCAGGGTTCAATTCTTGGCCCTCTGCTGTTCTTAATCTATATAAATGATATCCCACATATACTAGGTGATAATGAACACATGGTGCTCTTTGCAGATGATACTAGCATATCCTTGAAAGACCCATCAGCACAAAACCTCGAAAACACAGCAAATGAATGTTATAAAGAAAATTAACAGGTGGTTTAATGCCAACAAACTAATACTTAATGTAGAAAAGACACAGTTACTTCAGTTTGTTACAAAAATAAATGATCAGCTATAATGTGATATCAGAAGGAAAAGCAATCAATGAAAGCAGTTTCACAAAATTCCTGGGTGTATATATAGATAACAAATTGAATTGGAAACAGCATATTCAACAACTTCTTAAAAAACTGAATTCTGCAACATTTTCACTGAGGGTAATATCTAGAATAGCTAATATAGAAACCAGAAAGTTAGTATATTTTGCATATTTTCATTCCCTGCTCACTTATGGCATCTCATTCTGGGGAAACTCGTCACAAGCACATTGGGTATTTAAATTGCAAAAAGCGTGCTATAAGAACTATTTGTGGAGCAAGCCCACAGACGTCGTGCAGAAATCTATTTAAACACCTGGGGTATACTAACAATGCCAGCACAGTATGTATACTCTGTACTATCATTTGTAGTGGAAAATCCTGAACACTTCAATCTTAATGCTGACATACATAGCCATAATACTAGGAATAAATATAATATTCACAAGGATTACAAATCACTGTCAATTGTACAGAAAGGGTTAACATTTACTGGAGCTTCCTTATTCAATGTATTACCACAGAAATTAAATGTTATCTACAAAAACCCAACTACTTTAAGTCCAAACTGAAAGAGTTTCTGCTTCAGAACCCATTTTACTCTGTGAAAGAATTTTCTTCTTGGAATTTGGTAACTAAGAATGACTGATAAAATAGTAGTATGGAAGGGGAAGGTGACAAAATTATCCACAGTTACTAAAATGATGTATGAAGTAATTACACTGTTTACAAAATTTCACTCATATATAGGAACTAACATGGATAGCATGCACTCAAAAACTGCTGTGAAAAATTATCATACTAACAGGTTTTACAGTAATTGACTGCTTATGAGTTGTTGGTAATATAATTGATATTGCTAATAGGTTTGTGTACTGTTCCACATAAATAGCAACTAACATAATATAATATGTAGTCACAAATTACAGTGAAACATATCATGGTAACTGGTTGGTAAGAAAATAACTGGTTATTAGATGCTGGTAACAAGTGTATACACTGTTCCACATAATAAGTATTAATTAACACGGGATTGTATTTGTAGCTTACAGGAGATATTGGTTATACTAATGGGTTGTTGCTAACTTGTTGTCAATATATAATAATATTATCAATTATATAGTAATATTGACATTACTAATAAGTGTATGTACTGTTCCACATCCCCGAGATTATTCTCACATGGGATCAAAGTGAACATATCTATCTATCTATCAGTCCAGATGATCTCCACTTGTAGGGTGTGAGAGAATTTATTCTCTCTCTCTTCCAGGTAATCATTCTAGGTATCCTCTCAGCATATTGACTCTCACACTAACTGTGCTTTCATTCCCAAATCTGTAGGATACAACCACAGTTTTTCACTTTGTTGTACCCACCGTTCAGATACCCTTTTGTTTGAACCTACTGTAAATAAATATATATCCATTTCAGTTTTTGTTGCCTTTCAATTTTTTCTTGTCTCAATCATTACTATCAGGTTGATAAGTTTGTCTTTGAACTTGTCGTCTAACTCCAACTCATTATGCTTAAGGCATGCCTCATTCCAAGTCTCAATCTTCGGCATATCAGCTATATTAAATCCTTTAATCATTTTTCATGTCCTGGTAATTACAAGTAGATCCGTTGAGATTTTTCCTTTGAGGGTCCTAAATAGATGTGTTTTTATGTGTGTAGTTTACCTGTCTACTGTACAATCCTTAATATGAAAGACCTGGGCTTTGTTTGAGTGTTTTATTTTTGTAGTCCTAATGTAAATTACCTTTGGCTAATTTTGTTTTGACTCCCCTAAACCACATGGCAGTGGAGTGCATTCCCTGGAGATCATCTTTAGTGGCAGAGTTGCTAAGGCAGATCACAGAGATTATTATTTTTATCCTTGACCATCTTCCATTAGCTGTGAGACTTTTGATATCATCAATAAATTAACTTAAATTCTGTTGAAACTGAATAACAATCCAACGCGAAAATATTTATTATATCATTCTAGTAGTATATGTAACTTTTCTAGGGTACACAACAGCAAATGAGCCAAATATAAACACAAATAATGTTTTATACCTCCGAATTTATCTGATTATATCTTGCTATCTGAGCAAACTGCTTAAATGCTACCAATCAGTTTGTTGATTAATACATAAGTTCTTTGTTCTGCTTTCTATCAAAGTAAACTTGTTTAGCATATTAAAATTTCAGTTGTATCTCCAATCTTCCAGTTCTCAGGATCTATTTTGAGATATTTCTCATTCATCAATACGAAAAAATTAAACATATTTCATTTAAGTAGGTACAAGTGCACCATTATTTTACAAAGATTTGGTGAGCATAATAATTCTACACAAAACTGTTTGTTACAACATCATCATCCTGAACAGCTTCCTGGTCAGTCTGCCAGAAACACAGTTCTTTCCAAATCTCCTGTCCTTTCATTATTCCTCTTCTGCCACTGCTGTCTATCTCACTCTTCTATCTTACACGTCTTTTTCACCCCATTAATCCATCTATCCTGTGATTTTCCCAAAGGCCTCTTCCCTTCCAGTTTTAAATTATACATTTTCTTTGTCATCCTTTTACTGCTTATCCCCTTCACTTGCCCATACTGTTGAGTCTCGATCTTCTATCACACTTCCAAAACATTTGAATTCTGATACAACCGTCACCCCCTCATCCTTGCTTACACCCTAACTAACTCTATCTTCTTTCACATTCAAATTTACGCCACACATTCAGGAGGATGGCGGTTCATATCCCCTTCCAGGCATCCAGATTTGGGTTTCCATGGTTTCCCCAAATCACTCCAGGCGAATGCCAGGATGCTTCCTTCAAAAGGCCATGGCCGAATTCCTTCCCATTCCTTGTCCCAGTCCCATCCCGCCTCTAATGACCTTGACATTGACGAGGCGTAGAGCCTTAAGTAAACAGTTTCCACATACCATCAGATGATTTCCAATCACAACAGCATTCCTGTTATTCTCCACAATCTTACTGGCCACCTCCTTAGTTATTTCATCCATAGTAAAAGTGAGGAGAGAGCACTACTGTGCCAGAGCCTGTTGTTTAACTTGTTATGCTGTTCTTTCCATACACAACTTCCCACAACTGTTTCGTTTCAAATACATAAACTGAACTCTTCTGACTTGTTCTCTGCAGACTTCTTTAGCTTTCCAGATGTGGGTTTTCCATGGTTTCCCCCAAATCACTCCAGGTGAATGCCGGGATGCTTCCTTCAAAAGGCCATGGCCGAATTCCTTCCCATTCCTTGCCCCCATCCTTTCCCGTCTCTAAAGACCACGTTGTTAAAAAGGGACGTTAAACTGTTTTTTAAAAAAAAACTTTAGCTTTCAGTGCTTCCAAACTTTACCTCTGCAGATGTTGTCATACATTTTTTGATTATTAGAGCTTTCACATACTCATAGTGCCTCTTGTAATTGCTTGACTACAAATATTAAGTACAATGTCAACCTTCTCATTGTGAATCCATGTTATTCCTCGTGAAGTCCGATTTCGAAAACTCCCGTTATCAAATATATTTGCAGAATAGCACAAGAGGGTGATTCCTGAATGGTTCTGATAGCATGTGACTACCAGCAGTAGCTAATCTGTAAACAATGTTTTATGATGCAGCTATCAGTTTGAAACTAATATAAAAGTTTGAAATGTGTGCTGATGAAAATTAAGCAAATGTTAGTACTAGTGTAGCAGAATTTCATTGCATGAAGATTTTGTCAACTTATGATATTCAAACAAGAGCAAAAAGTTAATTTCCATTTTTAGCTAAGCACAAGTCAAGTGACAATTGTTTTTCTACTGTGCTTTAAAGTTTACATTCTACTACATATTGATTTCAAACTACACCCCCTAATACAAATATGTATTCTCAATTTTAAAGGTCAGAAATCTGCTTCAATAAAATAGTTCAGTTCCCTTGAAGGAGAACCGTGGGTTTACCATTTTACATTTATTTCTGAACTATGATTGATTGGGTTGTAGCATCTAATTGTCAGACAGCATGCAAAGCACAGATAATACAGAATATAACCAAGCAGTACTGACCTGCCAAGCATGTACTGCATTGTATATTATACCAGGTGTCAGCTGAACAGCATGCTGCAAACTGACTCCTGCCAGATCAATGATTGCCACCACTCCAAAAACAGATATTGACTCATCCATTTCGAGGGCTCGGTCCAACACCATCATTCCTGCCTTAAAGACATCATCTTGGCGATGTTTCGCTGGATTGTGTACGGCAGCACGGATCAGTATCACTGTGTTGTGATGATCATTGTGATCTCTCAGAGGCAGGAATACTCTACCAAAGTTGAGTAATTTTTAAGCAACATGTAACATAAAATGACAAGTACGTCCATATTTTGTGATCAAATGAATTATCACCCTATTTCAATTTCCTAAAGGCCTACAGCATCTAACCTCTCCTGTGATCCTATTTTCACCCTGACTCTGGAAACATGTCAAACCAGTTTCCCCCACAATTTTTGATATGTCTGACCCCTTCCTTGTGTTTATTTTAATGTTCTAACCCCATCTTTTCTTTCCTTCTCATTAGTTGACTCTGTAGGCCTCTCAGTAAGTTCATTCTTCATCTTGGTTCTCTCTTCCAAATATGAAATCTTCTATCACTGAAGCAAAGCTGACATTGTCATGGCAGATCATATTCACATCCCTTTTTCCCTCATCTCTACAGTTCCCCAGAGAAACCATTTCTCACACCCATTACAATAAACTCATTTTGCTAGCACTGAAGTATAGTATGACATCACATCCACCTTTGTTTAATAAATTTGTGGTAATCTGTTTAATGGTTTGGTAGAGACTCTCCTTCGTGTGGTGCACCCCATTTTCACTGCCTGTATTAGGTGTTGTCCACTGCTTGTGAATGGCTTCCTGAAATGTGGACAGAAGAGCAGAGTGTGGTCTAGGGCACTCTCTTGCCAATGGGGTTGGAAACTGCCCTTAAAGGCGGATGAAGAGGGCAGAAGAAAATGAGAAGCCACTGCATTAAAGACCCAAAGGGTTTTTTGGACCATGTATTCCTCTCAAATTACAGATAAAAATGGATTCTTTTCGGTAAAATATTCATGAGGTAAAATAGTTTCCCAATCGGATCTCTGGGTGAGGTATACTCAAGGAGGAATCAGAATGGATAGAAACATTCTACAAATCGGAGTTTGGATTGTTAGAAGTCTGAATAGGACAAATAAAAAAGAAAACTTAAAAAGACAGATTGAAGTTAGATGTCATTAGGATTACTGAGATTAGGTGGAAGGCTACACAGTATTTCTGGTCCGGGGAACACAGAATGATTAGCCCACAAGCTTTCAGTGGAGTTACTGGTGTGGGATTTGTAATTAACATGATAGTAGGGTAAATGGGTGAGTTGTAATGAACAGTTCATTGAGAGGATTATTTTGATGAATGTCAAAACCAAGCCTGATGTGTGAATGAAGGTTTTCCCGGCATGTCGCTGAAATATAATGTTCATGGATTCTCCGCCAGATGATCTTGAAGAAATATGAGCTTTTGGCGGTGAGCTGTGGCACCATCTTTAGGTGTGACCATAAAGATTATATTTCAAAATTAAGCTTGCCCCAACGACATTAGTAAAAGTGTATATGCTAACATCACAGGAAGATAATGGAGAAATATATGATGAAATTAAAGAATTAATTCAATATGTGAAGGGGTAGGGAAATCTTAATCATGGGTGATTGGGATGTGATAGTTGGAGAAAGAAAAGAGGAATATTGTAGGAAGTTTTGGTCTAGGTGAAAAATTTGAATGAACAAGCAGGTTTCTAGAATTTTGTGGCAAAAATTACACTCATCTTGGTGAACGCACCTGGAAACATCCAGGGATCCAGGTAGATATCATGGTCAAACAGAGATTCAAGAATCAAATTCTAGACTGTAAAGCATTCCCAGGAACTGCCAGAGACTCTAACCACAATCTAATAGTTTTGAAGTGTGTGCTGAAATTCAAGAGAATGAAGAAGCAACACAGGCAGAACAGACTCAAGCTGATAGAAACAGATGTCAGATTTGGAGCATTTTTGTTGGGGACTATTTTTTTCCATCTGTCTGCTAAACGCATATAACTATGTTGTGTGTGATATTTTTGTTTGTGGAATGTGTAGGTTATGAGCCAGAGATTGGGGAAACTACAATCAGAATGGTCAGTATGTGGGAACCAGGACTCAATTCTGGTCCTTTTGTGCCTCCACGAAACAGCATTGTGGTGCCCTAATGTGCTCAGTTGTCATTTGTTTAATTAATGATTCTGTTCTTATTTTACAGCTAGGTTATTTGCAAAAGAAACAGTGACATTTAATAGGGTGCGACCATGACCACAAACTTGTGTTCAATTTCATGCATAAGGGAGTGGGAAAATTTTCTTTTGTTGGTAAGGATGTCAGGGATTGGAACAAATTACCAAGCTTAGTGATGAATAATTTGCCAAAAACGCTTAAGGAATTTAAAATTAAAATTTGTAAATCGGAAAACTAAATTGGGAAGCAATTTAACTTTCCAAATATATATATATATATATATAAGATGACTATGGGAATTGCCACCAGAGTGTTAGCTCCATTGCAATTAAATTAATAATAATACAAGCAGACAGGTCATATAGAGATAAATAGCAAATTGGATATGAAAAATAATTAGATAATTTTGTTTAGAATGAAGAGCCAGTTTACTAGCCATGAAGACAGAAAAATGAAGGGTTTCCATCATTGCATAGTGATAAGAAAGGTCCTGTCTCTATTGATGAGGGAAATGATGGAATGTACCAGGGAAGTAAGAGAACTGGGCATTCCCTTGGGTATCCAAAACAGAAGATGAAAGTATGTGAAGGAGAGACTTTATATTTGTCTATGGAAATTACTACAGAACACACTCAATAAATGATATCATAAAAGTAATGTTAGGAATCATTGGAAGAGTTTAGATGGTGCATATGAGGCATTCATTGATTGAGGGGCATGTTTAGATACTGACGGCAGAATTGTCACCAGAGTATAACCCCACACATTACTTTTACTTTATTCACATTTTTACTTAAAATTTTCATTGATTTTGGTTTACTGTTCTAAACTACACTTCATTGGTTAAACTCTATTACTCCGCCACTAAAAAAAAGAAACCTTTTACCTTTCTTATGCTGGAAATGAAATTTTAATTTATGTTCATTATTGTCTTCTCTTACTTTCCACATATTATTCATAACTTTTCACTAGTTCCAATCTAATCCTTGCTTCAGCCAGCGCATTCAAAAACACAAACAAACTTTCTCAAACTACAGTTAGATGTTAAAATTCTGAAACCTTTAATCACTACATGACAGCTGTAATCATGGTATGTAGATGCTGTATGGAATAAGCCATAATGGTTATAAAGCTGGAAAAGGAGGTTTTACTTTACAACATGTTTTGCTTAAGTAGGCTAGTTGTTCATTCAGAAAGGTACAATTTGCTTACCCCATATCTAACATCTCTTGAATCTGGTAAAGCGAAGGACTCCGATTTTCAAACCACTCTGTGCGCTTTGTACGCATCTGGTAAAAATTAATCATTTTGCGATGCACCTTTTCATGATCGAACTTGCAGCCACGTAGAAATCGCATAATATGCATGGCATCTGTTATCAGAAAACACAAGAAATTGATCATGGAGTTGATTTTTGATTTTAGAGAATTTTATCAAATTTTAAATGTTAAGAACAAATGTCTTTTCATACAAAAGCTATATTCTGTTTAAAACAAATAATAATATACCATTTTGAAATATTTCAGCACACACACTTATTATAAAATGTTAAAAGTCACATGCATTATTCTAACAGAATCAGTCTACTCTTAAACAAATAATCATATTTCTACCACACAAAGATATTCTTTGTGTGTTTAAGTTTTTGTTATACCTAAAACTGCTTTTGTGGGTACTCTATTATTTGGAAGTGGATAAATTTAAATTCATCGTGAAAAGCCATGTTAATGATGGTATTTGTCTCTCAATATACAGCTTGGAATATCAAAAAGCATTTTCAGTAAACCTCTTCTCTCAGAATAATCAGTGTATGAATGCTACAGGATCTGAACCTTTATCTGACAAAACAATTACTGTATCAGTAGTAAAAGAAATCTACATTCATCACTTCTCCTTAAATAACATCCAGTGGTGTGGCTATCACAGGGCTAGGTGGGACCATATGCCAGGGGCCCCTGCCAACAAACCTCACAAGACATGGTAGAGCTTTATTTATCAGGTTGGCCTGAGGGTCCCTATTTTCTTTTTTGTACTGGGGCCCTTATTAACCTAGCTAGGTCACTGATAACACCATGAAAATTGTAGATTGAACATTAGCTGTCACATGTGTCTAAAAACAAGAAATACAACACCACCATCCTATCTCAAAAATATTTTTATTATCAGATAGTACTATAATAACTGTAATGTTAAAAAGTAAAACAGAAGAGGTGAGTTAAAATTCCAGCTTGCATTAAGATATTAAAAATCTAGTCAATAAATTTCATGAAATGATTTATTCTGTAGGAGAGCACTATTCATCCTAGTATATTGTGTCTTCCTGATAATTTTAATAACTAAAAGAATACAAGGCTGATCGGTGTTCTTAAGTACACAGGATTAAACAGATAATGAATCTGAACAAACAAATCTTTTGTTATTAAACATTTCTTTTCAGATAAATTGACCAGTCTGACTGAGCAATTTAGACAGTTAAAGAAATTTAAGAAATTCTTTGCAGACTCCAGATGCAATTTATTTTATGTATTCCTCAAGGGTTATGTGGATTTATTACAAAAGTTTTAAAGTATCTGATATCAATCAATCTAAAACAATATATCTGCAGTCAGGAGACTTGCATAATATGAAAGAAATAGATTGTTTTTTTTTTAATTTCTTTATAAAACTGCAAATAAATGAAACTAAGAAGTTTTAAAATGGATACAGGAGAGAATACAAAATTGATAAAAGGAAATAAAGCAAAATCCCAGTCAAATACAAAATTGCATGAGACCTAATAAAGTCTCATTTAGAAAATAACAAACCTAATGTTATTTTTCACAACGACTCTTGCAAAATTTGCAACTTGAAGAATCAGATGTTTAGAATTACTAAATAAATTACACCCATCTCCATGTTTATTCAAAATGGTGAAATATTAACTTGTACTGTCACAGGTCTCCTCACTGCTACTTTCCAATTGCAAGAATGTTTGTGCCATTTTCAAGAAGTATAGCTGACATGTGAGTGATCTCTGTAAGCAAAATTAACTACCGTGGACCACTGATACATGAACTAGTATGACATGACCTGACATTAAGCACAAGAAGAATATGTCGTTTGTCTGTGTGGAATAATATACCTGAATAATTTAATTGTAATGGAGCACCTGGCCCAATGGCAATTTCCCTACACAACTCCATTCCTATTTAATAATTCTCTTTTAATTTTAAAATTCTCTGATTGCAGTATCACCACCCACATACTTTTACTCTTTACGAAATTTAAATTCTTTCTGTGTTACTGGTAAATTTTTGATCATTTACCACAGTAAATTATTCTCACCTCCACTCAGTGGCGTAGCTAGGTCAACAAGGGCCCCGGTGCAAAAAATTTATTTTGGGCCCTCAGGCCAGATGGGCGACCCTTTTTTTTGCTTTGTGTTGCTGGTAGGGGCCCCCTGAGCTGAGGATGGGGGCCCTTGAGTTGTGCTTAGGGGCCCCCCTGAGCAGTGGGGGGCTTTCTGATGTCTCAGGGGCCCCCTTAGATGACTGTAGATCTAAAAAAAAGAGTCGCCAGTTTGCCATGAAGGCTCATGGGCCCTCTCAACCGCGCTTGGAGGCTCCCAGAGGTATGCTTGGGGGCCCCCAGAGGTATGCTTGGGGGCCCCCTGAGCGTAGGGACCCCGGTAAACTGCACCGCCTAGCCCCATAGTACTACGCCCCTGCCTCCACTGCAAATAAAAAAAAATTTTGACACTCCATTATGCCTGAAATCAAGAGCCAACTTGAGGTCACAGCCATCTCTTATCTTCCATATACTACTCCTAATTCTTCTCCAGTACCCAACCAAGCATCAACAAATGCTTTATACAATCTCAGAACTCCCCTGTATTCCAATTAGTCCTAACACTGCTCCTCTGTCAGTTTTGTGTAATGTTCTGCAGTAATTTCTATAAACAAAGCTTTGCACTCCCTCCAACTTCAGCATCTGATACCCAAAATGTGGGTCCCATACTACACAACCAAATTCCAGCAGTAGTGAACTAGAATAATTTTGGAAAACTAATCAGTCTCTGATATAACCTAATGTATACCGGTATATTATTTCTGGTGTAAACAAATGGAAAATTTTAAAAGTTAATTTGAATATTTGCGTCAAAATTATCTGAAAAGGCATTTTGCTCATGTAACATGTTGACTTACTTAACTGCTACCTACGTTTTCTAGTACAGTAGAACTCCAAATATCCGAATCAATTGGGACCGGACCCCATTCGGATAATCAAAAATTCGGATAATCGGATTTTTTCTAAAAAAAAAAAAAGGACTCCCTTTTTAATTAATTATTGTATTCATGTTCAAATTGCCTTCTTTCCCAAGGTTTTTGGTGCTTTTGCACTTCAGGGATGAAAATTTCGTCGTACCAGTCGTTAAACAAAGCTGCAGTCATCCAAACTTAGGTTGGTTTTCATAAAAGAGGGGAAGCTTCTTCGCAGTACGTTTCCGTCTTAATTAAAAAAGCGATTCGGATAATCGGAGTTCGGATAATTGGAGTTCTACTGTACTGCTTCCCTAAACCAAAGCTCAGTTTATAATAACTCTTTATAGGTGTATAGGCCCTATAAGTTACTGTAGTTTAAATCCTAACATTGAAATGAACGCTGAGAAAGACTTCATTCTCATTTAAAGTTGCTTAGTTATATATACTGTCACCATATGTCTGTTAAGCGTGTAACTTTGTATGTTCTGTATGATAAGTGAAATATGTAGTTGTCAGGCCGGAATTGGGGCTGTCGGGTCCCAGCATTCGTCTAGAGATGGTTGCGGAAAACCACCTAAAAGCTGCATCAGGACGGTCAGCTCGTAGGGGCCTGGGCTCGTGTCCTTTCCTGTTGTACCTCGCCAATCGAGTGTTCTTCGCCGCACTGGTGGGTTGTACATATTTTTGAATAAAATAATTGTGTTGTTGTTAGGCCTAATGACATACAGAAATGGAATCAATTGTTTCAAAATTTATTTTCTTTCTGTCTGTCTTTTGAATGCATGAGATTCACAGAAAAACCGTTGGTCGAATTTTAATGGGGACTTGAAAACGTACAGTTCCTAGTCCTCAAATTAAAATAGTGTTAGTTTCGTTTTGATGTGAAGTTGGAAAGCTGAGAAATGTTGGATAAAAAGGTAAACAAATTAGTATCAATTTTCGTTGAATGGAATTTACGCAAAAACCAGTGGCCAGATTATGATGGGATTTTGAACAACGTATGCATTTAGTGCTGGCGGTAACATAGGGTAGTAACCTACGTTTCATTTTGATGTGAAGCAGAAAAACTGAGCTGAATATCATCAGCTTTTACATAGAACCACGATTTATACAAGAACTACTGGTCGGAATTAGTTAAATCTCACAGTAAAAATGCATATTTATGATCTGGGCATATGAAAAACATCGTATTATTCGGAGCAATTAAGATACCGGTAGGGCCTACTTATTTCATCGTTGACGATTTCTTAACTGTGACGTGATCAGTTTAAGCGGGGTTTAGACGACCGGACCGGACCTGATAAAACGGGTGCTCCGACCTGAGAATACGTGACGTGTAAACGCAACACCGGACCAGATGTAGGCGGGGCGACGTGATCGGGTGATCGGGTCAAAAATACTCCCGATATCGTGTCCCCCCACCTTCCCACACTTACAACCACGTGACCCGCGCTCCAAGTCACCCCCTCCACCTCATTGTTATTCTTTGTCGCGGGCTTATTTGTTTAATGTAGGACTGTTGATATTTTAAAAAATATCGGATTTTCGATATATCGATATTTAAAAAAATATTTATATCGGATTCGATATATCTAAGAAAAAGTATCGATATATCGACCCTATTATAAAAAAATAAAATAAAAAAAAAACAATGTTACAAAAACAAATCATTTTTAAAAAAGGGCGAAGTCTTGTGGCTATTTAATGATGAAGAGATGTGAGATATTTTTCTGAATCAAGTATTGATTTTCTTGAAAAAAATGGTTTGTCATGACGTTACGGATAAATAATATTATTTTTAATTGTGATTTAGCCATTATACTACTACTTTACTAAAAGGAAAGGCATAATTTTTATGATTTACTCGAAGACTTGTGAATCCAGAAAGAGCATCGAGGGAAATCTTGGCTTTTGTGAGTTTAAAAGCTCAATAATGCAACATTGTAGAGGCATTTATTTAGGTTGATGTTCTATTATCAGAGTTTGCATAATGACCAAGTCACTTTTTTTTACAAGTATTGTTTTATGTGGAATTTAATTTCTTTTTGTAGGTTGATAGCTTATTCTGAGTCTTCTTACTTTTTTGGACCAAATGTTTGCACCTTAGCAAAGATTGTGTATCAGAATTTATCAATATTCCTGCTTACATCCAATTTTCATGTCAAAATACTTTCCTCGACAACGCACGCTCATGTAAAACAACGGGTTCGAGTCCGATTCGTTCTGTGCGAGCGACGCCGTGTCTGCATTGATCGGTGTAGGACTACTTGTAACTTCCAAATTAAATGTAGTAACAAAGTAAAATTAATTGTGTTTTTTATGCTTCTGATCTTTGTGCAAAACTGAAATTTAAGGCATATAGCCTCATCAAGAAGAAAGCAAATAACGTACAAATTTTCTCTAAGACGTTTCAGCGTTAAATTGGCATTGAAAAATCACAGGAACTTTTCTTATACTGTGGGCATGAAACAAAGTATGTTTACCAAATTACCATTTTCGAGGACAACTGGATGTTGCATAGAATTATGATGAGAGAATGTCATAGTCATTTAAAAGAGTTTCAAATCCAAAAAAGTTCCAAACTGAGGTCGTGAATGAAGTAAAATTTTGCACCAAAACTCATGTCAGAAACTTCATTGGACATACTTTTCAAGAGCATGAACTCATGTTTTTCCCGTTGTTTCTTCTACTATAAATGGAGAACTGCCTACATTAATTGATAATTTCCCCTTCTTTGATATTGCTTTGCAAATGGGTAACGCTTTACCATAATACAATTTTTTAAAGCTGAGATTCTAGGTGGAATGCAAGATTTAGGGCGAGGGGTGGGGGCAAACTGGGGTACTTGCTCTGGGCGATAACTTGAGGGGTGGGGGGCGGCAAAATCGTGTCCAACAATGCGTTGGCAAACAGTTAAAGTGATGACATCAATGCGTTTGGCCAACAATCAAGGAGGCGATTCTCGGCTGATTCTCGGGGTCTGGCTGGCAACAATGTTTGAAGAGGCGGCAATCTCAGTTTTTTCCCGGCTTGAAAATATCGTAGAGCCGCTACTGTCAAGGCAGTTCCTTTGGCGTTAACAAATTGTTTTTTAAAGGCACCAATCTATAATAATAAGTTTTTAGCATAGCGCTTTGTAAAGGCAATCCAAAAGTGGTAGATTCTTTTTTTCAATTTCTTCTCTTAATAAATTCGTAAGTGATATAACAAAACTGGCTGTGACATAATTTTGGAGCTCAATTCTTCTGTTGGTATGGAACAAGAAGCGTATCCAATTCGAGCGAAATATTTAACTGTGGAGTGCGAGATACAGGCTTATAATTTCCGGGACATTTCTGGGTCTAAAAAGTATTTTAGCGGTATGTTTAAAGAGTGAACAAAAATGCAAATTACTAAAAAATTATATTTTAGGTAAATATGCTATCAAACGTATATATAGCACCTCTTTTAGGTTTATTAATTAAACTATGGTAGAAATTCAACATCAGGTATTATGAATCAAAAGGAGAAATTCTAAACTTAAAACAAAAATTAACCACCTCGTTAGGAATTTTTTACTTTGGTACAAAATCAACATCGGGTATTATCAATCAAAATCTCAAAACTATTAAACAAAAACTGAACACTTCTGTTATGCTCATTAATTAAAATTAGGTAGAAAATCAGCATCAGGTTTTATCAACAAATAAAAAAAAATTAGCATCTATCTTTTGGTAAATCAAAATAAACATCAATCAAAATAGATCTTAATCAACTACTTTTAAAATATTTATTATTAGATTTTGCCATTTTCATAAATATTTCTCCGTCACTGCTTTGCAAAACTGATCAATTTCTCAGCAAGAGTCTTCAAAATTGATTGAGTTTGCAGTTCAGCCTTGATCAAATCCATGAACGTTCTGTTTTACTCTTATTTCATAAATTATTCAACGCGCTAAAACTTGTCTCGTAAAAGTCATTGCTTGTTGGAATTGAAAAAATAAAACCAACTTTTTTTAAAAAATATTCAAAATCATTAAAAATGCTTATCCTAAAGAAATTGGCCCAGATTTTATCGTTTGGAAAGTCTTTTGGAAGAACCTGAAAAACACGTTTCAGATATGTGAACTCTGTATAAAGGGAGTTAATGTTAACTGCGTCTAGAATTTTCAAAGTCCCAGAAAATTCAAAGAGTATTTTCCTGTCAGTTTCAATTCCTCTGATTTAAGGGACATTCCATCCTCCCGCTGCGAGCATGGGGTACTTGGCTTGGCCTTATGGCCACCGTGGTGAACTGAGTTTGAGAAAAAAACTAGTATACGCAAATTCCGGGAGAGTAACGCATAATTCCTGGACACGAGATCAGACACAAAATTCCGGGACATTCCCGGATTTTCCGGCTATCTGGCAACCCTACCCATACCTGGTACATTACGATTAGTTTCTTAATGCTAATACTTTTGCATTGATTGAAGACAAATTTTAAAAACTTTTCAAAATGTCCAGACAAGAATTCTAATGAATATTGAATGAGTTATTTTACCTTCGTTTTTTACTTCTACAGGCCCGCCGCTAGCTGTTTGAGCGCCCGCGTGCAATAGCGATTATGCCACCCCCTGTCCAACTACAGCCAGTGGTGTATATAGGAAATTTTCGAACCAGGGCCAAAAAACTGTGAGATTGCCGCCCCCATTGTTAGCCATTCCGAGTGTCGCCGCCGACCACCCGAAGCAGCTGTTGAGCTAAATAAAAAAGGGTCGCCTGCTACATAATATGCTGCCTTGCACGCCCGCTTACGGCGGCCCTGTTTCTCCATGTGCTCGGATCATAAATTGTTTCTTAAAATTCTATCTATGAAAATGTATTGCTTGTGCGACACAGGTAATCGTTTTCCCTTCAATAATAACTTGGAATATTCTACAAGGAAAACGGAAAATAACAACTAATTTTTTAAAAATATCGGACTCCGATATCCAGATTTCAATATCGATATATCGTCCTAAAAATATCACTCATAAATATCGATATTTTTTAAAAAATATCGATATATCGATATTTTATCAACAGCCCTAGTTTAATGTGCTCAGGGGCGTAGCTACTATGGGGCTAGGCGGTGCAGTGCACCGGGGCCCTCACGCTCAGGGGGCCCCCAAGCATACCTCAAGGGGCCCCTAAGCGCACCTCTAGGGGCCCTCAAGCGCAGGTTAGAGGGCCCACAAGCCTTCACGGCAAACTGGCGACCTTTTTTTTTGTTCTACCGTCGTCTAAGGGGCCCCTGAGAACACAGGAGCCCCTCACTGCTCAGGGGGCCCCAACCACTGCTCAGGGGCCCCTAAAGAACAATTCAAGGGCCCACATCCTCAGTTCAGGGGGCTCCTACAGGCACAAAAAACAAAAAAAAAAGGTCGCCCGTCTGGCCTGAGGGCCCAAAATAAATTTTTTGCACCGGGGCCCTTGTTGACCTAGCTACGCCACTGAATGTGCTGTGGTGTTTATTCATTTCACTTGTTTATTCTATTCAGCAATGGAAAAGGAAATAGATAATCGAGAAAAAGAATGTATTACCAACATGCTTGAGGTTCTCAAATCTTTAAAACATTTATGGGACCCAAGCAACGAACTGTATTTAATAAAGATCTAAGTAGGCAGCAAGGGTATGGCCGGCATTACACAGTAAAAGATCTTTGTCCAAGATCTTTTATAAAACATTTTATCATATTTCTTTTATCAAAGATATTTTATGATATTTTTTCAGTCGCATTACACTATATAAATTTTTTCTTCATAGTTCTCTGAAATGAATGAAATAAACTTGTAAGCTTTTGCAGACGCAGTTAGTGCAACTGTCGAAATATGTATTTTATTGAAGATAAAGAAGAGAAGTAAACATATTTAGGTTACACCGTGGATTACGAGACTTGATATGATAGGAGTTCATCAAAGTTTAGTGAAAGAGCTGCAATGTGAGGACATGACAAATTATAAAAGTTATGGTCGATGCTGAAGTATAGTTCCAATAAATTCTTACCAAAACATTTTCATAAATTTCTACATCAGAATTATTTATCCATATATACTATTGGGTGTTTATTTTTATGGTGTATGTGCCATGGGTTTTACTCGATTGCTGGTGGCGGATCTACACCATTCTGCAATATAGCACACGCACTGGTCTGCGCATTCCGTCTGTTATTACTGTATTCCAGAAACCTGCCAAATACTAGTTTCTTAACACATTAATTTCCTTTTTTTACCGTCTTTTACAGTACAGCCTTCTATCAGTAGCACTAATTAACTTTGCATAAGTGTTCATTTTTTTATTCCTAATCTAATAGTTACTTGTTTCTGACTTTACAACATTTCCTTCTGTTCAGACTCAGAAATAAAGATTTTCGTGGATTCGGCAGTCATAACCAACTTTGGTAACGTCCCTTGCGCCATTTTCTTTGTTTACTTTTGCAGGATGTTGAAATCTTTTATAAAATGTAATGTCAACGTCTTACATTTTATAAAAGAAATCTTTTATAAAATATGCCCCATTACACTGTAAAATATTTTATAAAATATCTTTTATCAAAGATCTTTTACAGTGTAATGCCGGCCTATGAAACTGTTCTAGAGATGTACAGAAACATTAGGACGTCTGCGACTTTAAAAGATCTTAAAAAAAAAGTTATAAAACATGAGGAATTGAACATGAAAATCTGGGCGTGTCAATATGCACACCAAACAGTAACGACCAAGGGAAAATCTGGTAGAGTGGTGGGGGAACCCTTTATCGGGTGCCCGTTTTATCGGACCCGTTGTTTCAGATCCGGTCCGGTCGTCTAAACCCCTCTTTAATCCGTACATTAATAGTTCACGTAAACGAAGTAGCACTTTCAATTTTTGAGTGCATCTAATTTCATGGAACTTTTGACATTTTGCTGATTAGCAATTACTGTTCGATCGGAAAAACGTTCATAAATTTTGGCCAGTTTAAATCTGTTTGTTTTGGTTAATACAGCTTCCATTGCAAATATCACTTGTTTTATGGATTGGTAATCAGACCTAAATTATGAATTGGCTTAAAAGCTTAACTAAACGACACATGGATTGCAGGCATACGCTAAATACAAGGGAACGAAAACTGGCTTTTACCAAGGACTGACATAACGCACTCTGATTGATGTATGTTTCATATCGGTTGCCTAACTGCTCTTTTTTCACGTTTTTATTTTATTAATAACAATGTATTTTAATCTCTTATTTGACAAATTGGGTTCATTTTCTGCACTCTTGCAACTTAATCTATCATTGTAATTTAAACTTTCTTGGTTTTCTTTTTGTGTTTAGTATTGTATAACCTTACTTTTCTTCTTTCATCATTTTCCACAATAAATCAAATGCTTTGATATCTCTTTATACCACCTGTCCAATATGTTCTTCCTAGTTGAGTCAACCATCAAATGTTTGCCAAGATATTATCACTTAAGGTATTCAACGAATAATTATTCCCTCACCCTATAATAATAATTTTCAAAAAATCATAATAATAAAAAAATCTTTACCGTTTCATCTATGTACCCGATCAGCTGACTCCTTGGAATTTATCTACATTCCACTTTGATCTAACCAATTAGATATTAGACCTCTCTGTAGCTAGCTGTTCAGAGTTTTCTCCTGTTGTAATCGTATTGTAGAACATTGACAGAGTTAGACATAAAATGATGCTAAATAAGGTATAAAGTATTGGAGTTGGCGAAAAAGAGTTCCACAGGAAAGCGTGTTGGGATTGTTGTTATTCGTTATTCTAATGAATGATGTGTTTATGGTCTACTATCAGAATTTAGGTTAAATAAGGCTGGAGGTTTTCTCGGCGTTGAAAATGAATAAAATTTTCTCAAGTAACTCTCAAACACGACGTTTCAGCGGTCACAAACTCTGCCGCCATTGTCAAGTAGGTAGCAGAGGAGCAAAATTACTGCCAACGCCGAAGGCGTTGACTGTACCGAGTAGAGGTGCCTGAAGTTCTTTTTTTTTTAACGACATTCGCCCCTTAGTTGCAATTGGTAGGTTTGTCGCCTTTGCTTGTAGGCGTTGTCTTTACTGATGCTCCATCGGATGATCGTGAAGAGAATTCCAGTGCTACTGCCTTTGCTGTAGTGCTGGCGACCATGTCAGGTATGGTCTTCACTGCAACAGATAGTGACTGCCACAGCTGGGTCAGTGCAGTGACCGATGCATCGGTGGCAGGAGGCACTGCTGGCGTGGTGGTGCGCCATAGTCTCTCGCCTCAGGTGCTGCCGGGTGACTGGTGGTGGCAGCCGGTCACGCTTGCCGCCCCGCCCGTTCAGCTTGCCGCCCCCCGGCCGACTGGTTGCTGTCGTCGCCGGAAATGTCGTAGCTCCCTCCTGGGACCCAGTGCTAATGATGCCTGGCTGTTGGCGTTGCGTCCGCTTGTTGACGCGTAGGTTTTCTCTGCGGCGAACACACTGAATGAAGCGACATGGGTACCACCGCAGTTGCAGCAGGTGGGCTGGGCGTAGTGAGGAACGACGCAGCTGGCGACTCCATGACCGTCCCCACACCTAACGCAGCGTTCGGCCTGGGTGCAGTCTCGGGCCAGGTGCCCATCAAACCGCTGGTACCGGAAGCACTCGGCTAGCACTAGTGGCGGTCCTATTCTTCTTCTCGAACCGGAAAGAGTGTCTGAGGATGTGCTGCGGCTTGTCGGCCCGCCTAAGAGGTCTATCCGGTCGAAAGACGTATAGCGGAAATCGCTCAGAGGTCGTTGGCCGCCGCATCTGGTGAACAGCGGTAGTAACGAAGCCACCGCTTTTCAGCTGCTGGGCCACTTCCTCTTCTGCAGTCTCCGCAGGAAGCCCGCGGATGACTACCCTGGCTGGAAGTCGTGGGGTCTGGAAGGAACAGCGAATGCCCTTGCTGTCCAGAAAGTGCTGCATCCGGGATGTTGCGGCAGGAAACGCAGCCCATCTTTGGTAGGAGAGGCAAGGAGGAGTGTTGCTGTTGCCCTGAAGAATGTTGTCTGCTGCTCCGCAAAGTTGCCCTCGTGGTGGGTGATGACAGGCAGTACCGGTCCTTGCTCTGAGGACTGCTCCGGTTCTTGCTCGCAGTCAGTCGACTCCATGTTTTTTAAAAATCTTTCATTCCCCAGGCTGAGGGCGTAGAGCGTTATCTCTTTTCAAATATTTATTTTTTGTTTCATTTTACATTTTCTTATGCTCTAGTTACAAATTATTACAATTAATTTACTTATTTTATATTTACATTTTTATTTAGTATTATCTATTGTCTATTATTTACATTCCTGTTTTACCTAACATTTACATCTATTATTTACATTTCTATTTTATCTAATATTTACATCTCTGCTGTGTGAACTTTAAAGGCCATGATCATGTGGTGTAAATGACAACTGATTTTTAGAAGGTGTATGAATGGATTGGTGCAGTATTGTTGGTATCAGTATTATTGGTATAAGGAAGCTTTTAAGGCCGACAGTTTTGAGTGGTTTCATCTTTATTTAGTTATTATCTGCTTCTGTTCTGGGTCTTTCGTCAAGATTTTGTGGAAGTTGTTCGTCTTGCGTCAGTTCATTTTCATGTTCGTTTGTCGCGGGGAAGGTCTTTTTCATATTAAGGGCAATTGTTCTTGGTGGGTATAAGTATTTATGTTTCGGTTTAGTGGCTGTCCGTGGTTTTTTGATCAAAATATCTCTCATGTCCTCTCTGTGCGTCATTAGTCTGTACCCGTATTTGGCTCTTATCGTTACCAGTCTCATCTGTAGTGGAGTTATATTGGCAAGGTGGGAAACGCGTTCAGATGGGGTCCGGTAGTGCAGTTTTAGGATGCTTCTAAGCAGTCGTCTTTCCGTAACAAATAGTCTTTTAGCTGTGGGTTCGTTTATGCTTGCAAGGGGTACTGCTGCATACTCTATTATTGGTCGAATGTAAGTCTTATATGTATGAATAGCTGTTTCGTTGCTGCATCCGTAGAAGCGTCCTTGCACTAGTCGGATTAGGTTCTGTCTTTTACGTATTTTGTTTAGAGTCTCTCTAACATGCGTCTTCCAGTTTAGGTACTTGTCAATGTGGACACCAAGGTATTTTGCGCAGTCTGAAAGTGTTAGTTGTTGACGCCAGATTGTTAGTTGTATGTCATCTTGTCTTTGTTTACGTTTCTAGGTTAAATTTCTGTGTCTGAACAGCACCGTCTGCGTTTTGGTCGGGTTCGGCTTTATCCTCCATTTTCTCATCCAGTTTTGCAGTCTATCTAAGTATTGCGTCGCTCGTCTGTTTGCTGTTTTTGTATTTGGAGCTGAGCACCAGTAGGCAGTATCGTCTGTATATGCTTCGACCGCTTCATCCTGTCTGTCAGCTGCCGGGATATTCGATGTGTATTTGATGAATAGCAGGGTGAAGGGGATCCCACCCTGCGGTACTCCGGCTTCCGGTGTAAATGGGTCAGATGAGGCGTCGTTGCAGTAAACCTTGCATTGTCGTGTGTCAAGCTGGGTTTTAATAAGTCGAACAAGTTTATTTGGTATACCCAGTTTGGTTAGTTTAAACAGCAGTCCGTCATGCCAAATTTTGTCAAATTCCCGTTCAATGTCAAGGAATACAGCAAGGGTACAGTGTCCTCTGTTGTTGCTTCTGGTCACGTGTGCAGTAAGTTTTAGTAGCGGGTCGTTTGTCGAGTGATGTCTCCTGAAACCTGATTGTATGTTGGGGATTAAAGCATTTTCTTCAGCGTATTTCAGAAGTCTGTCCGTAATTATTCTGTCAAAAATCTTTCCGAAAACGTTTTGGAGCGATATGGGTCTGTAGGAGTTTGGGTCTGTAGTTGGCTTGCCAGGCTTTGGTATCATAATTATTTTGGTCTTCCTCCAGGTATTTGGTATTTTCTCTTTTGTTAGGCAGTAGTTAAAAAGTAGAGTCAGTATGGGAATTAAAATGTCCAAGGTGATTTTTCTTATATGTATCCTGGTTATTCCATCTGGTCCTGGAGCAGAATTTCGACCCGTGCATATGGCAGACAGAACTTCCGTCTCAGTGATGGATTTTATTAAATCAGCTTCTTTCTCGGTGGGTACTATCATGGAATTTAAAGTTATGGGTAGTTGAGTTTCGACTATTTGCCTAAAGTCTTCATCAAAGAGTTCGTCCTCGGGGAAGACATGCACATTTTCTAAGGTGCGTCTGAAGGCTTCTGCTTTAAGTCTGTCGTTGGCGTGATGTCTATCACTAGAGTAGTTGGCCTGGGTTGCTTCTGTCCAGTTAGTGTTTTGCATTTGTCCCAGAATTTGCGTCCTTCCCTATAGTTTAGCTGTCTGCACGTGTTGTCCCATTTCGTCTGCCTGTGCTCCGAAATTATTTTTCGTGCCTGATTGTTTAGTCTGTTCGACTCCATGTCTGCCTGGTCGCCTTCTTATATATCACGCGAAGTCCACGCTACGTCATCCTTTTTCCGGTTGGCCAATTGCTAGTGGCGGGAAACGTTTGCCACTAGCGGGAAGCTTTTCTATTGGCGGAAGTCATTAACTGCTGGCAGGTACCGTTGGATGCTGGTGCACAAGATGGACTATTGTTGTGCCATTTGGGATCCGTTTCGTAAGGGGTTGATCGAAAGTATAGAGAAAGTACAGAGAAGAGCCGCTCTATTCGTGACCGCTTGCTACAGTCCTTATGAAAGCGTCACAGAACTGATTAATAGACTAGGCTGGGAGTCTCTGGTAGATAGACGACGCACGATTCGTTTAAACTTATTGGTAAACATGTGTACTCCCACTTTCACTCACGAGTGTAGTGAAATACTTCGTCCACCAACCTATTTGAGCCGGAATGACAGGATAGATAAGATTAGAGAACTAAGGTGCCGCCATGATTCTTATATGAATTCTTTTTTCCCTCGTACCATTAGGGATTGGAATGCACAACAAAGAGATTAGCTTTGGTGCTAAGCACCCTCTGCCATCCACAATTTTGTGAATTGCAGAGTATATATGTAGATGTAGATGTAGACAAGAGAGGTGTGTGCTTTCCAAAAGTTCTGCTGCATCGTGCACTATGGTGATTGCATGTCGGTAGTTGTGGGGGTGTGGTAAATATGGCGGTTGAAAGTGGTGGACCTGATACAAAACTAATGTGTACCTATATTTCACTCCACAGCCAGGAACTACCTAGCGCAGTCCACTGGTGATTGTGTGTGGTATTAACCTCAAGTCTCCCAACGTGTACCACGGTTGTCGGTAGCTATGGGGGTGTGGGAGATATGGTGGTCGAAAATGGTAGACCTGGGACATTTCCTTATTTCTACTGAAGATCTGTGTGTCCCTATATTTCACCTTGCAGCCAGAACTACCCAGAGCAGACCACAGTCGTTTGTGTGTGGCAATAGCCTGGAGTCTTCCATCGTGAACCATAGTGATTGCATGTCGATAGTTGTGGAAGAGTTGTAGATATGGTGCTTGAAAGTGGTGGACCTGACATAAAACTAGACATATGTGTCCTTATATTTCACTCCACAGGCAGAACTACCTACCGCAGTCCACTGGTGATTGTGTGTGGTACTAACCTCAAGTCTCCCAACGTGTACTATGGTGGTGTCATGTCGGTAGCTATGGGGGTGTGGGAGAATATGGTGGTTTAAATTGGTCGCGAGGGCATTTTCATATTTCGACCAAACACATGTATGTGTCTATATTTCACTTCGCAGCCAAAAATACCCTGCACAGATCACCGATGTTCCGATGTTTGAGAGTGATGACATTAGCTTCGAGTTTCACATCATGGTGGTTGTATTAAGCTAATAGTATAAATGAAAAGCTACGTGGCCTGACTCTAAACCTCCTACCCCCCGCGTAGCTTTGCAGCCAACCCTTCCCCTACCCTCCCCCCGCCGTAGACCAGGGGTGTCCACTTAGAAAGTACATTGATTTTTTATTCGATGTTTTACGATGCATCGCTTAAAAACATCGATTTTTTTTCAGCATCGATTACTTTTATGTTTTTCTTAGCTCAACAAATACAAACCAACAATATTCGTCGGCAAATGTTGTTTTATTTATCTCTTACATGTTTCTTTAAAATTGCCAACAGAAAATGTGACAATAGTTCTATATTCACCATTTCCAGTTGTACGCAGTTAGTTTTTTGTTTGGCCCGTGTAAACACAGAGTAACACTCTACCTGCAGTGTAGAGCTGTAGTTGTAATGATGTGTTTAATTTTATGATTCTTTTGTTTATGGCTTTACACGTCGTTGACGTCGAGGTCATTGAAGGCGAGAAATGATTGAGGGCAAGGAACAGGAAAAAATTTGGCACAGGCCTTTTGAAGGAAGCATCCCGGCATTCGACTAGCGTGATTGGGGAAACCATGGAAAACCAAAACCTGGATGCCCGGACGGGGATTCAAACTCGCGTCCTCCCGAATGCGAGGCCAGAGTGTTAAGGGGCCCACAGACGACCAACTTGGTTGCCAACCTTGATGTCAACTTTGTTGTCAGCGTTTGCCACAGAGGAATCGAAATGTTGGCGACCAAGTCATAAACATCACATTCGATATTGTGTCATCATCGGGTTTTATTTGTTGGGTGTATTGCGGAAATTTATTATTTTGAATTACTGTTTTTATGTATTTAGGTTATAGAACAACTTTATTATTGAAAAATGATTGAGGGAGAATTGCAGTTTTTAGTTTTAAGTTGTGTGACGATCATATGTCTCCTGCTTGTCACAAAGGCACGATTTTTAAAGCCGCGTCCGGAATTTTAATTCCAGTTTAATGAGCGAACAACTGGTTACTGCAACTGACGATGTCCAAAAATTTTAAGAACGGGAAGTAAAATTTTCAATGAATTTGATAAAGTACGACCATTTATTGAAAGGACACGAACATGAGGATTGTATTAATGTGAATAAACGATTGTTCGTTTCACTTTTTTTGCATATCGCGTCGTCGACGTCGAGATTATTAGAGGCAGGAAAGACCAGGAGGCAATAAACGGGAAGGAATTTGGCCATAGCCTTTTGAAGGAACCATTCATTCATTCACTTGGAATGATTTGGAGAAACCATGAAAAATCCTGATCTGGATGGGCGGACGGGGATTCAAACCCGCGTCTTCTCGAATACCACTCAACCAGCACGCTCTGGCAGCTGTTCACAACCCTGATATCTTTAGCTAATGGGCAGAGCGTTGAGGTTTTTTAATTTATCATTTCTAAATATTCACTTACTCTATCCTTGAAACTTGTAGTGTAACGTAGGAAATTCAGTGATCTAAAGTACCATTAACTTAGCACGTACTCCTCTTCGGCTTCGGCTCTAGTTCTTTAGCTCAGTTTCACGTTTTTCAATTCCCTCCGGTAACAAGTTCTAACATTTGTGACTGTATTCTTATAACTGTCAATATACTTATTTAGCTCAATTTGTTGGGAAAGAACTAATGAATTTTGGTGACTCATTCTTCTCTTTGTTGCGATCCTGAAAAATTTCCTATTTCAATTCCACAGCGTCGGCAGTTCCCTTAAAGTATTGGCAAATTCACCTAAATTTGAATGTTCGGTACACTTTCCATATTCAATAGACAGTAATTTATCTCAAAAAATGATAATATAAAATATCAACTGATCAAATGAAAACATAGTTACCAGAAACAATAACATACGAGGGTAGGTCCAAAAGTTCCCGGCCTGACCTACTTAGCGGGTGGATGAAAAGTTTGAATTGCCGTGCTTCGAAGGTAATGTTTCGAGACACTAGCGCCCATATTTTCGTTCGTCTCCACAAGATCCCGCGCGCCAGAGAGAGGACCAAACATAACCTGTACGGACCATGTCAAGTGTGGAATATCGTGCGGTGATAAAGTTTTTGACTAAAGAAGGCTGTACGGTGTCTGATATCCAAGTACGCCTGCAAAATGTGTACGGAGATGCTTCTCCTTCGTATTCTACAGTGAAACACTGGGCCAAACTTTTTAAATTTGGCAGAGAATCGCTGGAATGACCCACTCTCTGGATGCCCGGCGACAGTGAACATTGATGAAAATATCGCAAGTGTGCTGGAGGAAGTGCTGGAAGACCGAAGACTGAAGGCAAAAGAAATTGCAGCGAGATCGGGGTTGTCGAAAACCACTGTCCTTAGAATTCTCCATCAACATTTGGGTATGAACAAGGTCAGTGGGGGAATCCCCGACAAAAAAGGCGAAAGTGTGCTAGTCGACAAAGAAGATCATGGCGATAATGAAGGAATTTTATTGCTTGATTTCATGGAAAGAGATACTTCAGTAAAAGCAGTATACTATGGCAACTTGATCATGAAACTCAGAGACGCCATAAAAGAGAAAAGGCGCAGCAAACTTTCAAGAAGCGTGAGGCTCCTGATGCTCCTGTCCACACTGCTGTGCATGTGAAGGCAATTGTTAAAAAATGCGGATTCTCCGAACTGCCTCATCCACCGTACAGTTCAGATTTGGCCCCGAGTGACTTTTTTGTTTTCTAAAGTAAAGTCTGACCTTCGTGGACGCAAGTTTTGCAACGATGGACCGAGCGTGGTGGGTGAACGGTTAACGTTCTGGCCTCGCATTCGGGAGGACGGCGGTTCGAATCCCCGTCCGGGCATCCAGATTTGGGTTTTCTATGGTTTCCCCAAATCATTCCAGGCGAATGCCGGGATGCTTCCTTCAAAAAGGCCATAGTCGAATTCCTTCCCGTTCCTTGTCCCCAGTCCCATCCCGCCTCTAATGACCTTAGCCGTCGACGAGGCGTAAAGCAGTAGGCCTACGGGGGAGGGGGGGGGGAATAAATGCAACGATGAAGACGTGCAGGTAGCTCTAATTTAACATTTTGACAGTAAAGATAAGAAAAAATTTTCTGACGAAGAAATTTGTTAATTCCACGTTACGAAAAATGTATTAGAATAAAGGGAAGTTATATTGAAAAGTAATATACATATTTCATTTATTTGAATGTCCCTTCCTACTTAGGCCCGGAACTTCTGGACTTACCCTCGTACACAGAACCGCTCCAAGTTTACAACTGATGTTGAGAACATTATTGTCAACTTCCCATAGACGCTACAACAAGGTCGCCAACATTGGACTCCGCCCACAAAATATCAAAAGTTTTTGATCTTATTCCAACTCAGGGCCGCATTTAGGCTTTGTGGACCCCTAGGCTATACATGTGGTGTGGGGCCCCCTGTCGGCAGTGGGCCACCCTCCGACTAGGTGTTGCCTCCGACTATCGATGCTTAAATTGGAAAATTCGACCCAAAAAATTTATGGGCGACCTTTTTTTTTATTTGCTCTATTACTAGCCCAGGCGGGGGCCCGGAATTGTAGTGGACCCCTATTTGTTTTGGGGTGGGCTCCTCTTTGTGGTGTGGACCCCTAGGCTACACCTAGGTAGCCTATGCTTAAATGCGGCCCTGTTCCAACCAAAACCTCAACCTGAATCTGAACCACCAACCTGCCCACAGACGTTCAACTTCAACACGGCAAGTTAACGACAAGGTTGACAATCAAGTTGATCGTCTGGGGGCCCCTTCACTGTTCACCAAACAAAAAAATTAATTGAGTAATACTGTGTGTATGAGTAAGATATAACTTTGTAAGTGAAACAAAAACTACAGATTAACAGAAATATTTTATTACAATACCAGACCATTACAATAAAAAACCAGTCATTAAATACTAAATCTGCCTAGAAATATTAATTTTAAGTCTTTAACCACTTAATACCATTGGTGTTTAGGCAAACTTTGCAGAAAAAAACGTTTACTCAATCGTTTTCCTTTCACTCTATTCATTTCCAAACGAATCTCATAGAGTCTTCCTACTGGACTATGCTAGTAAATAGATAATTTATAAGAAATTGCATTCTTCGACTGTGTTAATTTCCAGCTCTTGTTTACTAATTTGTGATGATATTCCCATAAAGAAAGATTCTTTTCTAGTTTTTCAGATTGGTCTGATTCAGATTCCGGTATTTCAAAATTTTCTGTATTATTTGTGATTAAGTCTTTGATTTTTGCGACTGCTATAGAGCAAGAAAGTGCTTCCCTGAACATTTTTTTTAAACCTCGGATCCAATACGGTGGCTATGGCGAATGGATTCACTATCTATAACACCCATTCTTTTATCATTTCTTTAAGCACAAACGATTTCAACTCTTTGGCTAGAGAGTCTTTCAGTCTGAGAGACTGAATTTTTAAAACTAAGCAATGGATTATCGGAATCACGTTGCTGCTAGTGCAGTACCTATCACGAGACACCTCTTTGGTTGCAGCTTCGAGTGAAATAACTTAATTTTGAATAAATTTACTAATCTTAAAATTGATTTCTGTTGTCCTTGTCATTATTAGCCAGTGTTACTTTTTTCATTGATTCGATGTTTTTATAATAAAAAATAAAAAAATCGATGCATCCAATAGGAAAATTCTTTGTAAAAATATCGAATCAATCCGATTTATCGTAGGGCAAAAATCGAATGGATACAATGCATCGATGTTTAATGAATATCCCTAGTAGTGTATGGACGCTCCCTTAGGCGAGAAAAGCGTACCTTCCGACCAAACAATTGCCCAGGTAATTCCCGTTTTCAAGAAAGTATATTGGAGAGATACTACGAAATTATCGACCCACATCTTTAACATCTGTTTCCAATAGACTTCTGGGCTTGTTATGTGTTCAAATGTTATGGAGTTTATTGATGAAAACGATTTTCTTATACCAAACAAGCACGAATTTCTCTTGACGTAATGAAAGTCACTGATCAACTTCACAAGTTGATGCAGTTTTCTTGAACTCTCAGAAATATTTTGACTCTGTGCGACACAATCGCCTTTTTTGCGAAGATTGGAGAGTATCGTATATAGCAGGGGTGGCCAACCTGTGGCTCGCGAGCCACATGCGGCTCTTTGAAGGATTATTTGTGGCTCTCGATAAATGTAACCGAGTTCCCTTTTTATTTTTGTGGTATTATATTTTAAAAAATTATTATCGTTCCGTATGTGTTTCAAAATTTCCTTTAAAGTACTGGTAACAAATATGAAAAACTAAGTGCAACGTTGTAACAAATTTCATTTCCGCCCAAGTTAAGAATGATATGACTCATATAAAACTGCACGAAAAACATAAACAGTGCAGTGGCGTAATCGTCGGTAATCGACCTACTCTAGACCGATTTTGAATTTGTAAACTTTCATTGCAACGGACAGTTGACAGATGACAGAGAACGAAAATAAAACAACAAAATAGAAGTTTTAATAATGAGTGGGAGGAGAATTTCTTTTTTATTGACAATAACGGAAAAGCATTATGTGTTATTTGTAATTGTACGGTCAAAAATAAAGCAAGCAGTTTACGTCAACATTATGAAATCAATCATCCTCAGTTTTCTAATCAGTATCCACCAAATTCCAAATTAAGATCAGATAAACTTGCTTCTTTAAATCAAATTTAAATAAACAACAGTCAATTTTGATGACCTTTAACAATGAAGCTAATAATGTGGCTGAAGCCAGTTTTGTTATTGACTGGAATATTGCTCGTGCAAAACGCCCGTATGGAGAGGGAGAGTTTATTAAAAAAAACTTGGAAGATGTACTAAAAGTTTTAGTATTAACTAACCAGCATCTCAAAGAATTACTGAGGAATGCTGTCACCAATTATTCACCAAATTTTAAAGAATTATCAAGAGAAGTAAAATAAATGTGTTTAATTTTTAATATTTAAATTCAATACACATATTTTGTAACTATATTCATATGTTTTCAATAAATATAATTTCTGTAAAAAAATTTAATCCCTTTTTTGCATACCTTTTAAATACGTATTTAATTGCGGCTCGCGAAAAATTTCAAATTTTGAAAATTGGCTCGGACTATCTAGGAGCTTGGCCACCCCTGGTATATAGGATCATGTTTGCGAATGGATAGACTGTTTTCTAACTGGTTGATCGCATTATGTCGTTGTTGACAGGGGATCCTGTTTTAATCTAGATGTTACTTCGGGCGTTCCTCAAGGAAGTTCAATTTTTGTAAACGATCGCGGAGACAACCTTAATAGCAGTTTGCGATTGTTGGCTGATGCAGTAAGTCGGGTGCTGTGACGGTGAATGGTAACTTACACTAAATTGCAAAAAGTAGAAGGCAATGCGCATAACTAACAAAAATTATCCATTTGTTCACGAGTACAAAGTAAACAGCTCTGTTGTTGACTTGGTTAATTCGCTGAAGTATTTGGGAGTAATAGTACAAAGCAACATGAAATGGGACCTGTACATAACTTCCGTCGTAGGTAAAGCTAATTCTAAATCGCGATTAATAGCGTCTATTTTGAATAATTATAATGCTCATACAAAGGAGATAGCGTATATTTGGATTGCTGTTGTGGGTTTTCGGATCATTATCGCAAGGTATTGACAAGATTGAAGAAGCACAGAGAAGAGCCGCTAGATTCGTTATTGCTTGTGATTGTTAGAGTTGATACATAGATTGGGCTGGGATCTGACAGACCGACGACGTCGGTTTCGTTTGAATTTGCTGACGGATTCATTTACGAGTGCTATGTAATTCTGTGTCCACCAACCTAATTAGTTCGCAATCACAAGATCCTTTCCCAGTTTTAGAATTTTAAGAGCTGCGGTGATCTTTATATGCTTGATAGAAGTTGACTAGTCTGATGTTTCAGGGCAACCTCTCTTAATTTTAGTTGTTTCTTTTTTCATCTTCCTTGAATGTTGTTTATCATATTCCCGCTGGATATATTAGCCTAGTTGTTTGCTGTTTCATTTCGAGTGACGTTTGTTGAGATAACATTATGTTAATTCCTGCGAAATTAAAAATGCATGTAAATGGTTCTTCTCAGAACCAACTGATTTGACCATGTGTCAACTAAACATTGAAGGGACGAATAGAGCCAGGAGCGAATCCCTTTCCAGAATTCTCAGAGAACATAATGTATATACAGGGAACCTATATAACTGATGAAGCTCAGTTAAAATTATGGGCTATGGTTCCCACCACCTACTTACAGCATCGCAATACAAGAGACATCCGCCAGGAAGTCACGAATACTGAAGGGAATATTCTGTTTTACTTGCAGCTATCGGTCACAAGCAACTTGGCTGATGTTTATCAGTATCAAGCAAAAATAATTTATCTATGGTGAAAGGTAACAGAATAAAAACCTAAGAGTGAAATAAAAAAAGAATAAACACTTAAGCCAAGCAGCGGGAAGATTACTTAATTCCTAATTATATTTTTTCAATTAAGCGTTATTAAGTGGTAGTATCCGGTCACTGACAATCATATACAACGCATGAAGTTAAATTTTTCGTTGCTAATGAAGTTACCTGTTCCACCATTAAAGTTTTCACCAGTGCAATGGAATTTAAAATTTATATTAAAATTCTTCTAATTTATCGATTTTAAACAGCACGAAAGTGGCCTTAATTTAAAAGAACTGATTTTTTATGGTCAGGTGCATTTGTGTATACGTTTACTTGAGCGGTTTTCGACTGGAAGAAACTAAGAACATTCAGCAGACTCAATAGATTGCAGCTAGGGATTGCAATCCAGCAAAGCGGGATCCCGCAATCCCGCGGGATCCCGCATCATTAGACTAGTCTGGCGGATCCCGCACCAAATTAAGCGGATCCGCAATCCGCAAAATCCGGCGGAAACGCTGCCCCACTCGCTCTGTGTCGGATATTTTGCACTGTTTGCCTGTACCCATTTGACTCATGTGAACAAGCGTTTGTTTTTGTCAACCTTCGTCATTCGTAAGTAAATAAATACACTTTTACGTATTCATCAAAACTTACGTTTGTTTGGAGTACACATTTCTGTCATTTGAGTTATAGTGCGTATTTAGTACGATTTTCTAACTATATAATTACTTTTTAAGTGTCGCACACGTTATCTGAACTACACGGTTACAGCTTTTTATTCACGGTTTCATTATTCCCATTTTCTGTATTTGCAGATAAAGTAATTGTGTCAATTTCCTAATTTGCGGCTGAAAATTTGATTATTCGTTGATATGAAACTAATGTTATCGTTTTTTTAACTATCGCGTACCTATTTATTTATCAGCTATCAAAAGGAAATTGAAATAATTGTTTTGGCCACTGCCTAAATGCGTTTCTTTGACGAAAGCCGCCTGCTTACATGTGCCGCTTAGGCTTTCGATTAATCCCTCTTCTCCTTGTTATTATTTCGACTAAAGATAAAAAAAGTTATAATGAAATTTTCACGGGTGTTAATATCATGTGTTGTAGGAACAACATACTTCGACGGCTGCCTCCACCGTCTTCCTCACGTGTGTAATGTCGTGTGTTTGCAATGAAATCCGGAGATACAACCTATGATGACTTCACTGCAATCATTCGCCGAGAAGTCTCCTTTCTTACTAAAAAATAATAATTTCCACTCTAAAAACGTCGTTACGCCACATAAATAAATCTGAAATACTTGACAGTTTACGTGTTGGTGAGTAGTTTCTTTTAATAACATTGAATCAACTGTAATATCAATCACGGAATCAGGAGATATAATAATGAATCACGCAAAAAAAGGCCAAGTCTCGTGCTTGTGCAGTGACAAAAAGTTATGAGATCTTGTTTTGAGCCAAGTCTACACTTTATAGAGTATATTCACTTCACTATGTGAAATGGAATGCTTTTCTCGGTGTTATGGAAAGTTTATTTAGATTTAAAAAAAAAAAAAAAAAAAAAAAAAAAAAAAAAAAAAAACTCTGGTAACTTGGCCATTAAGCAAAACATATTTTTAAACTTTTGTGATGTATAGTAAGGCACATAATAAGACTCAATATTTTCAATTTTTATTATTTATTTAAAAATTGGTTTAGATTAAAAAACGAAAATCTAAAAAAAGTTTTAATTTCATATCACCAATCAAAATATTCTTAATTTTTATCATTTAGGCCCTAACATTAAAAATTATTTATCAATTTAATTATTATTTAATTTGTTAACATTTTAAGTAACTATGTTTTAAATATATGCGTTAAAAAACTGTACCAATCCCGCACGGATCCCGCGGGATCCGTGCGGGATTGCAATCCTTAATTGCAGCTGAATTAACTTATTTATCGTCACTATCATATTCGAGCGTTTCTCCGCTTTTCGCAGTATACGTTCTGAAAGGCGTGTACCTGTCTGCTCTGAAATAAATTTCGTAGTAATACTGTGATTCTAAATGCACATCTGTAACATTTCTTTTGGAAAGTTTTTTTTGAATAATTTTTGTTTCCAGATAAAACTTTCCTATTTTTTGCATAACGGGGAAGATGTTTATGAGAAATACGAATGTGTTATTTTCAACACTGTTTATGATTCACACAGATGATAGAACTCATTTCAAATTCACAGTGGTTATAGAGATTCTTGACCTTCCACGGGATGTACCAAGCAGGGATAGAAGATGTACCGGACATTCGCCCAAGCTTCAGAAATATTCACAACGACTCTACAACGCAAGTGAATTTACTGGATGCGGTGACTAGCTAGACGTAAAATTACGATGTCTCGATCGTTTTGCGAGATTCACAGAATAAATTCAAATGTTCTCGACGCTTAGTGGTGTTATAAAGCGGGCCGAGAGTATCTTCGGTTGTTTACGGTTACAATCGTTGTTTATCGAACTCGTGATTAAACTAATTAAATAAGGTAATTTAGACGTGTACAGCTCGTTCGAGCATCGGCACGCGAATTTTTCCTGTTGACAACCGGAATAGATACATTAGTACAGCACCGATTACATAAGTTAATATCCAACCGGCGGCGGTTTCGCCAGTTACCACCATGTACGGTGGAGACTATGGTGAAGGTGGAATGGGGCCAAACGTGCTAACGAACTCACTTTTACAACCAGATGGACCTTCAGTGATAAGGAATGCATTACAAACAGTGACAGTGAATGTAGCAGACGATGAGATCCCTATGTGTGTAGAACAACTTAGATCAACGAACGCCCTTGCCAGGAGCAAGACGACCAGCAGCAAGCCGGGAAAACGGAGAAAATTCCACGCGTCTCCCAGTTGCAGTCAACGGTTGCAGCCAGAACTGAGGAGATTACTACAACCACGTCATCCAAACAGGTTTCATCGCGGAATGGAGTGAGTAAAGGGGTACCCACCCCATACCCCACCAGACTTATTAGCAATAGTTACGAGATGTATGACAGCGGACCGTTTGTGATCATAGTGGAAAGTATTGACAAAAATGTGGATAGACTACATCCAATGGCGCTAGGAAATTTTTTAATAATATCACTAATATCTACCCCTCAGGTCAAAACAGGGTTAAAATAGAACTATCCACAGCGGCGGCAGCCAATGCATTGGTGAAAAGTAGTGTTTTCCCTACATACAAATTAGAAGCATATATCCCAAGCTACCTGGTCACTAGACAAGGGATAATTAGGAATATAGAGACTACATTAACAGAGGAAGAGATCTTAGCAGTTATTTGCAGTCCAGTTCATGTCATTGCAGTAAGAAGATTCTACAAAAATATGGTGGAAAATAATGCTACCACAAAGAAAGCCCAGCCTGTATGTGCGATCACATTTAAGGCACAAAAAAGGCCTGAGAATGTAAAAATTAATGGAGTTCGATGCCCTGTAGAACCATATGTACCATCTGTTCTTCAGTGCTTCAAATGTTTCCGCTATGGTCACAATAGCAGGCAATGCCACTGCCAAGCTCGCTGCAAATTTTGCGGCGGTACTCATGATAGCAATACTTGCTCCATCTCCTTCCAACCTGTATGTCTGTATTGTGCAGGCCCCCATACGGCTACTGATAAATCATGCCCGGAGTTTATAAAACAGAAATAAATAAAATGTATGAACCGAGCGTGGTGGTGTAACGGATAGCGTTCTGGCCTCGCATTCGGGAGGACGGCGGTTCGAATCCCCGTCCGGGCATCCAGATTTGGGATTACCATGGTTTACCAAATCACTCCAGGCAAATGCCGGGTACTTCCTTATAAAGGCCATGGCCGAATTCCTTCCCATTCCTTGCTCCCATCCTTTCCCGTCTCTAAAGACCTCACTGTTGAGTGACGTAAAGCAGTTAAAAAAAAGTAGGATGGCCTATCAATAAATTAGCTACCGGGAGGTACTAGCCTCATTCGATATCAGGCTATACGCAAGTGCTGCAACAGCCCCTCCACCTGACACCAAAGATGTCTCCCAGTTCCCGACGTTACAAAGCAAACAGAGAACTCTCCCTTTTTCACAGGGCACATCTACGCAAATGGAACACTCCAAGCCATACCAAAGTACAAACCTTGGACAACTCAGACGGGACTTCATAATCCCTCCTGGAAACCACCAGAAAACTGTCCGACCCCAACAGATACCTACATCGAGGCATAGTGACACATGGAAGGGCTACCAACAACTCCTAATACCAAATCAAAGAACAATGGAACCGTTACCATTTAACAGATCTAATATTGTAAATGAATTAGACGACCCTACAGCCCCGCTTGGCAGAGACTATCTAATAGACACAATTTTCAACTTTATCATTACCCTGATACAGAAAATACAGCCCGGATGAAATTCAATACCAATAGATGCGCTAAGAGAAAACATTACCAAGTTGATCAGTAACTCGATAGATAACCTTCCTTATGGCCAAGCCCAATAACATGATTCAGTGAAACATTCTATCTATCCACTCAAACAGAGAAAATCTGCACCACCTCCTATATGAGCCTAACATTTCAATCGCAGGGTTGGTAGAGACATGGTTAAAACCAAACTTTTCGAAACCAGGATATAACATCATCCGGGTAGACGGGTATGGTGGCGTAGCCTTACTGATAAAAGAAAACCTTCAATTTAAGGAAATAAAATTAAATGTACACGATCCAGAAATCCAGGCCTGCGCGGCAAGTATAAATCTTTATTTTGGAAAAATGACCAGATTGGTATGCTATATACCACCACATGTCCGACTCACAAAACGAGAAATTAGACGGATCCTGCTCCAACTTCCTCCCCCTACATTAATAATGGCAGATTTAAACGCCCACCATCAGAACTGGGGGTGCGAATACAACTGCCACCAGGGTAGCGTTCTTACAGAACTGATAGACGAACTGAACTTGGTCTTGTTAAATGACGGTTCGGAGACTAGAATGCAACGACCAACAGGAAGAAAATCAGATATGGATATAATTCTTATCTCTCCAGAACGCGCATTCTGTTTCGAATGGAAGACATTACTAGACCCCTCGGGCTCCGACCACTATCCTATTTTAATGTCTTCTCCAGTTGAGATAGGAGACAACCCGGCGTTAACTCCTACATATAGATGGAATATAAACAAAGCCAACTGGCGCCAATAAAAACAGATAGCTTCAGAAAAGTTCAAAAATTTCCAGCTAACAGGGGACAACAAAGAAGATTATACAAAATTCATGACAGCAGTGAAGCAAACGGCCTCAGCATCCATCCCGGAATTCAAACCAAGGCGTCCGCGCCGGGGAATCTGCTCCAGGTGGTGGGATGAAGAGTGCAATCAAGCCATTAGAGACAGGAGATAGCATTATCGCGCTACAAAAAAGAACCTACCAATACCAACTACATCCTTCTCAACAAGACACAAGCAAGTACGAAAAGACTGCTGAAGAGGAAGAAGAGAGAAAACTGGGAAAATTTCTGTAATTAATTAAACTCTCAAACCTCGCCAACAGAGATATGGAATAAGTTTAGATCATTCCAGAAAAAAGACAAGAAGCCACCATACCCAAATCCCACAGGCCGCCGCCATGAGCCTTCTTAGGTCTCTAGCCCCAGTCTGGTGTAGAGAAGAATCTGCACCCAGCCGGGACTGCAATATGGATCACTCCCTCCTAAAACCATTTTCTCTCGAGGAGCTAGAAAACGCACTTACTAAAACAAACAATTCCAGCCCGGGCCCAGATTATATTCACTACGACATGTTGATCAACCTGCCAAAAAACGGAAAAGCTATTCTACTTGCAGATTATGAACAGTATATGGACATCAAGAACTCATGTACCATCCCTCAAAACAATAAGAGTAGTACCAATTCTCCAAACAGGAACCCTTCAGACAGCTCGTCGTTTCACCCAATTTCTCTACTGTCCTGTTCCCTGAAAACGTTGGAACGAATGATAAAGGAAAGATTGGAGTGGTACTTTGAATGTAAGCGCCTATTGCCAGACTCGCAGATTGGATTCCGTAGAGGCAAGGGACAAACGAAATCTTAGCGTACCTAGTCAACGATATTCAGCTGTGTCATGGTAATAACCAATACCTAACCGCACTGTTCACTGACCTCTCTAAGGCGTACGACAACGTTATTCTCTCTATCCTGGCTAGTAAATTAAGGAGACTGAAGCTCCCGGACAGTTTTATAGACAACATGATTGCATTACTCGAGAACAGAATATTGATCATAAGAGAGGGGAACAAAACATATGGTCCTAGACTGTCGTCCAAAGGATTACCACAAGGCTCGATCCTGTCACCACTACTCTGTAACATTTTCTCCAGTGACCTACACGAAATTGCATTACTGAATGTTAAGATCCTTCAGTATGTGGACGACGTATGTCATTACAGGCCTGCAAAAGAGCATTAAGTGCTACCACTAACAGATTGGCGATTTAGATGTTGAACAACGGCTTCGACCTCTCCCCTGAAAAGTCGTCCGTCATCATATTTAAACGACATAGACTCCCTCAGACGACAAATATGTCCGTGGGGCCTTTTAACTTCCCAGTGCGGAAAACCGTATCATACCTTGGTCTAAAGCTAGACTCCAACCTTAGATGGTCAGGTCATATCCGGCATATACTCAAAAAGAGCGAAGCGGCGATCAACATAATTCGAGCAGTGACAGGTAAAGCTTGGGGTGAAGACATTAAAACTACACTGATGTTGTATCGAGCACTCGTCCGTCCTCATCTCGACTATGGCAATATGTTTTTTGGATCTGCCTCTAAAGTAGCTACTAACCAAAATCGATAGATGCCAGTATCGATCGCTCAGATTGTGCACCGGGGCTATGGTATCCACACCTACAAACGCACTGTTGGTAGAATGCTTAGAACCGCCCCTACACATCCGTTGGGCATTTCCTTAGTCGGAAGTTCATCCTTAAGACTACTTGAAATTAAGGATAACCAACTCATTGCAAAAATATCTGCTCTTACAGTTCAGCTCACGAATCAGGAGGTACTGGCAACAGAAGGAGGCCCCTGCCCTCATAACTGCCTTCTCAGAGGTAAAACAATACAGTAACATAATCTATAGGTCATGCCTCCTTTCAGTACATTTACATAAAGCTATAAGCGCCACGATGAGACTAGATATTATCCTAGACATAAAATTTACGATGGAAGGTAGTAATAACGAAGTTATTTTGAAGGATCACATTGCGAATCTGGCTGGCAATTTCATATGCCTATACACGGATGGCTCTAAATCAGAAAACATGGTGGGTTGCTCCTTTGTGGATCCTGCGAATGAAAAGTGAGGCCTATATCACCTCCCAGAGAAAGCATCGGTCTACACTGCTGAATTACAAGCCATTGTGAAAGCCTTAGAATACGGCCTACAGTTGCGGACAGACCGGCTGGTTATTTTATCAGATTCTCGATCTGTCCTACTGAGATTATACAACCTTGCAGCGAACAACGGAAAAAGCTGGTTAATATACGAGGTCCTACAGTTCATAGCAAGGCTTAGAGAAAAGGGCTCGGAGGTAACATTTATCTGAACTAAAGGACACGCCGGAATAGAAGGCAATGAACTAGCTGATCGGCTGGCTAAGGCAGCACCACATCATGGCATGAAAATAAAACATATTCCTGCCTGTGACTTGATCCCCCTACTCCGTAATAAAGCTAGAACCGAATGGAACAGAGATTGGATATCAAAAGACCTACACAAAGCTAGTCATTATAGACAGATCCACCCAACAATCCCACGGACCCACTGGTACGACAAGACGCTAACTACAAGGAAGGTCATCATTTGTCTCCAGACTGAAATTAAACCACGGTCGCTATCCGAGTCACCTCTACAGAATCAACGTGGTTAACTCCCCCATGTGTGAGTGTGGTGGCAGAAGCTTTGGGAATATTGACCACATATTTTTTGCCTGCAGACGACATTGAGGTGAATCATCAATATTAATAGCAGAGTTGTGCAGTCTCGGGGCCGAACTGCCTACCAAGGTGCAGACCCTCCTTCAAAGAATAAAGCAGAAATCTTCATGACCCTGTTCATGTTTGCAGCGAGGAACAACATCGAAATATGACACCTGAACAAGCCGAATAAAGAGGTCACACGGGCGGACCTTAAACAAAACCATATTCACCCAACAAAACAACATATCCTATAACAACGCTGACCAACAGAATAATCTGAGTGCAACATATTATTATCTTGCATGTTAAATATTTTATTTTTAAATTTGTACATATTGTACATATATTGGTATGACATTTATCGGTAAATGTATTCGCACTTATAAATTGTAAATCGACCCTGTACTTAAGCAATGGATAATATGTAGTAGTTGATAAGTTGTAATCCGCTGGCTGTATGGTACACACCAAATGCCAAGAAAAATAAATCTTATATATATATAAAAATAGACGTGTTTTTTCCTATATTTCACTTTTCAGCCACCACTACCTAGCACAGATCACTGATGTTTGTGGGTGGAAGTAGCATGGAGTTTCCTGTCGTGCACAACGTTGGCCGAATGCCGAAAGCTGTGGGGATGTGGGAGATATAATGATTAAAGTTGGTCAGTGCAGGGCGTTTTCATATTTCGACCAAAAATTCGAATCTCCGTATACTTCTCTTTCCTGCCACAACTACATAACATAGAGCTTTGGTGTTTGTGTGTGGTAGTAGAATCGTCTTTCCTGTCGTGCACTATGGTTGTTAGATGTCGGTAGCTATGGGGGTGTGGGAAGATATGGGGGTTGAAAGTGGTCGACCTGTGGCAATTTCATACTTCTGCCAAAGACAAAAGTGTCATGGTGTATCACTTTTCAGCGAAAACTATAGATCACAGATAACTGGCGTTTGTGTGTAGTAGTAGCAGAAAGTCACCTTTCGATCACAACAGCGGCCGAATTTCAGAAACTGTGGTACTGTGGTAGATATGGTGGTTGCAAGTGGCCGACCAAGGATATTTTCGTATTTCGACTGTTTCCGCATATGTCACTTTTCTGCCACAACTACATAGCATAGAGCATTGGTGTTTGTGTTTGGTAGTAGAATCGTATCTCACTGTAGTGCACTATGGTTCTTAGATGTCGGTAGCTATGGGGGTGTGGGAGATATGGGGGTTGAAAGTGGTCGACCTGTGGCAATTTCATACTTCTGCCAAAGACAAAAGTGTCATGGTGTATCACTTTTCAGCGAAAACTATAGATCACAGATAACTGGCGTTTGTGTGTAGTAGTAGCAGAAAGTCACCTTTCGATCACAACAGCGGCCGATTTTCAGAAACTGTGGTACTGTGGTAGATATGGTGGTTGCAAGTGGCCGACCAAGGATATTTTCGTATTTCGACTGTTTCCGCATATGTCACTTTTCTGCCACAACTACATAGCATAGAGCATTGGTGTTTGTGTTTGGTAGTAGAATCGTATCTCACGTAGTGCACTATGGTTGTTAGATGTCGGTAGCTATGGGGGTGTGGGAGATATGGGGGTTGAAAGTGGTCGACCTGTGGCAATTTCATACTTCTGCCAAAGACAAAAGTGTCATGGTGTATCACTTTTCAGCGAAAACTATAGATCACAGATAACTGGCGTTTGTGTGTAGTAGTAGCAGAAAGTCACCTTTCGATCACAACAGCGGCCGATTTTCAGAAACTGTGGTACTGTGGTAGATATGGTGGTTGCAAGTGGCCGACCAAGGATATTTTCGTATTTCGACTGTTTCCGCATATGTCACTTTTCTGCCACAACTACATAGCACAGAGCATTGGTGTTTGTGTTTGGTAGTAGAATCATTATCTCATGTAGGTGCACTATGGTTCTTAGATGTCGGTAGCTATGGGGGTGTGGGAGATATGGGGGTTGAAAGTGGTCGACCTGTGGCAATTTCATACTTCTGCCAAAGACAAAAGTGTCATGGTGTATCACTTTTCAGCGAAAACTATAGATCACAGATAACTGGCGTTTGTGTGTAGTAGTAGCACAGAAGTCACCTTTCGATCACAACAGCGGCCTGATTTTCAGAAACTGTGGTACTGTGGTAGATATGGTGGTTGTAAGTGGCCGACCAAGTATATTTTCGTATTTCGACTGTTTCCGCATATGTCACTTTTCTGCCACAACTAGATAGCATAGAGCATTGGTGTTTGTGTTTGGTAGTAGAATCGTATCTCATGTAGTGCACTATGGTTGTTAGATGTCGGTAGCTATGGGGGTGTGGGAGATATGGGGGTTGAAAGTGGTCTACCTGTGGCAATTTCATACTTCTGCTAAAGACAAAAGTGTCATGGTGTATCACTTTTCAGCGAAAACTATAGATCACAGATAACTGGCGTTTGTGTGTAGTAGTAGCAGAAAGTCACCTTTCGATCACAACAGCGGCCGATTTTCAGAAACTGTGGTAACTGTGATAGATATGGTGGTTGCTAGTGGCCGACCAAGGATATTTTCGTATTTCGACTGTTTCCGCATATGTCACTTTTCTGCCACAACTACATAGCATAGAGCATTGATGTTTGTGTTTGGTAGTAGAATCGTATCTCATGTAGTGCACTATGGTTGTTAGATGTCGGTAGCTATGGGGGTGTGGGAGATATGGGGGTTGAAAGTGGATCGACCTGTGGCAATTTCATACTTCTGCCATAAGACAAAAGTGTCATGGTGTATCACTTTTCAGCGAAAACTATAGATCACAGATAACTGGCGTTTGTGTGTAGTAGTAGCAGAAAGTCACCTTTCGATCACAACAGCGGCCGATTTTCAGAAACTGTGGTACTGTGGTAGATATGGTGGTTGTAAGTGGCCGACCAAGGATATTTTCGTATTTCGACTGTTTCCGCATATGTCACTTTTCTGCCACAACTACATAGCACAGAGCATTGGTGTTTGTGTTTGGTAGTAGAATCATATCTCATGTAGTGCACTATGGTTGTTAGATGTCGGTAGCTATGGGGGTGTGGGAGAAACGGAGGTTGAAAGTGGTCGACCTGTGGCAATTTCATACTTCTGCTAAAGACAAAAGTGTCATGGTGTATCACTTTTCAGCGAAAACTATAGATCACAGATAACTGGCGTTTGTGTGTAGTAGTAGCAGAAAGTCACCTTTCGATCACAACAGCGGCCGATTTTCAGAAACTGTGGTACTGTGGTAGATATGGTGGTTGCAAGTGGCCGACCAAGGATATTTTCGTATTTCGACTGTTTCCGCATATGTCACTTTTCTGCCACAACTACATAGCATAGAGCATTGGTGTTTGTGTTTGGTAGTAGAATCATTTCTCATGTAGTGCACTATGGTTGTTATATGTCGGTAGCTATGGGGGTGTGGGAGATATGGGGGTTGAAAGTGGTCGACCTGTGGCAATTTCATACTTCTGCCAAAGACAAAAGTGTCATGGTGTATCACTTTTCAGCGAAAACTATAGATCATAGATAACTGGCGTTTGTGTGTAGTAGTAGCAGAAAGTCACCTTTCGATCACAACAGCGGCCGATTTTCAGAAACTTTGGTACTATGTTAGATATGGTGGTTGTAAGTGGCCGACCAAGGATATTTTCGTATTTCGACGAAAGGCATGTGTCTCTGCAGATTTATCGTTTCTGCCACGACTACATAGCATAGAGCATTGGTGTTTATGTGGGGTGGTAGAATCGTGTCTGTTGTCGTGCACTATGGTTGTTAGATGTCTGTAGCTATGGGGGTGTGGAAGACATGGGGGATGAAAATGGTCGACCTGCGGCAATTTCATATTTCAGCCAAAGACGCATGTGTCTCGGTGTATCACTTTTGAGTGAAAACTATCACCGGCGTTTTTGTGTGGTAGTAACACAGAGTCACCCATCGATCTCAACGTTGGCCGAAATTCGGTAACTGTGGGAGCGTGTGAGATATGGTGTTTGAAATTGGTCGATCATGAATATTTTCGTATTTCATCCAAAGACTTGTGTGTATCCGTAAATTTTACTTTGCTGCCGGAACTATATAGCGCAGAAGACTGGTATTTGTGTGTGGTAATAGTATCGAGTCTCCCATTGTGCACTATGGTGGTTAGATGTCTACAGCTGTGAATATGAATACTTTACAATCACGAACGAATTCGTGGGTACCAACTATTATATTATAATTGTGGAAGTAAGTTTCTGTCTTTTTGTTACGTTTTGACGACTAAATGGCTATATCAATATTGATGGAATTTAACAATGAAATAGTGTAGGACGGACACAGGACATTTTTTCGGTATGAATAACAGTTTTAGTCACGAAATTTTAAGAACTTATCGAATGATGAAAGACAGACAGATTCGTGTGTTAGTCTGTAATGTTACGTTGGTTGCTCAGTCGCGCAGTCCGTTAGTGTTTGATTTGTTAATAAATTTCGATACGAAACAAAACTTATTATTTAGTATAGAAGTCAATTTGCTCTGCACTGTACTATTCATTTGTGTCTGTATAAAAGTTTCTGGCACCAATTTGTCTTCCTTTTTGACATGCCTTGCGGACGTAAACCTGGCCTAAGGTGCAGGTCTAGAAGACAATGTGCTGCTATTAGATTATAAGATTCAGATGCTCATGTTGAATAAAGAAGAAAAAACCAAGCTGAAATAAAGCTGCCATCAGTTAACCCCCCTCCCCCCCCCCCACACACACACACATCCCCGCACCTTCGCTTACTTTTCTGTTTTTAAATATGTTGTAAATTGATTCTCTTCATGAGACATATTAGACGATAGGATGATATAATGATGGCTTTCCATCATATTATGTCGACTCGGTGTTGTTTGGGACAAATCTTACTAACAGTTTTCTATATCCAATTCTGGTAATGAAACTCCAAGTCCACGCGTACGAAGTCGCGGGTAACAGCTAGTAAATTAATAAATAAAAGCGGGCCGAATTAATGACTGAGTGACTTAATATTGATATGGAATGAAGATCGTGTGAAATAAATAACGCAATCATTGCTTAAGTCTCGTAATGCTGGTGGAATAAGTGAAAACTAATTTACGAAGCTGCTTCGAATCACAGATCAGAATACTGAAGGAGGAAAACCCAAAAAAAGAAGAGGGAGTGAGAGATATACAGTCGAGACACAGAACATGTTCCAAAGAAAGAGGCAAGATGTTGTAAAACTCTTTGGAGTTTAGATTAAAAATTAGCTTGCGTTTAATTTTGCATTTAATTTGCTATTATAAACAAGTGAAATGTAGAATTATGTTTCTAATCATGTCCTGTTATTTCTAACTCTAAGAATCGCAAATGATGACAATGTGGATATTCGCTTTACCCGGAAAACTTGTTCGAGTTCGTAATCAAGCTGACCCTTTAAGGTCATTGCCGTTCGTTGTCATCTAATATTGTGGAATTACTCACCTCACAGAGGCATTTATTGTCAGTTCTACTCCGTTCTTTGTTCAAATAACTCGTTGCATGTAATCACAAACTCAATTAGTCACGAGAACCAACTTTAGGGAGAATATTAAGGAATAACTTGACTGCTGATAATAGTGCTTATATCGTCAGTAATTACCACACTTTATCGAAAGCAAAAAGTGTCCAGAAAAATAGGATGTGTAAAATTACGATTGTTAAGGCCGTCACTAGTGAATTGAAAGTTCAACTTCTTAGCTGCAAAGCTGAATGAGAAGGATAAAACAAACTAAAAAAATCAAATGCGTAGAACTGATAGAGTTCAAAGGCACGTTATTGATGGGTGGGGAAATCTTCATGACTCAAATCAATAAAAACGCTTATGACATCAGTGACTAAGAATCTACTGAGGTTAGTTCATTCTGTGCAATGACAGATTTTCCTTTTTTCTGGTCCATGTAGCTGCGTCAAGTCGCCTAACTCAACTCAGTAATAATTTCAACTTGAGATGAAAGATTTAATAAAAAAAGTCCGAATCAGCGAAGACTTCGTGTCCATAGCATGAGCCGTGTCGGAGGTTAAGGACAGGTCAAGTGCCATTGAGAATGCCGACCCGGTCGGAAGCTTTTGATCTGCAGTCAGACCACTTTTACGAATTTGAAGAACGGCGAAAAGAACTTATATCTGCTTACTGACTTGTAATTCAATATGGACGGCACTAAACCCACGCAGCAAACAAAACTAAGCAATATCCAAGACCTTTTTTTTTTAATGGCATTTGGCTACTTGGGCCTTACAGCCAGCTCAAATGTGATTAATTATGGATGTTCCAGTATGTTAGTTTTTACAGTACATTGGTACCACTAAGTATATACACCACAGGACGGCATTAACACACACAACACTTAAACACCTACGCCCTCGGCCGGACTCGAACCGTCGCGTCGGCCGTTGGCACTCGGAGCACCTATGCTACCGAGGCCGACTATTCAAGACGGACGAGTGGGTTGAAGTAGGAACAACTGTGACACACTGTGCAGCTCGATTGAATTGGAAAAATCAAATTCAGAGTAACTGGTTACAATTTAAAATTCTTTTAGTTAGCTGAAAGTAAAAAATCACAAATTGTAGTGACTGCTGACTCAAGAAACTAAGCTGTGAATTAGAAACTACATTCTTATGCGTAAAAAAAAGAGCAAGCAATCGATGACTGTTCTCCAGTCGGTCCAAATTAATTTATTATCATGCTCCTTAACCTCTAAACCGTAGGTTCCCAACCTATTCTGGTCGACCGCTCCCTTTCCGAAAAAAAACCTCACCGCTCCCTTTTTGAAAAAAAGTTACTCAGCGCCCCCTTTTCAGAAAAAAATACACACACTGACTCCCCTTCTTGTATAGCTGTGCCCAGACGTATTTGCAGGTGGCTTTAAACTGCTGTTACCAAACCGTGCGCCTAACACTTAATTTCCCCTGTTAACTTGTAGTAATAGTTTGTGCTTCGACGCTCAGCGTTAGAGAGTGCTACGCGAGAATGTTCCGAAGTGCGGCAACAGCTTGATTGCACCACCCGCCAATTTCCCTGGTTACAGCTATAGTAAATAATGTAACCAACAGTGCTCCAAGAGCTGAACTCGGTGGAATGACACTGATTTTGCGATATTTGGAGTCGTATTTCTTATCCACAATCTTAAATCGCCCGGTCAATTACACTGGCCTATAAAAAAAACTTTTTTTCTGTTACAAGAACAAACTTAACTGTTTCTGGAAGATAATGCACTCCTAGATCCAGATATAATTTCCGAATTACCGTATCGGCCTCAGTTTTCATTTGATAATGATTTTTATATACTCTCATGTTAGCCTATATATCATATGGATCTGCCAACACGACACGCTCACAATAACATTTCCAAATGTAAACATTAAAATATATATGTCAATACACAAAAGAATCAGAGAAGTGAGCAACATAAGAGTAAAGGAAAGTAAGGAACATATCTAAAAATGTTTCCTTTGAGATTTTCTGCGATATTTTGCCTCAGGAACGTCTCTTCGTAAAGTCAAGCAGTAGTCGGACAACATTGCCGCACTCCAAATGCCTTGATAACACTTTTCCATTTGAGAAATGTCCTGGTGAAATCGTTCGCCATGTTCGTCACTAACGGCGCCAAGGTTTTCCGGGAAGAAGTCCAAATGATTGCCAAGAAATGCAGTTTGAGTGACATGTAGCATCCCATACGATGGTATCATCTCAATAATGCATGTACAATATCGCGATAGTTCTTTGCATTATTATTGCCTAAAAAATTCTTGCAGACACTTATGAAACACAGCCAAGCCGCTTTTTCAACATCACTCAAGACATCATTTCATCCATTAGTTCTCTAATTTGTCGTCCTATTAATATTCCTTCCTTTATTTTTGCTTCACTGATCTTTTGGAAACTTCTCTCGCAAGTACATGAATCCTTGTGATGTTTTATCCATGCCTTTCACAAAGTTTTTGACTAGACCCAATTTAATGTGCAGCGGAGGTAGATACACATTTTTGGGGTCAACCAGAGGAGTGATTATCACATTCTTCTGTCCAGGCAGTAGCTCAATTCGAGCAGGCCACGTTTTCCCAACATTGTGGTTTTTTCTGTCCCTGCTATCCCACTCGTATAGAAAGCAGCAATGTTTTTTGAGTCCCAGCTTCATGCCGAGCAGAATTGCAATCACCTTGAGGTCACCACATATAGACCATTTGTATTTCTCATATTGGATATGAGTGAGAAGCAGTTTAAAATTCTCATATGTCTCCTTCATATTAACTGCATGACCTATAGGAACTGAAGGAAATTTGTTTCCATTGTGAAGAAGCAGACTAACTTTGCTAGAATCTATGAACAAGCACCACTCATTTACATTGAAAACATGGCCAAGAGTCTCCATAACTGATTTGATATCATTACAAAAAACCATGTCACCACTCTTGGAGAAATATTCGGAAAAATCAGCATGGTGGTCACGAAAAACAGTCACTTTCGTATCGCGAGAAAGAAGATTCCATCCTTACAATTGCGAAGCTAAAAGCTCAGCCTGTTGCTTCGACAAATTTAAATCACGGACAAGACCATTGATATCCGCTTGAGCCAAAATGTGTGGCTGATTTGATTCACAGGGGTCTTGAAATGTAGGGCCGACATTAACATTTCGTTCGGTGCCTTCTGCATTTTCACCACTGTCTTCATCTTCATTCAAAGTCACTGTCTCAGGAGGCACTGGTACCGGTAATTCTTCACTGTGACATACAGGCCTTATAGCAGATGATAAATTAGGATATTGCACAGTTTTCTTTGTTTTCGAGGTAATTCCTCCTTTGTCAGACAGAAATAACAGTCTGTCGTGTGATCCGTTGGTTCCCTCCAAAACATCGGAACAGCAAAGGGCATGTGACGTGATCCCTTCAACCAGCCTGTCAGGAGTGTGACACATACCAAACAACAGATGTGAGGTGTCCATTTTTTGTCTTGATCGCCAACTTTACACTCGAAATAAAGTTCATAGCACTTCTTCACAAGAGGGGTAAATTTTCGTTTTTGCAATTTGAGAGTTAGTTCTGCACAGATATAACAAAAAGAATTTTGGTTATTTATACACGTACAAGTCATTTCGTATTCTCTACTAACACAAAACAGAAACCATTACGAACCTACAACAACAAGCAGTCACTTTTCACGCTGTCAGAATTCTCAATGCTGAAACAAAAGTGGCAAAAAACAATGCAATGGATTTCTCTGAACTGAGGATAATTTGTTGTAATTTGTCAGTCGAACAGTGAAAACGTCTTTCATGTTTGCTACGTAAATGTTTAGTGTAATTTGCTATTATTGTTTATGTTCAGTGTTAGTGTTATGTTATTCAATAGTGGTGTTTCAAAGTCATCAATTGTTTATATTTTTAATATCGGAGCATTGACCTTCGAATATTAAATACGAAAAAAAATTAAGATAAAGTGACATCGAACATAAACATAATATGTGTAACATGTTATTTGATGAATTTAAATACAGATAATGACTGTAATGATTTTGATGTAAACTGGGCTGATGTTGTTGAATGTATTGAATGTATTAAACTTAATTGGACGTAAAGTCCGTAAATAAATAATGTATGGGAGTTAGTTTTACATATTTCGATTGTTTTTCAACAATTACATCAGCAGAATAATTAAATTAAGCCACAGGAGAATAACCAATATGGAGTGTTTTCAAGGACTTACGCCGATATCGGTAAACAGAGGGTAGCGTGTCACAAGAAAACTGACACCGATAGGCAAAAACTGATTTCAGTTTCTAATTTAGCACCCACGACTTAGCTAGGAGCACCAATCATTTACTTTGTAACAAAAATGCTGTTGACCAGTGTTTTTTTTTTTTTTTAACTGCTTTACGTCTCTCAACAGCGAGGTCTTTAGAGACGGGATAGGATGGGGGCAAGGAATGTGAAGGAATTCGGCCATGGCCTTTTTTTAAGGAAGCATCACGGCATTTGCCTGGAGTGATTAGGGAAACCATGGAAAACCCAAATCTGGTAGCTCTTAACTAATAAAGTTGTGACTTCCCTAAATCCGGTTTTTATCATGGAAATACAATTAAAAACTTTTTAGATTCAGCCCTTAAAGCCGGATATAATACTGAAATGCAGGGAGCGGCGATTGGCCCTCAACGACCCCTATAACTTTGCCTTGGATCAGAAATGCCCCTGTGATCTGTTCACTGCCCACCGGTGAGCGCTACCGCCCCCGTTGGGAACCACTGCTCTAATCGATGCTGACACATTACACTATGCAGGTCCCTGTGGCGCGGAGGGTAGCGCGATGAGCTTCTAATACACATTGCTCTAACCCCTATAAAGGGCTGCGTTTGTTTGACAGCTGCTGTACCGTACAAAAGTGGAAGAAGAAAACTCTCACTGTTTTTAAAACGAATCATATTGCCCGTCAGAGATAAAATGCAACAAAGATACTGGCGGAGTAAATCCCAGACACCACTGACAGCAACAAGCAAGTGGACTCTACACGGTGGATGAGACAAAGAATGGAAGATGGCATGGTCTACTTGACAAGAGATGGAATCCATATTGTCGTAGCGCCTGAATTTGTATGGAGATTTACGAGAAATACTATCCTTATTAAACTCTAATACAGTAGCCGAAGATTATCATTGTTAACACTGCAGCACTCTGAAACGAGGAGGAGGAAGATTAAGACTGAAGGGAAAAATATGTCTATAACTCACATTTAAACATTTAAAGTCTAAGCTCTAAGACAGAGGTTCCCAAAGTTTTTCTTACCACGCCCCCTTCTGTTAAAAGAAAAATTCCCACGCCTCCCCACCCCTCCTCCCGTCCCAATTCTATTATTAAATAGATAAAAAAAATCAATAAAGTTTTTATTGATCATATCATTTTTTTTATTATTATTATTTTATTTTATTTTTGCCCCACTACTGCCTCAGATATCGAATACCAAGAGGACCTCTTTCTTCACATTTGCTACGGAATCAAGAAAAACACAACTCGTTCCGTAGTAATTAGCACTCTCCAGCGCCGCGCCTCCCGCACCTGTTTCCTGCCTTTTCGGCTGTAATCAGAGTTCATTCGCATCTGCGTACATGTGCTTGGGACGATATTCTACCATGTTAGACCTAAGGTGATTGTAATTAACGTTGGTATCGTAAATATTTACAAAACATAATGTGTCTTTTACAGACAAGACATGTCTCTACCCTCTTTTTTTTTTTAACTGTTTGACACACAGTATTTAGAAATAAAACAAAACTAAGGCGAAACTGAGATGGCTTCAAAATTGCTTGCAAATTTTTTGGAGTTGAGTAGTCATCTGAATCGTCGTCCACAGAACTAGTTCAACATGCGACTGAAGAAAACTTATTTAATAGATGTTCTTCAGACGAAGGTCATGATGATAAAGATCAGTATGTACGAGAAATTTAACTGTGGCTGCAACGTTGTCTGCAGTTCAAACTATTACAGAATAGGGTATACTAGATATATCGCCCCGTCGCCTTTTAAAAATACAAATTATGATGATATTTCAAAACAGTCACTCATTGACTCTGCAGCCAGAAATGAAATAATTATTCGAGCAGCGAAAAAAATCCAAGAAAAAAATCATGAACATCATTTTTCAAATATGTATTTCAAAGAGTAATGCCAAATGGTGAAATTTATAGAAGAAGATTAAATCTTCAGATAAAGTATATTGTTTTTACTGTTGTTTATTCAACATAGGTCTCATTCTTATATGGGAAAACAAGGATTCGATCACTGGATCTTCTTATCTGTGCGTCTCAAAACTCACGAAATTTCCTCAAATCACCAGCGCAGCTCAGTTGGATACAAACGTTAATTCGATTAAAGATCTTCAGTGTGATAGCAAAGCATTTGTAAATACAGATTCACGGTGGGTTGCTATCCGCGAATGACATCCAAGGTATTCTTTTAACATGCAATAATTTCTGTTCAGAGAAGCTTCGGATCTGAAACACTAAATATTTCGTATAATGGTAACTTCCTGGAAATATTACAACTGATAAGAAGATAAGAACCTGTAATGATGGAGCATCTCCGCCGTATTGCTAATAACGAGATTAATGCCTATTATTTTGACAAATGTATACAAAACGAGTGAAGATCGTAGTAAAATTTCAACTATGGTTAAGTCACCTAAATACTTTTCAATCATACTGAATTGAACTGCTGAGGTCAGTCACGTCGAACAATTATCTTTAACATTGCTATTTTTAAAATTAATGAAGACGAAGTTCAAGTGTTTGAGTGCTTCGTTGTTTACAAGCCGGAAAATGACTCTTTGGGACCTGGACTTCACTGACCTGTTTATCGATGATACTTTGCGAGAGTTTGATTTGTATATAAACGATTGTCGAGGTCCAAGATATGACTGTGGATCTAATATGATAGGAGGAAACAAGGAGTCCAAAGCAGAAATCTGAACCAAATACCTTCGAGCATTTTTTAATCCATGCAGCTGTCATTAAATTTGGTAGTAGCAGGTGCCGCCAAAACATCAGTTAAATCAGTTTCCTTGACCGGATTTCTTTAAAGAATATTTGTTCTATTCCTTCAATAAACAAAGCGATGGAAAGTGGTACCCAAGAACTTAGGAGGACTATCACAAAAAAAATTTGGGAACTCGTTTGGAAAATTGAGTTTCTTGCCTCGTTGCAGTTCTTTATCACTACTCTTCAGTTTGATGGCCTTCTGGAAACGAATTATTCAGTTGCAGAAACAGACGCCTTGTTCCTCAGCCAGATCATGAGGCAATTTGAGTTCATAGTTGTAGTGGTGACTTGGTTTAATACATTGTTTCCGGTAAATTATTGTAAGCAAGGCTGTGCAGACTGAAAGTATATTTATGAAACGCTTCACGTTGCTGGAAAACAGCTCGGAATTTGGGAAAGAGTACCTGAGTTGTTCGTCTGCTCTGATAACAGCTAGACAAATTGCTTCTCAGACTGGGACAATATCCTATTATTAAGCCAGTCATATCCTGAAGAAAGTAGAGATTTTTTTGTGTACGAAGCCGTAGATGAGATAGCAACATGGCCAGAAGAATTGTTTACAACGAACGTGTTTTAGTTTACGATCGATAAATTGAGAATGTGTTGCTCACTCAATTTACACAACAATCCAATTTTATGATACACATTATTACACACTATAAAAACAATTCCTGAAATGTCTGAGTAGATATGAATTGCGGGGATGCTGCCAGTTTTTCAGCCAATCAGAAGCGAGGCGGGGATGCTGCCAGGCAGATCTGAACCTGCATACCAAACGCAGTGCAACCTACATCCGCCCATGGAGGAAAGAAATTTATGGAGACGACGCAAGAGACCTTCACCACGCATTGAAGTGACGCCGGGCGGAGGAGGAGTGGGGGGGGGGGGGGGCGGGCTAGGCTGTACCCATACAGATACGGGGTATATGTACAAAAACCTCAAGGGGTACTCTAGATAACGTAACGCCGCAATCTGGTGATGGATTATTATGTAACTCGATGAGCAAATAAAAATGAATGAATAAAATTTTTTGATATCCTGCTTAGTTTTCGAGATATTTCTGTCTCAAATGTGAAATGTTTTTGGTTGAAATTCAGAAGAAAAAATTGGTCAAAGTCAAATTTGATGATGGATTCTTATTTAAAAAGACGAGACAAATAAAAAATAAAGAATAAAATTTTTCGATATCTCGCCTAGTTCTCGAGATATACTGTATCAAAAGTGAGGTGTCTTGAGTTGAAATGCAGAAGAAATATTTCGCAAAAGTCAAATTTAATGATCGATTCTTATGTAACACGACGAGACAAATCGAAAATAAAGAATAAAATTTTTCGATATCTTGCTTAGTTTTCGGGATATACTGGGATTGGGTTGATATGCGGCCTGGACCAAAAATTAATTCTGCCAAAGCCACAATGAATTACATGGTGGACATGCAGAATGGATATTTCAGTTTTTTTACTACCACTTGTGGTTAGGTTGAAATGCGGCCTAGACCAGAATAAAAATAGTTATCTTGTTACCATACATCGTAAGCTTAATTGGGAATACTGGAAGTAGTTTACATCGCGATACACGTTTTGTCACTAACTTGGTTCTCATGAAATTACTAACAGTAATAGATAAATTCTTTGTCCCTTATGGAACAACAAAACCATTCTGGTACAGACTGCATTTAGACCTAACCACAATCTCCATTAAATTGCCGCTACAGAATCAAACTATGTAGACACACCCACACACGCGTATTCTGAATCGCAAACTGTATTTGCGGTAACAACATCGTTTGCTTCATCAAGATTCCTAGATTGCATAGCATAATTTAACACATTTAATTTCATCATACACTGTCAGTATAAACTGCAACGTGACGAAAGAAAGCGCAATACTAAATTCACTGAATCGCGATGTAAAACACACCCCTTTAAATCTCATTTTCAACACTCGTTAAAAAGTAATGCTAGTCTATTATGTGCAAAATAGCAAGGTATGCTGATTTTCTACACTACACCAACAAAAATTTGAGAACAAAGTCATCCCATTGAGAGCTATGACTAAATATTTATAGACAGGCACCAAAGTTTGCAATTCCTACTGCACACTTCAAGAACAATAATTAGAATGCAACTTACTTATGAAATGATATTCCAGGTTCTTTCCTCTCTTGCCTATTTGTGCAACCGTATGCAACACAAGATGGCATTATAAAACACTTATGACACATTACAAAATGAAATAATCACAGCATCAAACACAATGTGAACATTGCTATTTGTTTGGGTTCGCAATATCGCCGCTGCCGCCACCGCGCATGCGCGAGAGTTTAGAGCCGGCGTCACAGATTTAACTGTCACTTCTCCTCCATATATTTCCTTCCTCCATGGTTCCTACTTGCCCGCGATATCGATTTCTAGGTTAGCGTGTCGGATGTAGGTTACACTGCGTTTGGTATGCAGGTTGACACCTGCCTGGCAATACCCACGCCTCGCTTCTCATTGGCTGAAAAACTTGCAGCATCCCCAAAATTCATATTCATATCTACTTGTCTGAATTGGAATAATCCTGTGCAGATTTAGAAATAAGTTTACTGTTGGAGAAAAATGTGTTGTATCTGGTTGTGAATTGGTTGAGGAACTTTGTAACTGAAACTATTGTTGATGGGGCTTGAATCAGCAGAACCAATAAAAGTTCAACTTATGAATTAAAATGGTTGGCAATATAGATTTCCGAATGTGTGCACAGCACTTTGAATTTTGCTAACCATACATGTAACTGTCGCTGAAGGAGAACAAAGTTTCAGTAAATTCAAACTTATTAAATCTTATTTACGGTTAACTCAGATTCAAGACAGACTGTCAAATATTGCAATTTTATCTATAGATTATAATATTTCCCAAGGACAAAGGCGATGAAGGTGATAATAATTTAATTTCATTTTTTAAAAAAAATTATTAAATTATTAAATTATGTATACGTGATGTCAGCATTATTTATATATTTATTTCGTATGGCAGAAGAAATACAAAAACAGCAACTACATTGAATTACAGTAGAACTAAACGTGGCCGTTTCTAGAGACTGTTGTCCAACTATTGTAGCCATTCAATTGCTTCTGTGGTTGTTTCGGGAATATGATGCATTGTACCATTGAATCTCCTAAAGGTACGCGAACACTACGGCTGGCCGCATCGCGTCGCATCGCATCGCATAATGCGTCAGCAATCGCTTACACTGATTCTAATGGGGTAACGCACACCACAGGCGGGTCGAGTCGGGGCGGGACGGGCCGCGTCGCGTCGTATTGTGGGATCGCTTCCCTAGGCGTATTTTTCCGCCTGTGTGCCTTGCGCTCAGTCGCGACCAGGTTTGCGATAGGAGCTCCAACAATACTGACTGACTTTTGTAACTTGTGTGTTCCTATTTCTGTGAATTAACTCCATTACTTCAACAGAATTGGCTGCAAATTTTCACGCAGGATGGTTGAAAAAAATATAAGTAATTACAATCTGAAAATTTAATTACTTTATGAACTTTAATAAAGATGAAAAAATTATAAGATTTCTAGCTCATACACACTTGTTCTTTACATGTATGTTTTTAACTTAAACTATTCAAACGTAATGGATAAAGAGCACTGCATCTCATTAATAATGACTTTCAAAGAGTTTTATGATTTACAAAACGCAAAATATAATAACAACAAAACTAGTTAAAACAACCAGGTATGTCATTTTTTCAGTAATGTTAAGCGGGGGCTTGACAATGGAAGCAGTGCAAGCTTCCGAAACGTCGCCAGACGGCTCAATTCTGACGCGGCTTGAAACCCGAGAAGTTTTTATAAAGCATTGCCGCCGCGAAAACGTACATAATTATCAGGTATGTCATGTTTCGTATTTTATTTTTTGTTTATTTTATTTTTTGTGTATTATAATTTTCTATCACTTTCTTCGCATCCCGCTTGTAAAGCTTGGTGTTACCAATTAACCTAATTGTTTATGAGAAATTATTCCAAATGTTAATGATTTCTGATGTAGCCTAGAAACCTGTGTAAGTCAAATATTGAAATTTCTTTGTTGTAATTATCGTTCTTATCTTCTGCAACCCAATTCAGATATCGTTAATCAAAAGGTTATGAATGCAGCATGTAGCTAGTATTACTTTATTTATCTTATCAGATAACACTGACATTCTTCTTTCATAGACTTGAAACCTTCTACCTATAACACCAAAGGAGTTATCAATCACCCTCCATAGTTTATTGAGCCTGTAATTGAAAGTTTGTTTCTCTTCATTTCATTTTATCTGATATTCTGGAATAGGCCTCATCTCGAAAGGGGAAAAGCTTCATCCACTACTATTACATTTTATCTCAGTTGTCAACGCGCAAATTCAGTTTTCCATTGTCTCACCTAAATTGTTGTGGCTTAATTTTTTTTCCCAATCCTCCGACGGGCAAAATATCAATACGGTATTCAGCAACTGCAATGGCTAATAAAACCATGAAAAACATTCATTTTTCTGCATTAAAAATAAAGAGAACCGCAATTCGGTTGAACTGTTATAAATAACATGTTTGCCATCTAATGTGTCCAAGAAATGCGGAAAATTCCTTTTAAATTAAACCTATTCCCTTTGTCTGATGTGTCCATTTGCAGTGCAGAAGCGGCTGAATAATCGTCGAGAACCGAAGGCGGTGACAATAAAAGAAATGCAACTCGCTGCGTCCAGAAGAGCGTTGCAGCATTTTCGCTCGACGTGATGCGGCCCGCTGTAGTGTGCGTGTGCCTCAAGAGGGCATTCCATGGCGATGTGGTGAATGGTTTGCTGGTAGTTACCGCATTCACAAGAAGGGTACTCTATCATTCTCCACTTGTACATCCAGTAGTTGAATCTACCGTGGCCTGTTCTCACTCAGTTCAGTGCCGTCCAGGTTTTCCTAGGAAGGTTGAATCCAGGAGGCTGCCGTGTAAAATCTAGGATTAGCGCTTGCTTGTAAAGGTTGGAATCGATCCATTCAGCGCACCATGGTTCGCCTATGTTGAAGATATTTTGGACCAGCTCTTGACCAAACTTCCATTTGGAATACCTATATTTTAGCCTATTTGGAGCTTTATAGAGCGTTCTGGTGGCTCAGTGGTTAAGACGCTTGCTTTCAAAACTTTCGCTGCTCCTGCCCCGGGCATGAATCCCGGCAGGCGCAGGAATTTGAGAGTTGTGTTTAATCATATGAGCTATGCCAGGACGCTCCGTGGTTCGGATTCCACGTTAAACTGTAGGTCCCAAGCCCAAATGAGAAAGAAAGAAGGGTTAGAAGATGGGTCAACCCCCCACTTCTGTAAAAAGAACCGGGTTAAAGAAAAATACAAAGGGAATAGCCGGACGGCCTATACCCTGGGTACTCTGCGATAGACCTCAAAGGTCTATGAAAAGCAATAAATGATGATGATTTGGAGCTTTATATGTGCGGTCCTGATGAATTGGAAGGTGTGGATATCTTAAGCATTTCTGCCAATCCTTTTTTTAAAGCCGCTTGTCTTCGGAGACTTGGAGGGGCCATGTTAGAGAGTACAGGCAGCCAGTCTGTAGGTGCAGATTTTACAGTTCCAGATATTGTTCTCATTGTGTCATTTAGTTGAATGTCGATCTTTTTTGTGTTACTGCTATTTAGCCATACTGGGCTGCAGTATTTAGCAGTTTAGTATGCCAGAGAAGCATAAACAAACCTTTTAAAGCATATCGTGTTCCTTTTCACTGTTGATGTTTCTCATTCGTACCACTGCTGTCCCATACTAATCTTTCTGAGATTTGAGTTATTATTTATATATGAAATCTTCTGCCTCCAGCTGTGCTCGATTGGAATTCATAACGCATTCATATACGTATTCGTATTCGAATCCCACGGGAATTACTTTTTCAATCAGGATAAAATTAGATAGCCAATACATTACTCCAAATTTTATCCTAAGCCGTTTCAACGTGAAACAGCAACAAATATTCAAACAAACAAACTTTTACATTTATAGTCTAATATTAGTAAGATGTTATCTTCAGTCTGTCTACATGGACATCTTAACCACGAAGAAGCGATTTCAAATTTGGGGTGCCACATACAGATCTCGCACCACCCGCAACTTGCTAGGTCCGCCCCTGCTACCACCAACTGAAAGGTCTTGCATACGCAATCCAAGAAAAACAACCAGCAAGACTGCGTGTAGTGATGCTACTGCGCGATAACCCCACTCGCAACCTCCTAACCTGACCAAGAACACTATCCAGGTTTTTGGATGGGAAGTCATTCCGCACTCTCTTTACTCAACTGATCTTGTGCCCTCAGATTTTTACCATTTCCGCTCCTTAACGAACAATCTTTAAGGAACTTCATCCACGCATGAAAATGTGCTCCGAATTTCTTTAATCAAAATCACGAGATTTTTACACGTGTGGATTCTAAAAATTACTCCAGCGTTGACACAATGTTGTTTTAGGTAGTGAAGGGGAGTATACTGTTGAGGATTAGCTTGTCTGTTTTATATATATATTTGACGTGTGTGATAAATTATGAAAAAACGCTACGAACTTATGCACCAACCTAATAGTAAAGATAGGTGGTGCGTGAGTGGCAACGTTCAGGCATAGTATTCGGGAGGACGCGGATTCGAATCTACATCTGGCTACCCAGATTTGGATTTTCCATAATTTCCCAAAATCACTCTGAAGTAGATTTTACAAAAGACGAAAAGCGGGTTTCTTGGGTGAAAAGTACTAGATTTATGAAACAACATGGCACTATGGAAACAGCTGATGTTACTGACCGGTGTGCGCGTTGAGGTGCGGCTGAGAGCGCAGCCAGCCGCGCACCTTGTCCACCTCCGCCGTCCTCTGGCCGTCGTCGTCCGGCTCTCGCAGCGTCTCGGCGGCGTGTCGTCGCGACGCCTCGTCCAGGGCGCACACGTACGCGTCGCCCTCGGCCTGCACCGCCATCTGCACTCCCACAACATAATCACCAAATGATGCAGTTGAGGCGAAACATGATTTATAGCTTTACGGGCTATACCGCGTCGTTTATTGGATTATATAAGCTTTCGGCTGTTATACTCCAGCCTTAATGTTATTGTCATTAACAGTGACAAGTGATTTCGTGGTGGAACAACCTTAATGATTCATCAAGGGAACAAAGGCACTTGGAAAAATGTTTTCTTTTACATAATACCATTTTTTAATATAACAATACAATCCTTTGTTCTATTCCTGGGACTATTTATTTACCTGAGATATTATTGCGACATCAAATACTGTTTATCAAGATAAACGTAAAGTAGGTGTTCATAAGTAGGCCAATGCATTGAAGTTCATTAGTCAAGGAACTTGAAGTGAGAAAACGTATTTCTATACAAATATACTGCAGTAAAACGTTTTAAAGCTACGGTTTGCGACACCTTTAACAATTACAAATAATTTTCGCTTACAGCGGAGTTTCCCTGCGAAATTTCCATTCAGTAAAAACAAATTAAAACACAAGAATCATCTAACAACTTTTGAGACGGATGTATAAAATATTCTGAGGCCTTCCAGAGGGAGAGCGCGTGAATTTGATGCGACGTTTCAGAGGCCCGAGAGCATATCGTTGAGGTGATACACCGTGAAAGCCTCTGTTTCATTCATACAGTAAGGATGTTAACGTAAATTATTTAATAGCAGATGCGCGCGTTACCTCTAGATGCTGAGCGACGCGTCAGGGCTTTCCGTACGTGACGAGAAAGCGCTAGTGACTGTCAGTCAGTGAGTGTTACCAGCTATAAAGGTTGATTGGAGTCCGCGACTGCGCACGGCGACCGACCCAGCTGACGGGGGCAACCGATAACGGACGCTCTTGCATCACCAGACACAACACACAATAAGGAAACACACTTACGGGTTAGCCAGGTATTTATATAAAACGGAGATTTTTTAAAAATGGTTTCGCCATCAGATGAATTTTTTTCAGCTAATTAGACACATCACAGGACGGACATGACATTCACAGACGCATCAGTCAAACAATTATGCCCGCCGCCGGACTCGAACTGGCGACCTTCGGCACGCGGAGCCAGCACTCTAGCTCCTACGCTACCGAGGCCGGCTAAAATGGAAATTTGGAACGTGGCAATATTGTTTTTCGCGATTTTAAAATTCTAGCTGCTCCGATTAAGGGTAACTGGATAAAGATTGTTTTATCTGAAATGTAGTTTCAAATATTTACACTGCTGGCGCACCAATGCATTCGAGCAGAACCCATATGAATCAACAGCGTTGTCTTGAGATGGCGTCTGTTCGTTTTCAACCAAATTCTTTCGACTCGTATGGATGTTAAAAACTCACTTAGCGGTTTTCTACTAGAACACAAGGAAATTTATACTTTCAGTGTGTTGAAGCATTACATTTATCAACGGAAACAACAATGAGTTTCCACGGGACAAAATGCATCCCAATGTGCAATAAAATGGGGACTGTTAGGTCTACAAGTATCGGGAGGTGGGTATACAGATGAAAATTTCAGTGCCATAGATAGGTCACATTTTCCCTAATTACATAGACATTATGTGAATACTGAAACAATTGGCGGTTTGCTATGGCTGATCAAGACTTGCGTTTTGAGTCAAAGCATCGACCACATAGCAAAATAATGATATTGTTATGTAAACCCAACGATAATTACTGTTACATTAGATCAGATAACGGATATTTGAGACACTATCTGTGAACAATAAACGAAATGCTCCAGTTTGGTTTGAATAATTATTCATATTCGTATTATTTCACATGACTCGGGGCAGGGCCGCCGTAAGCGGGCGTGCAAGGCGTGCACCGCACGCGGGCGGCACATCGAGGGGGGCGGCAAAACGAGTGATCGACAGTCGCCACCCTGCGATAGTTGCCACTCCATTGTCGCCGCGACGAAATTTGCAGGGTATTATGTAGCGGCGACCCTTTTTTTTAAGCTCAACACCTGCTTCGGGCGGCCGGCGACACTCGGGATGGCAACAAACAAGGGGGGCGGCAAAAAATGTTCAAAGGGGCGGCAATCTCACAGTTTTTTGCCCGGGTTCGGAAATTTCCGAGATCCACCACTGGCTGTAGTTAGACAGGGGGCGGCATAATCGGTATTGCACGCGGGCGCTCAAACAGCTAGCGGCGGGCCTGACTCGGGACACTGAAACACAGTTATCATTACGAAAAGTTACTTGGATGATACTGAAAGCTCAAGTCACCTTCCCTGACAGTGTACCGTTTAACGCGCTGGCATTGCTTTGCTAGGATCACCGATTCGAATCCGGCTCCAGGAATGAATAATTTTTATTAAATGTGTGTCCGCCTTGTGTTACCTGTACTTTGTGGAAACAATGTACCACAGAAATCCAATCACTGGAAGAATTACAGTAACACTGGAGCTGGCTGTACAGCCTGGTAGCCAAATATCATAAATTAAAGCTCAGATTGTAGATTTCCGAAGTTCAACAAGGATCGCTAAAATTATACAACGGAGTTGGAATTGCTGCTTGAAGGTATAAAAAGTAAATATTTTAGCATAGCATTATATAATGAGTTCAGTTGTGTACATCACACTAGGAAAGAAGTTGTTAACGAGGGCGAAGAGGGAACTGTCATACCGTGGTATGATACAATATCGCAGTATGGGTATCAAATACGATAGTATGAAGCTCTGCAAAGAGGGGAAACCAGATTTCTTTGTGGATATTCCAGTTATTGAGATAGAAAAGGAGCGTTTTGAAAATAGGAGATACATGATTCGCTCTATAGTATTTAGTTTCCTACGAGACAAGACAAGCGCTCTGAATCGTCAATGTGCATGTGGCTTATGCCTCTTCGACGTCGAGGTCATCAGAGGCAGGAAAGGACTGGGGATAAGGAATGGGAAGGAATTTGGTGATGGCCTGGAGTGATTTGGGAAAACCATGGAACACCCAAATCTGGGTGCTCGGGCAGGGATTCGAACCGGCGTCCTCCCGAATGCGAGGCCAGAGCGTTAACCGCTCACCCACCACTCTTGGTGTCAAGGCGCAGCAGGAACGTTATTCGTAACGTGCTGGCTGTCTTGAAGTGCTTATTCTGCTTATATGATCCCGCTACGCAATTTCCAGCTGGCTAACATTATGAAATATTTTTGATAATTGTATCAAAATATTTACGATGAGAAGTATTTTCGGTGGTTACGTTGTGCTTGAGGACGAGCAGTTCCGTTGACGCAGACGTGCTGGGCATTGAGGTCGCTTAATGTGACGGTAAGATCCAGATGATACCGCAAAAGATGCGGTGATAGTGTACATGTCAATAGACAACTCGTTGCAAGTTACGACTGTCTCATTTTCGGCCACACAAACATATACAAAATAAATGTGATATACTGCGTTGGCGCGACCATGATATCTTATTAGCGAAACAATTTCGATTTCACCCATATCAATAACTGATGTTATATAGTCAGAAGCAAAAATACGACTATACATTACTGCATGATTCTGTCTGAAGCAGACTTGATGCTGGAGTTTGTGGAAGCAGAAAATGTGATTATCTCCGATTTGAGCAAGGGATCCATTTAACTGCTCCCTAAGTCCCCTAAGTCGATCTCGCCACACTTATTGATGGCTGAACTTCACCACCGAACGTGGTCGGTGAACGCTAACGCTATGGCCGTGCATTCTGGAGGACGCGGATTAGAATCCTCGTCCGACCATCGAGATTTCGGTTTTTAGTGTTTTCCAGAGATGAATGCCAGGATGGTTACTTCTAAAGGAAATGGCCTAAATCCTTCCCGCCTACTCCTAGCTCCCCGTCCTTTTCCTCCTCTAATTACCTCGACGCCCATAACATTACGAGATATATAGTTCACCGTTATATATAAGATAATTTTCTTCAAATGGCATCCTAAAACACGTGTGTTCGTAATTTGTGTAATATGTTTTGCATTTCTCGTTTCTGAGAAGGTACTGAAGTGTATGTCACCTTATCATCAGCTCCTTTTATCAGATAAGAGGAAATATACTGATAAGATAATTGACTTCGTAAAATATCATTAATATTAATTAAAACTGAGTGAATATCTTTTCGTGTTTACTGACTCCAGTCAGATGTACTTATCTTGCTTATCTTTCCTGATCTATTCCGAGAATTATTTCTTTTTTTTTTTACTTATTGCTCTACGCCTCGTCGACGGCTAAGGTCATTAGAGGCGGTATAGCACATGGGACAAGGAACGGGAAGGAATTTGTCCATGGCCATTTTGAAGGAAGCATCCCGGCATTCGTCTGGAGTGATTTGGGGAAACCATGGAAAAAACCAAATCTGGATGCCCGGACGGGGATTCGAACCGCCGTCCTCCCGAATGCGAGGCCAGAACGTTAACCGTTCAACCACCATCCTCGGTTTCTTTCATCTTATTTTTTTCATCTTATAAAGCTGTTTAGCATATAATTCTACCTTAACACACTGTACATTATGATCAATAAATCGAATTAGGCAAAAAAGTACTAGCCACGGCCGTCCTAATAGATGTACTACCTAAAAGCAATATGCATTATTTCCGACAGCAAACCTGCCCTTATTACTATATCAATAAAATTCCTAACTATCGATCAACTGATAGACAACTGTACAGTACAGTTAATGAATTTTCGGTGCCTCTCTGTTTGCTTATTTTTGTTTATTCGTAATTAACATTACTGACGACCATCCCTATTTGCAAACAGGTTAAATTTCTGCAACTGTTAGAATTGTGAGTGCTATCTGAACTCCGCACTTTAGCTGCTAATGGCAGTACATCTTCAAATTGTAGGATCTCGATTTGATTACAAGTTGACACGTTAAGATGAGTTTACTTTGCTGTATATTAACATAATTGCAGTCGTTAAAAGTTGGGTGTGATTTTTTCATGTTTCTAAATATAAATGTCACTCTATAGTTAAATACTTTTTATGCCTTTACACCTCGCTGATGTCGATGCCATTAGAGACAGGAAAGCTCTGAGACCAAGATTTCGGTCATGGCCCCGACTGCGAAGTCTGGCCGTTATCACTCACCCACCAAGCTCAGTAGTTAAATACAGTTGAATTATTCAGACAAAATATATCAAAAGCTTTAAAGTAATAAGCGTAATTTAAATCAGAGAACAAGTTATTACTAGAATTAAAATTTTAATGGAGGATCAGATAAAACCTGAGAAATGCAAGGGAGGAAGTGGGTTCGATTCCCATCCTTTCCCGAAATCGCTCCAGGCGCTTCAAAAGTCCATGGCCGGAATCACCGTCGCTTACTCTCCATCCTAATGAACCACTAATGACCTCGACATTAAAGAGCTGTTAAGTCCGAATCAAGAAAGAAGATAAATCGGCGTCCCTTGGCGTGGAGGAAGTCATTAACCCTCTGTCGCCATCTTGAATGCAACTAGCATTAAATATAACATTATGCCTTGATGTTTTGGGAGAGGAAGGGTAGGAAAAAACAGGAAGTTAACGTCAGGGCATCATTACTGCCGTCGTAAAAAGAACTGTTCGTAAACATGCATGTGAATTTTGTTGTAAACAGGTTAAAATAATAAACCAAAGACGTCGGTAGAGGTCATAAAACCCCAGTAGTAGGGTAATAAAAAATATCGGATGTATGTCGGCTACAATGCTGCAGGCAATTAAGCTAGTTATGGTCGTTACATACTGGGCTTAAAACAACATAACCTATGATTGGTCGAAATTTTTTCGCGAGAAATTAGTGCAAACGTATCCTAACACAACTAATAAAATCGTTTGCCCGATTCGTAGGAGACAATCTCTAATCCAGATTCTGAAAAGTGGAAGAGATTGCACGTTTGTAAGCATTTATTGCAGTATTGCCTTAACCACCTGCGTGGTATAGATATTAAAGAGGTTGATACACCGCCTTTCCGTCTTGTGTCTAGAAAGAATTTTTAAAAGGTAGAAAACAGAAAGTTAGGGTAGGAAATGTAGTATCAAAAGAAGTGGAAGTAAAAATGGGTGTGCCACAGGGTAGCGTAGTGGGACCATTGCTATTCATTATTCTAATGAATAATTGTGTTGATTGTTTACTATCTGAAATTAGATTGTTTGCAGATGACATAATGCTGTATAAAAGAATCAAAACGATAGAGGACTGAAAACAGTTGCAGGGTGAAGTGGACAGGATAGCTAGTTGGGTTGGTAAACATGGGTTGAAGATAAATGCAAAGAAGAGTCAGCTTATTAGATACACAAATAAAAAACAAAAGGTTAATTATGAATATAAGGTGGGGAAAGAATTGCTTGCTGAAGACTTGAAATGTAAATATCTTGGAATTACTTTTGATAACAAGCTTAACTGGGCTGGACACATTGGACAGGTGGTAGGAAAAGGTTTCTAAGTTCTGCACTTTTGGAGAGAGTGATGAGGGGATGTACGGGAGAAGTAAATGAATTGGGTTATAAAACTTTGGTGAGACCATTGCTCGAATATGGTAGTGTAGTATGGACCCTCATTTTACGTATCAAATACAGGAGTTGGAGAGGGTGCAAAGAAGGCTGCTAGATTTGTTTCTGGAAATTATCGCAGAATGAAATCAGTGACGGATATGAAAAAGTGGCTGAAATGGGATTCATTGCAAGACAGGAGGAGGATGAGGAGGGTAATGGGAGTGTGCAGGGCATATACTGGCAATGAGGCATGGAAAGATATTGCAATAGGTATGAAAAGTAGTGCATGGAAGGGGAAAGATGACCATGACCACAAGCTGGCACTCGATTTCAGGCACAAGGGTGTGGGAATATTCTCTTTTTTAGGTAAGGGTGTTAGGGATTGGAATGAGTTACCAAGAGAAATGATGAATAATTTACCGAAAACTTTGAAAGAATTTAAAGTTAAAATTTGTAGAGGGCAAATGTAGGTGGGTGCAGGATAGGGGGAAAATGGGTGTGTAGGGAAATTGCCACCGGAGCCTGTACTCCATTTCAATTAAATTTCACTATCTCTTCACAATCTCTCGAATCGCTTTAAGCGGATGCAGTGATGGGTCAAGGAATTTTCCGAGCATGGGGAAAGACTTTGAGATTACCACACCTTGGAACGTTATTTTGCCGACCCCATTGTCGCCTTCGAATAGGGCACGCTTTCCCAAAAATGGGCGACGCGAAGACATGTCGAGGGTGGCGTGGGATGCGAGGTTGATTCGCCGCCCGTATGGAGGTTACCGAGCGTACTACGCACTGGAGCTGTTGCGGCCAACGCCTTCGGCGTTGACTGTTTCAGGTAAGAGTTACCTGTTGCGCTTATTGGCGACATCTGCCCCTATTTTTTCTTGTTGGATAGACTGACATCACTGGCGGCTTTTTTCTTTACTTGTTGCCCTACAGAATTTAACTTTGAATTTTATTATGTTATATTTCTAGGAGTGCTTTCGGCCTTTGATGCCGAAGATGACCTGTCTGGTATTGGCCGATGTTTTGAATAATTGCAGAGGCTGAGACTACTGTTTTTTGATAAATTTTGTTGGCTATTGTCCTGAATCTCTCTCGCAACTTCGGTGTGTTGGCTAACACTTTGAGGTCGTCTGTGGGTAACCGAAAGAGTAGATGCAGTGCTCGCTTGAGCGCTCGGTTTTGCAATACTTCTAATTTTTCAATGTGAGTTGTCGAACTTGTCGCAGTATATACCCAAGTTGGGCAAGCATACTCCATTACTGGCCTGATCATAGCTTGGTACACTTAGTCTCCGCATCTTGTTGGTAGTTTCGAATTTTCGTTGAGGACTGGGTACAGTGTTTCGAGCCTTTTTTCTGTTCTCGATTTCACATGCTCCACGTGCTGCCTCCACGTGTTGCCTCCACGTGAACTTTTCATCTTGGCTTACCGCCAAGTAGTTGACTACTGTCTTCTGACGTATAATTTGACCGAAGAGGTTCAAGTTTAGGGGTATTGGGGTCCCTCGCGGATGGAAAACGATGGCTTGTGATTTATCCGCGTTGATCTTCACTCTCCTCCGTGTGGCCCATTCTTCTAGCAGCTCTAGTGCAGCTTGGGAACGAATTACCATAACAAGCTGGCTCCAGGAAGAGGTAAAACACGCGGTGTCATCCCACATACATCTCCTTCAACGCCTTTATTCTAACATTACATACCTGGCGACTTTCCAGTGGGGCGACATTGTTCGTACCGAGAGATGTAACTATGCAAACGTAAAACATCATCAGAGTTCAGTGTAGTACTTAAGCTTTGCAAATAAAAAAAATGATGCTGCTACCAATAAGATTTCAATAAAATGGATAAGTCAACGGTTTGAAAGTGTATCCCAGCATATCACAGCAAACGCTGCGATCATATTCAGCTTCAAGCACGTATTTATGCGATAGAGAGTATTCAGTTCTTGTTGCAATAAAAACAAATTATTTAAGCAAACTCGATATTTCCAGTGATCTATATATCCAGCCAAGAATAGAAACTGGAAAAAGATATAACTTCCCACTAATTTATTTTTTGTTTTGTTACTTCTTTTGAAGTTTTTAATTTTTTTATGTTTTTTAGAAAATTTGTAATTTTATAAGCAATAAAATATAAATCTATTCTTTCTTATACTTCCTTTTTTTACCTTTTTTAATAATAGCATTGTAGTGGGAGGGAGATGGACGTGGGTGAATTTTACCTTTGGCGGAAAGAGGGGCGTCAAAAAAAAAAAACTTTGTGAACCTCTGACAAAGGCCCTCTTCACACTGCGCAATTATGAGACGACGCGATTGAGTCTTGAGTATCTACAATTTGAGTCGCCTGCGAGTACGATACCCACAGGCGACCTAGTACCACACACTGTGGATACTGTGAAGCGATACAGTCTCCTCAGTCTGCCTCAAGCCGTGGCCACGCGTGGTGAGCATTGCTACCATTCCTGTTGTGGCTTCTGAGCAGTATTTCATAATGTCAAGTGAAGATTCGTCAAGTGATGACAATGTGTGTGTGACCTATTATTTTTAAAATTATTATAGAAAAAGAAAAATCAGAAGAATATGGTGACATCCATACATTGAAAAGAATTTTCACTGCCGTTTAATAATTATAAAACTACTAGCCACAATGCCCGTCAAAAATGACGGGTTTGGAGTATTCTGGCAATTAATTTCTGTTTACTTGCATACCTAATCAGAATTGTTTTGAAATAGCTCAATGTGCTGTAATTTCTCGTCCATTGTGATGTAGTGAAACGTTTCAGTTGTCTACTTGATGCAGGTCGCATTTCAGTCTAACCACAATCTTCGCTAATAATGCGATGAAGATCGATGTGTTAACGGATGATATAGGTTACATACAGTCAGTGGCGTAGCTAGGTCAATAAGGGCCCCGGTGCAAAAAGTTTATTTTGGGCCCTCAGGCCAGATGGGCGACGTTATTTTTGCTTTTGTGTGCTGGTAGGGGCCCCCTGAACTGAGGATGGGGGCCCTTGAATTGTTCTTTAGGGGCCCCTGTTGCTGTGAAGGCTCGTGGGCCCTCTAAACTGCGCTTAGGGGCCCCTTGAGGTATGCTCGGGGGCCCCCTGAGCGTGAGGGCCCCGGTGCACTGCACCGCCTAACCGCCTAGCCCCATAGTAGCTACGCCCCTGCATACAGTTGAAATAAGGACCACAGTGAAAACGAAGGATACTAAATTAAATCATAACAAATTCAGTGTTCTGGCAAATCATTTCTTAGCAACCGCTTAAATAAACACAAAAATAAAACATAATATAATTCCCATTGCCTTGCGCAATAACAAAATGTTTCTGTTGCTATCCTAATCCAGGTTGCATTTCAATCTAACAAAAGGCAGTTCTATCATTACCGTGGCGCCACAATCTGATGAATTCTTGTAGAACTCGACGAAACAAATAGAAAATAAAGTTAAATTTTTTGATATCTTTCTTGGTTTTCGAGATATAGCATGTTGAAAATCAATTATAACTGTGATTTTGGTGATGTTTCCTCTGGTCCAGGACGTATTTCAACCTAACAACAACCACCAGGAAGAAAATAAACCACATATAGTGTATTTCCACCGTGTACATATAGCGGTTTTGGTAATTTGTTTTTTCTGGTCCAGGCCAGATTTCACCCAAACCACCTAAATTTTGAGATACAATATCTCGAGAACTAAGCGAGATATGGAAAGAAAATATATTCTTTGTTTTCGATTTGTCTCTTCGAGTTACATACGACATCATCATCAAATTTGGTAATGTAGAAATTTTTCTTCTGTTCCAGGCCGCATTTCAACTTAACCACGTCAATTTTGAGATACAATATCTCGAGAATTAAGTGAGATATCAAAACATTTTATTCTCTACTTTCAGTTTTTTTCGTCGAGTTACATAAGAATCCATCAATAAATTGCGTCTTCACGGTTATCATAGAATCCCCTAACGACATACAGTACTACGCTAAACCATGCAGGTAATATTTCCTTCCTCCATGCGCTAAACATGCCGCCAGAGAAACAATACTTTCGTTACACGCATATTAATACATATACTTATCACATTTTAATGGTCACATTGCATGGCGAAATAAACCAAATAAAAAATCTATAAGGGTTCTTCAATCTTAAGTTTTTATATTCGTTATTCAGATTTATACTAACACATTTGAATAGCTGACACAGTTACATGCGGCTGAAATAAGGCATCAGTAAAACCAAAGAAAATTAAAAATAAATCTTAACAACTTACGTCATTCCAACGTAATATTAGTTTTAATGGGTGGAAGGTGATATTTTCCACCGGCCGGAAACTGGTATCTACTGCCCTGTTGAAATTTGTATCAATTGCTTCGTTATAATGGCATCTTCTTCACATTTGCACCCTCCTTTTTTCGGAAAAGTCGCCATGAATTAAATTAAAAAATCGAAAATGTAAAACGCTCCGCAACCGAAAAATGTTAGCAACACTTTCGTTAGAACGAAGTAATGATTTAGGTAACAGAAAAAAAAACTAATAACAATCTATCAAAACTGCCGCTAACATTGCGAAAATTAACTTACATATATGTGATTTCAACGAATACTTCTAAGTGAAAGGTTTCCTGTTCGAATTCCTGTATCGATGCTGAATACTCATAGGCCCGAAACCTGACTTTAACGTCCGACATAGCTTGCTGTAAAGTATTCCATGATTCGGAATAAACGTTAAACTGCAGGTGCCCTTAAGTAAGACAAGGAAGGAAGGAACTAGCCACCCTATCTCCAATACAAGTCTAAGTAAAATCAAGGGCATTAAAATTAAAGTATTTCGATTTTACTGAATTATGGATGAAACAAAATGCAAGAATGCCAACAGGAAGCGCTTCTTGTTTAACACCAAATTAGAAGTGCATGTTAGTCTTGAAGAAAAGATTATTGTTAAAATTCTTATAGGAGAAAACGCAAGATCCCGAAAGGCTAAAGAACGGTTTTAGAGGAAATTCCATCATCGGGGTTCGAAATCCAACACAGTCTTACAGTCAAGTTTTCTATCGTTTCCCAAAATTACTCGAGGCGAGTGCAGGAATAATTCCAGTGCATTACATTCGTCCACGTTTCAGAGTTAATTTGCGTATGCAAGTCTAAATATCGAGCATGGTTGGTGAGTTTTTAATGTTAGGGACTGTCATACGGGAGATCCCGGGTTCTCTCTTCAGTGCATTCCATTTGTCTTCTTTTCAGAGTTATTTCTTGTATGCCGGTCTGAATATCTAGCCTGCAGGGTGAGTTTTTAAAGCAAAGTAATGAATGAGCAGTGGTTATAGATATAGGTTATATTGAATGCATAGAGATGACTGGCTTATGACAAGATCTGAAAAGTCAGTTCTGAACAAGGGAAGTTAGAGTTATATCTTCTCCATCAAACAGTCTACAAACTTTACGAGACAAGTTTTTATATTCGTGCTGTAGTATCTCTTAAGATCACTACGAAAGGTTTTACACAGTGTTATGTCTAACAGTTTGAACGTTAGCTATATAACGCTAAAGACAGTGACGTTATTATCATGAGAAACGTGCTTCGGAAGGCGAAAGCTAAGAGGATCATGGAATACCTATCCTGGTGAGTGAGCAGCAACGTTCGGATCTATCGTTCACAAGGATATGCAGCACGGCTTTACATTCTAATTTTCTTTCGTTCCCCTAAAATCACTCGAAGCGAGTGCTGGAATTATTCGTCCTCCTTTCAGAGTAATTTTTAAATGCCAAAAAAATTATCGAGCATGGTGGGTGAGTTTTTAAAGTTCGGGACTGTCATGCGGGAGGTGGTTTTCCGGATTTCCGGACCCCCCTCCCCTCTGGTGAGATCTGAAACCTCACGTGAGATTTCCGTAGACACCCCCCCCCCTTGGTGACATTCCACCGGACCCTCCCCCCTATTTTACCTCACGTAATTTATAGATGCCCCCAAAGTGAAATATTAATTTAACTTTTTGGATTAAAGATTATCTATAGTTGTAAAATGTTATTTGTAAATAAATCTGTGACTCGTGTAAATGTAGATACATCAGTTTTGTAATTATACAAAAGAAAAGAAAAAAAAAATCCGCTCCTTCCCTTAATCAGTTATTTAAATAACTATATAATTTTACCGACAGACTGTATGAAGTTTAATCAAAATCAAAATTAAAGAACAAAAGGAAGGTACATCTAATCAGTACGCTTCAAACTTTAATCGAAAATAACGGTGTTGCAAATTTAACTATTGAGAGAAAATGAACTTATGCTCCAGAGAGATGTTAATTTATTTTTTGTATTAATGTTGGTCTACGGTTGCTCAATGTTTTTTGTACAAAAAATCTGTTACTTATGTAAATGCAGATGCAGCGATTTTGTAATTATACAAAGAAATGCCGCTGCCTCCCTTAATCAGTTGTTTAAATAACCGTATGATTTTAATGCTCAACAATGCAAAGCTTAATGACAATAAAAATTAAATCACAATCTACATGGTTATTTTGAGAACTGTTTAACGGGAGAAATGTAACTGAAACAAACCAGAAATGCATGCAAGTCGGTAGTTCAATGAAGCCAAACACAAGAACCATAAAATTTTTAGTATGCAATCGAATCACCCAGAATCTGCTTCAGCAACACTGTTCGCATTTCAAAGATAATGGCTAGGTCTCCAAGATCACAGAGCCTCTGATATCGACCAGTTTATGTCGGTGAAGTGACTCAATGAAAGCTGTTTACATCTTTATAAAAATATTACGTAATTTTCGTATTGTTCTCCTCTCACCAGGAATTCCCAGTTGGTTAACGCTCTGGCCTCGCATTATGGAGGACGCCGGTTTGAAGGGCATCCAGATTTGGGTTTTCCATGGTTTCCCCAAATCACTCCAGGCAAGTGCAGGGATGTTTCCTTCAAAAGGGCCTTGGCCAAATTACTTCCCGTTACTTGCCCCTAGTCCTTGCTGGAGTCCCACTATTTAAAAATGTTCTACAATCAACCACAGCCAGTCAACTGCGTGATTCAATGTGGAAAAAGGGGCGTTATTCTGTGTTATTGCTATAGAATTGTGTATCATAGCTTTTTGATGTAGTGGAATGACAAGTTGTAATTAAGATATTCGAGATTTACGAAATGATTCGGATTGATGTAAGTGACAACAGCTGATTACTTTTATTTGGCGACTTTTTTTAAAAAAGGAGCAGTTTCTGTGTTATATGCGAGCAATATATCGGTAACTATTCATTTCTCAGATAAGTCTACTGACTTTTGATAATGCAAGCATAGTGGCTTCCATCTTTATCTGCGGCTGCTACTCATAACTTTTTGAGGAACTGACGAACAAAATTTGTACTGTTGGAGCAGAAATGTATAGTATATTTCGTGTTCTAACCACAGTTCAAGCAGTCATCACCCGGAAACGTTAAAGCAAAACTTTAATTCGTCTACTGAAAACAGAAAAATAATAGACGTCCACAGTTAGTTCAGTTGACTGCATGATATCTATATTTTTCCTACAAGAAGTCGTATAGATCAATGATCCGCAACCTTTTCCCGCTCGCGGCACACCATAAGAGTATCCATATATCTCGCAGCACACCTTACCGGTCGGGCGGCAGTTTTATGTTACTAATAAAGTAAATAATTGTACACATACCATCAATTGACACTTGTGCCTACTTAACTGCACACATGTGGCTGACCCATGGAGAAATTTCTTCATCGACGGATTTAAATCTTTCCCTCTTCGATTTTTTAATTTCAGTCAACGTCGAGAAGCCCATAAATACGAGCAATTACACATTTTCTGCCATGTCGGACATAGCCGGATATTCATTTCTTATTGTTTGCCAAAATGTATCTAAAGGAATATCAAAGTTCTGTCAGCTATTAAATCTGCGAGCTTCTCTTGAATATTAATTGGAGTTGTTCCAAATTTGCAATGAATTGATCACGAACCCAGTTGAAATATTCAACACATTCTCCAAGGAACTTTATGAATCTCTGCCGCAGGGATTCTAAATGTTCTATAACTAAGTCCATCACCATTTTATTACCGTCATCAAGTGACCATACAGTCTGGATCATCTCACATGACCCATTTTCAATCCTCTGTAACCACAAATGCAGCTTATTCTCAAATCCTTTAATCTTATCCATAATAATGAGAATATTTTGATGTTCAGCTCATTCAAGTGTACGAAAATGTAGGAAAGATATGCCAACTTACATACCCATTCACCATTTGCGAATCAATCCGCGTACTTATGTCTTTCAACAGTCAAAAATACCTGGACCTCTTCTCCAAGTTCAAATAGTCGCGTTAACACCTTTCCTCGTGACAGCCAGCGTAGTTCTGTATGTAGCAGGAATGTAGTGTGTTCTGAACCCATCTCCTGACATAAAATTGAAAAAGTCGCGAATTTAGCGGCCGAGATTTTATGAAGTTCAGGACTTTTACTACTTCGTCCAGCACATCTTTCAGAGAAGGTGGCAAAGTCTTAGCAACAATGGCTTCGCGGTGAATGAGACAATGATCGCATCAAACGTTAGGATTTACTTCGCGTACTTTAGCTGCAAATCTTTTCACTGGGCCTGTCATAGCAGCCGCTCCGGCTGTACAAACACTAACGAAATCCTTCCATGTTAATTCATTAAGGCGCAAATGTTCATCAGTCAAACGAAATATTTCTTCACCGGAAGTTTGCTCTGGAAGGCTTTGCAAAAGTTACTTACAATTATATCTCCATCGAAGCCTGTAGAAGTTGTGCGTGGCGGCTAATATCTGTGGACTTGTCGATCTGAAGTGAGAACTCCTGTTGTTGATTTTCTCCTTCGTATCGTCTTCAATATCACGAGACAGTATCGATAACTCGGCGATTGATTGTATCAGCAGAAAGAGGAATTATTGAAATTTCACTAGCAGATTCTAAACTCAGAACTATTCTCACCATCTCTTTACAAACAGGTTTTAACAGCGTTTCAATTATTATATGTGGTTTCTTTCTTAGTCTTTACGATAAGTTCCGTTGCCTTATAACTATCTTCCTGTACTTCTTCCGAAACACGTACTGTAGCGGTCATGAACGTTCTTTGTCTTTTTACTTATTTTCCAACAACCGACGAAAATAATTAACATATTTACTTGACAGAGAAGAATGTTTTCTTGACAAATGTCGTTTCAGTTTACTGGGAACCATAGCAGCGGTACTGAGTTTTTTACAACAAACGATACACTCGGGAATTGAAGACGTTAATTCACCACACCAAACAAAAAATACCAAAAAAACATAGGATAACGAATTATCACTATCTTTCCGCTGCATCAACTTTTATTTCTTTCTTTCTGGCTCCACGCTTTCGCTAGTTGCACTCATAGACGGAACACTCCGTTCAAGGAATTTGTCCATATTGAATAAATTAAATAGCCTGCTAATTGTAACAGAAAATATAAGGACCAATTACTAACACTTCGGACCACTTCAGAGCACAGCTATGATGGAACTGGAGTAATTGTAAGAAGCGGGATTTATACACTTCAAAGAAGTCACATATACCGAGCCGATTCTTTTTACAGTGATGTCGGTGCAACGGTAAAAAATAAATAAATATTGTTGATGTACCGACAACGTAATAAAATAATACAAGGCTTGGAAAGTCCTGCTAATCCAAGCAGTTTAGACTGAATGAAAAGCACATACACAGTACATGCGGTAAATATAACAGAATCTCAAAACGCAGCAGTAGAGGCGAGGAATAAAAAAAAATAAAAAAAATGAGTAAACAAAACTAACAGCAACTGTGAGTAAATAAATAACATTTAATTTCTTAGAATACGATAATACAAAGTGATTCAAAATGATTATCGGGGTTTCAAAAAATTTCTACACTTAGCAAAATTGAGATGCGAATTTTAATCTTATTTTGATGTGTAAAGAAACTCATCAAGTTTTTTTACATCCATTACAAATGTTCGATATGTGCGCCCTGTGTCACTCGACACACATCTATGCGATAGTCTATTTCATCCCACACGCGGTGCAACATGTCATCAGAAATGTTTAGAAAGGCGGCCCTGATCCGTTCTCTCAGTTGCGGGATAGTCGCAGGTAGAGGAGAAGATAAACTTGATCCTTGACGTAACCCCACAGAAAAAAATCACATGGGGTTAAATCTGGTGAACGAGGTGGTCAAGCCATGAGCATTTGGTCACTGTCGGCTCCGCGTCCTATCCATCGCTGCGGCAATTGTTCGTTGAGAAATGTTCTGACCTCCCGATGGAAATGAGGGGGAGCACCATCTTGTTTGAATATGAAATCATCCACCTCTTTCAGCTGAGGCAGCAACCACTCAGAGACCATATCGAGGTAAGTTAGTCCTGTTACTGTCTGTTCATTGAAGAAGAACGTGCCGTACACTTTCGCCTTGGAAACAGCAGCGAAAACACATACTTTCGGAAAATCACGCTGGTGTTCAATAAAAGCAATGGGATTTTCTGTTCCCCAAATCCGCTTGTTAACTTTCCCGCACAAGTGAAAGTTCGTTTCATCACTAAAAATGAGTTTTTTGCAAAACCCATATTCTTCCATTTTTCTTGCAAAATGTTGCAAAACGTGAGACGTTTGCGATGGTCGTCAGGTGTTAAAGCCTGAAGCAGCCCTAGGGGATAGGCTTTCATTATTAGGTGTTTTCGTAGCACGCGCCAAACTGTAGTATGCGGAATGTTCAGTTCTCTGCTGCCTCTTCTTGTTGATTTCAGCGGGCTACGTTGACAAGCTTCTCTGACGCGGTTCACGTCGACTTCTGACACTGAAGGACGCCCACTGCTTTTCCCTTTGCATAAGCAGCCCTTCTCCACAAAGTGCGCGTACCACCTCCGAATGGAATTGTCTGAAGGTGCATCCTTCATAATTTTTTTTCGAAAGTGCCGTTGGACAACGGTAACTGACTGACTGACACACGTGAAAATCTAGAGTGCAAAAAGCCTTCTCTATAGCGTTAGCTGCCATATTGCAAACACTGACATCTGGCGGAACAAAACGGAACTACAAGATTAGCGTCTGCTACAAAACAAAACTTTGAGAATTTGTCTATTCATCCATGTAAAGATAATACTTGTATGTTTAGTACACAGCCGGTAAAAAATTCATGAAACCCCGACAATCATTTTGAATCACCCTGTACGTAACAATTTGCGACACATGAAACTAAAATATAAATAATAAAAAACTTGACAAGTTAATTGCTTATAACGGGTAAAATTTCGCGGCACACCTTTCACCTTCTCGCGGCACACCAGTATGCCGCGGCACACCGGTTGCGGACCACTGGTATAGATCATTTGGTAGGGATTTTCGTTTAACTAACAGTAAATATGCATTACAATAAGGTTACACGTTCCGTATCTAATAAACAAATGTTTGAATGTGAAAGCAACTGAAAACTTTAGGAAATTTCTGAACAGAACTGAAGTTAAATTTTTGTAAGTAGTTGAATTGGTGTGATGAAATTTCGGTCATCTGGTGTATTTTTCCTTGTGTTCGTGGTTCATATTGCACATGTTCTATAATTCTCCTAGAGTGGTCTGATAGATCAGGGCTTGCTATTGTTTTAATAAATTCGTTGCTCCGGTCCCGGTTCGAGTCCCAGCAGGCGCAGGAATTTTTAAGAACTGTGTTTGATCATATGAGCTATGCCAGCACGCTCCGTGGTTCAGACTCCACGTTAAACTGTAGGTCCCAGAGGTAAGGAACTGGTCATCCTACCTCTGACACAATGGCTTAGTATGCCTCCTTCGGGAGGATCCAACCATCGTTCAGGTTGTGGACTAAGTTATTAGTTTTTTACGATTCTCCACTTATAGGACGCGGGTAGGATACGCAGTCCAGAATTCAATTCTTTGATGATTTTTTTCTTCCCAGGCAAACGTTCTCCATACTGTAATGAACATACGTAATCCTTCAGTTAAAAGGTGTTTAAAACGGTTAACAATAATTTCACAATTATTTGCATCGCTTTAGGCAAATAAAGATGTTTTGAAAAAGAAAAATTAATTCTTTGGATCAATCAAGTTCTGCTTTAAGATAGAAGTAAGGTACGAAAATGTTGCTATGAAAATAAATACAGATTGTACATAATTACCATAAATAAACTTTCTTTTCGGACCGTAAAAACGAAGAAATATTTCTCACAATGAATTCATACCTAATGAAAGCGCGTACAATGCTGACATTTTCGTTCTTTTATTTCCTGTGCTGGAAAACCGATATAATATCATTCATCAGTTACGTCCCATTAAAATATTTCCGATTGGGACGAATGTGTCCATCTTATTAGGGCGAGCGACACTAGCCGATAATTTTTAGATTTTTGTTGTAAATGTTTTGAAAAACTACTGTACGTCTAGACGTGAAATTGGACATAAATTAACTCGCCCTAATAATTCAGAGTTATCTCTAGATGTGTCATTAATCATTATTTTTGCAAAAAATTGTAATCATTTTTATTATTTTTATTAGCATATATATGTAATGCTTGAGTGATAATGGTTCGTTTTGAAAATTATTTTCATTCAACTTATGAAAATAGTGGTTGTGTTCCAATTCCACCGTCAACTAAATTTTGTAAAATACGCATTATCACTTGTACAAGAAAAAATTTCTATTCCAACTAGCTTCCGCAATCACAATTCATAAAGCTCAAGATTTAACATTAAATAAAGTTGCTGTAGATATTAGAGAAAAAGAAACTTTTGTTGGTTTAACATATGTTGGAATATAGAGAGTAAAAACTTCAGAAAGAGTAGCATTAAATAGAAGATGACAGAATTAGTAATATTAAAAATATTAAAATGTAGCAAACAGAAGGAAACTTGAATAAGAAATTTTGTATCTGATTAAAAACAAATTAAAGAAATTGATATTTTAAATATTTAAAGATTGCGTCTTATTATAAAGGTGCCTAATTTATTTTCAACAAACTAAAATCATGGATTTTGATGATAGCAATTTCTTAAATTGTATTTAATATTTTCTATAACAAAACTTCGCTAGCCACCACAAAGCCGTGCTTTTAGCTAGTTGTTACAGCTCCTCGATTCTCTTCAAAAATTTGTTCTGGTATTGTTCTCCCTCGTCTGTTACAGTACTTCATCCGTTGACGATGTTACCTGTGCAGCCGGCGTCTCAGCGTCCAAGTGCGACGGCGGTCGACAGACAGAGCTCTGCGCAGCCAAGGAAGCCGCCATTTCTCACCGGCCACTCTGTGAGATCAGAGCAGAGCAAAAAACAATTTAAGTTCTACCAGGCGTTGCGTGGTGTTTGTCTGAGTCATGATCTTTGTCAAATATATTTTAATTTAATTTAATTGCAATGGAGCACAGGCTCCGGTGGAAATTTCCCTACACCCCCATCTCCCCCTATTCTGCACCCACCTACATTTGCCCTCTACATATTTTATCTTTAAATTCTTTCAACGTTTTCGGTAAATTATTCATCATTCTCTTGGTAACTCATTCCAATCCCTGACACCCTTACCTTAAAAAGAGTATCTTGCCACACCCTTGTGCCTGAAATCGAGTGCCAGATTGTGGTCATGGTCATATTTTCCTTCCATGAACTACTTTTCATACCTACTGCAATATCTTTCCATGCCTCATTGCCAGTATATGCCCTGTACACTCTCATGACCCTCCTCATCCTCCTCCTGCCTTGCAATGAATCCCATTCCAGCTCCTTTATCATATCCGTCACTGATTGCATTCTGCGATAATTTCCGGAAACAAATCTAGCAGCCCTTTTTTGCACCCTCTCTAACTCCTGTATTTGATACGAAAATGAGGGTCCCATACTACACTACCATATTTGAGCAATGGTCTGACCAAAGGTTTGTAACCCAATTCCTTTACTTCTCTCGTACATCCCCTCATCACCCTCTCCAACAAATGCAGAATTTTGAAACCTTTTCCTACCACCCGTCCAATGCGTCCTGCCCAGTTAAGCTTGTTATCAAATGTAATGCCAAGATATTTACATTTCAAGTCTTCAGCAAGCAATTCTTTCCACACCTTGTCAAATATGAAAACAAAGTAGTGAAAGTAGACGGTATACATAAAAAAGGTCAGCCACTTCATTGTAAGGAACAGTGTGTGTGAACTCGCGTAACAAAGGACAAAACAATTATTTCACTAAAAAAATTGATATTTGGCCTATCGGTCCATTGCAGTACTGTTTATTTAATTCTTCCAACTTGTATTTATCATAATCAATAATATTTACTCTAGACTACAGAACGCAAGACTAACATAATACTTAATTAAACAGCCGACGCAATATGTGTGACTGCTACAAATGACCCTTGCGACAAAAGACCAGCGCACTCCTGTTGTAAGCTAGATTTGGGGGTGGGAGGGGGGAGAGGTGATATGAGCGAATGAAGCTGCAAGTTATGATCCTGTATCAATGGAATCAAAATACCTCAGACACGCTGCATCAGTATCTATCACCACAGCCGGATCTTGCTCCGAATTATCTGATTTCCCACCGGTGGGGGTTGAATAGTTCAAAGGTGACGTTTGTAGTTCAAGGAAAATTTTGGGGGTGTTGAGGACTAACCCCCCAGTAGTGCCCTTACGTATGTGTGAGCCAGAACCCCGGACCAAAACACCCCATGTATTCCTTATGGGCGCCGGAGTGAGCTCAGGACCCCCCACGTCGCGCAGGTGTTCGCCAGACCACCCACGTCGCGCAGGTGTTCGCCTCAGATCATAAATTGTATGCTAATGAGTGTCGTGTGACCAAATCGTCTAAATGGCTTTATTATTTTTTAAACCTCAATTACGGTACAATATTCACTTTACATTACATTCTTGTGGTGTGGCGTCACGCGGTCAGAGTAATAAACCTCAAATTCAATTCGAAATGCCGTATAATATTCGCTTCTGAGGACCTTGATTCAATATTTTTATAACACAATTTTAAAATAGCGTTATTACATGTCAAGTAATAAGGATTTTTTCTGGCCGTTACAGTGGTATTTATCCGAAAAAGATCGGATAAGTACTTTCCGAGATATGAATTTTAGTATTAGCGTATGTTTTTTAAACTCTGTTTCGTTCTCAGGGATAGCCGCCCGATACAGCACACCTGCATCATAAATATTATCCGGCGCGCCCACCCTTCCCGGCCTGAATTTTAAGTAGCCGGCCGCCGCGCCGCCCGCGCGCAGCTGCAAGCCATTAATTATCGCTTCCCACGCTATCAAAGGCTCCCACGCCGCCGCGCCAGCCCCTCCCGGCCTGAATTTTAAGTAGTCGGCTCGCCGCGCCCACACTCATAAATATTCCCTTATCCGCGCGCCAGGCTTCATAAATACCACCTGGCCTCCTCGGAAGGTATGTGTGTGTGTTAAAAGCTAAAACATTTTTTCAACTTTCACGATTGTGCGGGAGGAATATAATTTACCCCGAGAAATATGGTCTTAGATTCCTCGGGAGATTAATGTCGCCAGACAACACAGGCAAAGCGTCGTGTTCCCACGCTATCAAAGGCTCCCGCGCCGCCGCGTGCAGCTGCGCCCGGGGACGCAGTCTTCCCACGCTAAGGCTCCAGACTCGTGTATAAATAGGGCAGAGACCTCCCTTCAGCCATCCAGTCTCCTCTGAGCGGCCGAGCTGAACACTTCGATCATCACAATGTCTTCTGAGGATCTTAGCTTATTCGCCGATATTGGTAAGTAAATTATTGTTATTTAACTTGTTTTTCTGACTGTTTTAAATTCA